>JAZGTJ010000226.1:0-171291 GCA_036877575.1 Botia almorhae | reverse complement strand
CTCCTCTCTCCATCACTCCATCAGTTCTCCTCTTTCCATCACTCCATCAGTTCTCCTCTCTCCATCACTCCATCAGTTCTCCTCTCTCCATCACTCCATCAGTTCTCCTCTCTCCAGTTAGAATACAGCACATGTGAGTTGGCTGGCATGAGATGGTCTCTACACTCTTTTATTTAGTCGCTCTCTCCCTCTCACACATCTACTCTGTCTCTCTCTTCTGTCCATCTCTCATTCCTCACCTCAGATCCTTATCACTCTATCAGTCTCTCCCAGCAGAAAATCAATATGTGCTTACTGGCTTTCCTACGCTGTCTCTCTGTTCTCGCTCACTCTTTGTCTCTCTCTTCACCCTGTGGTCACTTAAAAAACACTTCAAATACACGAATGTATTTCACATTATAACCCCCAAAAAAACAGTGTTTCAAACCCATTTTACTTCTAGAATGTGTTTCTGAGTGAAACAGGTTGTTCGGTTCTGAGAGAGAATGTAGGGCGGGACTTTGTTTTGTACATTGGGAATTGACTGTGTTGTACTGTATTGTATTGTGAAAAGTGACAGATGGTTTGTAGTGAGCAGTGTGTTCAAACACAGACTTGTTACACAGACAGAGTTGTTTTTGTAGATCAACTGGTATGGCATACCCAGCTAACAATGAACATTCTCAGGATGTTAGCTAACACTTTCTTTTAAACGTTATATAAACACTTATATAGAACATTGTAAAAATGTTACAGAATTAAATGTTTGAATAATGTTTTATAACCAAGCAATAATGTTAATAATGTTAATAACTTCTAAAAAAACGGATGTTTTGAATGTTCAAAATAACATTTAAAAGTTTATATTATTTAACGGAAATGTTCTTACAACCTAAAATTGTTAGCTGGTTAGTGCTTGTGACACAAAGACAATGGGCTTGATTCTCCATCACCTTGAAAACATGTCATTCAGTTCGGATAAAAGCCTCTGCCAAATGTCTACACACTAATGCTAAGATACATTCAGCTGTTTTCAAGCTAAACTGTCATTACACCATAACTGATCACTTAACAACAAACCTTTGTTAACACGATCGCAACATTAAAGCAGCGTGTTAAATTTTGCCTTGTTGATCTGTAAAGACAGGACACGTACGACAGACCGTCCTGCCAGCTCTCCAGTTACAAAACACCTACATCACACACACACACACACACACACACACACACACACTGCAAGGTTACACACAGGGGCTAATTTTGCCTGAAGCTGAAAATATGCCCATTCATTTCCTTTTTCTCCAGCAGCCCAAGGTAAATATTTCCACTACTCTAGTATAAACAAACCAATATTTGAACAGCTAAGAGAGAGACAGTGAGACAGAGATAGAGAGAGATCTTTATCCTTTCTACATGTTTATACATATTCATAAACTGTCACTCTTGACACTGAGGCTGAAATATTGACTCACTGCCCTCGTACTATGTGTCTGTTGGGAGAAGACCGAGATAATGAAAAAATGGCTTCCATCGCGAGGAGGTATAAAACCAAAAACTTTAGCATCCAGAACAAAGCAATTTCTTCCTTTCCTTTTAATAGGGTAAAGAACCTTTTTGTGAAGAGCTTTTTGTGAAACATGTTATTGTCATTGTAATTGTAGATATGACTGAAACTATCATAGCAAAGTGTAACTTTAGTATCTACACGAGCTTACGAGAGAGAGCAAGAGAAGTGTGTGAGAACAGAGTGAAGGATGATGAGAGGAGAGATAACAGAGACATCAGGCTGTCAGATGCTGTTAGACAGCCGTGAGGATGGAGATGATGAATGAGTTCCCCCCGGACCGCCGGCCGCCCACTCCACTCCTGATGTCTACAATCTCTCTGCATTACTCAGCTTATAGCCAAACACACAAGCACATTAACACTGTTATCTAGCTGGGCTGCAGTGTTAATGTAAAATGTATTTCCTCATAAATAAACTGATGTCCAATAAAACACAAGCGGTCTGCATTCACTTTATATGGTGACGAATTATGTCCCAATATGTAATGAATCAAAGCTTCTGTGTTTGTTTACACACTCTACACTGACACACAGGAAAGATGTGTATTAGCGCAGATGCTCAGATGATGTGCTGTAAATACAGACTGTTTACAAGCACATGTGATGTTTACATGCGGCTCGGATAACCGCTGCTCTGATGTTGATTGACAGGTCACGCCCACCTGTAACTCCGCCACAGCTGTCGTCCTGTCTCATCTGTCTCATGTCACCTGTCATCTCTGTCTGTCTGTCTGTCTGTCTGCGCACGCAGTGATAAAACCAGACACACATCTTTTACAAAGTGTGTAATGAAAATGGAGGAAGTCTGTTTCATATCTGTCGCTTCACGCGTGTGACATCACGCATGTGAGCGCAGAATAAACACTTCCTGCTGTCAGGAGAATCTGTGTAAACTACTGTGAACTAAAACACGCTCACGGTCACTCGTGAGTCAGCAGCTTATATGTTACACCACTGAACTGAAACCAGTAAAACATGCATGGCAGACAAATGACCATACGTGTGTTTTTAAGATAATTGTCCGTATACCTCAGACATGCACTAAAAGTTCTGTGCTGATCATGGGAAAGTACACAGATCTACAGGAAAAAGTTTAGCTAACTTTAACTCATCTGCATTAATTCTAATCTCATATACTATTTTTGCCAGACAATATGCAAATGGCTGCAGTTATTCTTTTTGACCATACTGCTTTTAATCATTTCAGTGACGAGAGATTATAATTGTCTTCTTACTCGGTTTTACTTCCTGTTATAATTCCTTCTGGACGCCTCCTCCAACACATGAACACACACAGTTTGAGAGGCGAACAAGACATCATTGTATTCAGAGCGAATGCAGTGACATTTATGACTGAATTTTCATTTTTAGGTGAATTGTCCCTTTAAAACGATTATAAACATCATCTTCATGTATCATGATCTGCATCCCTGTTTTCTCTCTGTTCACACTAATGTGACAGATGGAGAGAATGAAGCAGCTGTAAAGCAAAGAACGATAAACAACAGACCGGCGCGTTTATACGTTCAAGACAGTTTTGTTGTGTGGCCTGAAGAATCTCTCTCTCTCTCTCTCTCTCTCTCTCTCTCTCTCTCTCTCTCTCTCTGCAGCCACTGACCCTTTGACCTCCCCTGCATTAGCACACTGTTGGTAATAAATCAGATCTGACAGAAAGGCTTGTGCCGACTTTTTAAAATCGTTTGTTTAAATTCACATACTTTCCATAATTGTGTGACAGCGTTGTGCAGAGAGCCTCACGGGCGATTCCTCTGCAGTCTGGAGCTCTCTATCCTTTTTCTCTTCTTTTTCCACAGAGAATCTTTCGTTTGTATTCTGCTTTGAAAGGCAGAGAGCAGAATGAGTTTGTGTGATGCAGGCACTTCTGAAAGGTTTATGATAGTTCCTTTCCTCTGAAGACAAACCCCCGTCATCTGAGGAGAAAGTGCACTGAATAAATTAAAAACTGGCTTTTAAAAAGCAATGTCATTTCCTTTAAAGAACGTTTGGTTCTTTTTGGATAAGATTCACAAGCTCCTTGTCAGTTCGGCTGGCTTGTTCTACGACCAGGTTCCTTTGGTTCCTCATCTATGGTTCCTTTGGTAACAGGGTTTGTCAGAGCTTGGGAAAGTTTCAGCTTATGGATCTGTGGCTGACGGGTGGAAGGCAGAGATGGGAAGCAGATGCCGCTCGCCGATGAGACTCCATCCAATGGAGGAAACGTTTCATACTTCTTCATCTGTCATCCAGGGAAAAATGAGGTGAGAAGAACGAGCAGCGCCTGAATCGGGGCGTCTTGGTTTCCTCAAACTGACAGAGGCTCGAGAACACAAACCACGCACACGCTGATGCACATGTGAAAATATTTGGGCTCTCGTCCCCTTATTAGTGGTTTTGTTCCTTTCATTGCTCTCAAAGAGCTCCTGTACACTTTCCAGAGGGAGACACATGTTGTTCCCATCACCCTCCACTGAGTCTCCTTCTTCCCTTCACGCTACAATCTTTCTGTCTGTATCCACTCAACACCACAGAGTTGTGTCGTCTCTGCTTTAGAGCAAATGTGAAAGAATCATCTGAATAATGACAGCTGAATCATTCATCACTGTCACACATGAAAGAGAGGGAGGGAGGGGACACATGCTCCTTCAGATCGGGCCCTGCTTGCCCTTTTTACACTTATAATGCCTCTTATATGACGGTTGTGTGTGTTTGTAGGTGTGTGTGACACTAATGACCTGCTCTTGCTATTTGGCTTCACACACACTGAGTCCTCACGCCGCACGAACTGAATTCATGGCATATCAACATTTCTTCACAGCGAGAGGAAGGAGAGTGTAGTAATACACTTCCCACAATCCCTCTCTCCCTCTCTTTCACTCCACTGTTGTGCTGTTTTGATCTGTATTCTTTGATGAAGTGATGGGAGCATGAGGTCTAGTTTAAACTTCAGTTTATCTTTTATTAATGTAAAACTTCCTAAACTTGAACTCTGTGAAAATGTTTAGCTTGAAAGTTTGTGCTATCTTGTTTTAAAACAGAACTTTTACAGAACGTTAGTCACTGTTCTGAGAACGTTTTCTGTTAGCTGGGTCTGTGTGCACAGAAGCATCAGACATGTCAGCTCTATAAACTCCATCTCAAGACAGACACTCACTCCACTAAACCTTTTTAATATTATATCATCTGATTCAGTGGCATTTATACATTTGTAAATGTGGCTTCATTGCGCAACTAACGGTTTTCTAAAGCGCTGAAGAATAACATGTTTTAATTTAAAACATTTATTTATTTAGCAGATGCTTTTATCCAAGTGACTTGCAAAGACAGAGAGAGAGCGAGAGAGAGCATTTAACATTTTTCCCTAAGAACCAACAAGTCAGAACTACAAAGCTACATTGTAGGTTCTCAATGGGATATAAAGTTTTGATTCTGACTGAAACGAGTGTACACAGTCACGACCCAGAAGAGATAAATTTAACAGCCAGTTGGTTTTGGTTTAAGCAGCAGTTTGATTCTGACTCTTTATGAGAAATAATGACCCAGAAAGAGCTGAATACAGAAGAAGTGTGTGTGTTTGGGTCAAACTCTCTGTGGTGAACTTGATTAAACATGAAACACACATGCAGAATATGTGTCTGTTCTGAACCAGCCGTGTCTTCTGCTGCAACAGCCACAGTGTGATTTTCCATGTCGGGTTTGGATCGGTACCCTGACCCGGCGCAGAGCATGTGGTGAGCTCAAGGTTTGTGTGTGTGTGTGTGGTGAGGTAGATGAATTGATGGGTGACCTTTGAGACAGATTGCACACACACAATATTTGGTTACGCTGGTCTCCACCACATTCGTTATTATTCTCTAATTTCAGTGATTTTGACAAATGACAGTGAGGGAGAAACAAGGAATTCTGATGTTTTGTGGCTTTCAGATTTGTTTTCTTCTGTGGTTTTAAGCAAGTATGCACCCTTAGTATATACATAGAACTTCTATTAATAAATATAGCACATATTTACAGTGAACTACTGAAAACAATTTCAGTTTGACTATAATAATTATTTTCTGTAACGGAAATCTTACATTCCACAAACTTTCCACATAATACAAAATGTGACAGACTAAATAAGAATATATATATATATATATGTGTGTGTGTGTGTGTGTGTGTATATTTAATATGCATTTATTTAGTATATAACAAAAAGTATATTTAATAGTATTCATTTTTTATGCCAGAGTAGTTCCAAGTCTATTATTTTATGTTTTTAGATACAACCAGGAATCCACCCTCTCTCCAGAAATCACCTTGAAAGTAAACATACTGCAATTTCAGGCCATTTTCACACTATTCCTCAAATCAGCAGTGATTTTTGGCAAGCACAGAGGAACTGACAGTGTATAAAACAGCCTGTACAGAGTTTGCCCTCAGGGGCGTTTCACCCACACTAACTGTACACAGGTCAGACAGCTCTTCAAATCCCCATGATGAGTCTCACTTCCACAGCAACCATTCCCTGCTCGTGTGCTATTGGTCAGTGTAACACACCCACACACGTCTTGTGATGTCAGTCACTGTTTGTGTCTTGTGGTGTACTGCAAGAACGTTTTTGATAACTTTGAGAGAACTTTCAGAGAACGTCAGCCAATTTCTAAAAAAACATTTCCTGTTGGCAGGACTTGCCTCTTTTCCTTCATTCTGTAGATCTGGCCAATCACAGGCCTCATCTGTGAGTGAGAATAATGAGGTTACACACCGAGCAAATTCTATCATGTCTCTGTAATGAGATTTGTGTTGAGCTGCGTCTCTCCGCTGTGGACGGGATAGAGGACAGAGACTCTGGCGCTCATGGCACATTATCTGCAGCTCATCTCTTCGCCTGACATACCAGGAAATTGCATTCCAGTGAAGGAGAGAACAGAGGAGTCAGTCACAGCATCACACACACTCAAAGACACACATTCTACCTTTGCCTCTCTCTCTCTCTCTCTCTCTTTCTCTGACAGCATTTTTGATTTATGGCTTCAATTTCCCGTTGCAGATGCAGCTGCATTCATAACTGTATTTTATTTTGCTGGCCTGTCTTTGCTGCAGCTCCTGTACTTTCACATTCTCCTGCACTGACTGATTGATGAGCTCATCCACACTGTCGCCTGTGTTTCTCATCTTTCAGAGAGATAATCTCCACCAACAGCAGAGAGAAAGACAGACAGACAGACAGACAGACAAAGAGAGACGCACAGAGATCTTTCAGAGAGATAATCTCCACCAACAGCAGAGAGAAAGACAGACAGACAGACAAAGAGAGACGCACAGAGATCAGAATGTAAAGCACGCGTGTTACTTTAATTCAGCTTCAATCTAGAAAAATGACATGATGAATGAATGAATTGTGCAGGACTCTATGAAAAGGTTTTGAGATGGAGAGATGAATGACATGGAGTTTATAGAGCTGACATGTTTGATTGATGCTTCTGTGTACACAGTCTCAGCTAACAGGGAACGTTCTCAGAACATTGGCTAGCGTTCTGTAAAAGTTCTCTCAAAGTTCTCTCAAAGTTAACAAAACGTTCTTGCAGTCCCATTAGAAGCATTTTTTAATGCTAGATCATATATAAAAACATTATTTTTAAGTTAGTGAAACATTTTAAAAACATTACAGTTAAAAATGATTGACTAATGTTTTAATAACCAATATAACCTATAATACAACATCTAATAAAATGGATGTTTTGAATGTACGTACAACTTTCAAGATCACATTTTTAACGTTTTTATTTCTAATAGAAATGTTAGGGTAACGTTTTTAAAACCTAAAATTGTTAGCTGGGGAGACCTGATGACTGGAGATATTTCTTTAGCGCTGCCTGTACACAACAGTAACTTCATTTCATGATATGACAAATTATATTGTGTTTTTCATTTGTTTCACAATCATTTGTCACTGGGACAAATGAGGGAACTTTTACAATCTGCCATATGTATCCCTGGCATGTATTTGAGGGGCAGTTATGTTTTATTTGTGGTACTGATTCACACAGTGACGTGTTCATACAGAACGTTCAGTTTTGAATGTCTTCCAGCTGGATTATCCAGTACAGCTGCTGATGTTATTAAAGGCTGTTGAGTTGTATGAGAAAATACAGAGCAACTCCGAATCAGGCAGCCAGTGTCTGTTTGTGCTGTAAATGCTTGTAATAATGTTTTTTCATTTAAACGGACTGTTAATTATGTTAACCTCAGAGCTCCAGGATGAGCTAATAAGGACACACACCCATGCTAACAGCCACAGCAGTTCCTGTGGCACGCTAACTCAGATGGAGGCTAGCTGCTGTGGTGCTGACACAGGGTTTCAGCAAGCTTTTAAAATGTGGGACGACATGTAGGAAGACAGCAATTGCAGTAAAGGTCACGAACAATATACTCAAGCTGCCAAAACGTACTGTAAATTAAATGTTTTAGAGTGGCTAACCCAGCACATGAAACGCTTTGAGCTAATGATGTTGCTGCTAAAAATTTGCACAACAATAAACACGTCTCGTTCACATTTGCATTTATGTGCTTACATTTATATATATTAAAATCTTAAAATCCCAATGTAAGCCCAAAACATGCTAATTACCAAAGCATTTTTTGCTTCATGATGTTATATATATATATATATATATATATATATATAGCTGAACTGATTGGTTGTCAACACAGAACTGCTGAGGAGGCAGTTGTTTATGATGGGAGGGAATATTTAAATGTTTCTCTCCCTGTGTCTCCTCGCGGTCTCTTGCGGCCTGTGCAGACAGCTGTATTGAGCGTAATTCAGGCATGATGAAGGACCCGATAATCATGAGACGTCTGAAATCAGTCACACATTGATCAATACACACACACGCACAGATCATTACCCTGCTGGATCACATCCTCTGTTAGACCGGCTCACATGAACATCATACACACAGGAGGGAAATAAAACATTGTGTTTCTATGACACAGAGTGAGATTGATGAAGTTCTTTAAAGTTTCAAAGTTATCAAAAATGTTCTCGCTGTAATGTTCGTAGACTGTGTTGTAACATTATATATCATATTAAAAACATTATTATAAGATGTTTTACTGAAATGTTTTAAAACGTTACAGAATTTATTTGAAATATTCCTTTAATATTCTGTCAGCTACATATGATAAGGAAAGTGAGACAGGAAAGACAAGACGACAGGAAAAGAGAAGTGCACAGGAAGGGAAAGGTAAGACAACATGAAGCGGAGAGCGAAGAGCAGAAAAGCAAGAGAGAAGCTTTGTCATGCTGAATGTAACAGGCAGGTAGTGTGTCTTATAGAAGGTGATTTATGAGGCCTGTCCCGAGCCAGCCAGCACTTTGTCTCCTCTAGCATGGAGGATGAATGGGCTGCTTCAACCCAGGCAGAGCACCCCTCCTCCTCTCTCTCTCTCTCTCTCTGTCCTTTGGTTTCTTGTTTTCAGAGGTTGTTGATCAACCTCATTTTCTTTCTGACGTCTCTCACATGCACCTAAAAAATCTACAAAACTAACACTGATCGAAACCTATTACATCATAACCAATTTTTGGTTGTAAGAATGTTTTTACTTTTTTTTCCCAGCAGAAAGTGAGGTCAAGCGATACCCCCAGCAACCGACCAGAGACTTCAAAGAACCAATTAAATGTTTAATTGTTTCACAGCTAACAGCTATAGACTTAAAACTCTCATACATAAAGAGAGTCACATTTGCTTGTATGTCTGTTGGGTTGACTTGTGTGAGTGGGCATGTTTTAGTGTCATTACATCTGCATGTGTGTTCGGTCTTCTTGATCATTTGTGTTTCACAGTGTGAATTCTCAGCTCTTCTGCTGACTGAGAGAATTATGTGTATGTGTGTGTGTGTGTGTGTGTTCGCAGAAGCAGATGGAGTATTAATAGTGTAAAATATGACCTGCAGAAACCCAATATGTTTTCCTGCTTGTGTTTATGGAAAATCGCAGTTCATCACAGGAATATTTATTCCTGTGCTTTCCGGTAAAAAACCTGAGAGATAAATTAAAACAATAAACTCATACTATATATTTCTCTCTAACTAATCACTAACTAACTAATCAGTTTTTGTGGTACTATGAAGGATTAACTCATTCTCCTTGTCAGACAGAGAGCAGCGTTGTTAAAACTGAGCAGCTATTCCCACGCTCACTTCTGTTTCATCTCTCTCATCTGCTGAGGACCTAAAGCCTGATTACACCTGACAGCAGAGGAACACAAGAATGAGGAGGCTTACAGAAGGAGGTGTAACAATTACCACACAAGCAAGTTGAGTGTTTATCTGCTCTGTAACTCGTACCCTTCAATCGCGCCTGACTCGTGTCTGGCGGCCCTGTCCAATCACTGATGAATAATCCAACTGAGTAAATCAATAAACATGACTGATCATAGCAGCTACATTAATACATGCAGCTTTGATTGCTTGACTTGTACGGATAATTGTCATTTCTGAAAGACTAATGAGACTAGATGGACAGAAATGCCACATACAACTTATCTTTCCCCACAACACAGGTATGTTGTGTCGAAAAATAGACTTAAAGGTGTGGAAGGCAATTTTAGCGAGGCTGGCAAACTTAAAGCATAAGATCCCGCCTTCCTTCAGAGCGCTTTCCAAAGCCACGCCCCCTCCAACACATGAATACATACACAGATTGACAGGCAAGAGAATTCCTTTTGTGTTTTACGACTGAAAACATTCGTACTGGTTTGGAACATGCAAGCGAGATGATGATGACAGAATATTCATTTCTGTGCGAGCTTATCCTCTAATGCTTTAAAACTGCCATAAAAGTTCAAAGTAAAAGGCAGCGATCTCACGAGAGTTCTCGAATGAGGAGAAAATGTTACAAAAAAACTTGACAAATGTAAAGTCAAGGTGTATATTAAAACATAACTAAGCCCTTTAGATGAACCGTGTGCCCAGAACCTTTGCACCAGAACCTAATTACTCTAGTAGCTCTGAGCCCGTTCCATTCAACCTGCCCAGCCTGAAAGAACTCACACCAGATGTTTCTGAAAGAGAGATGTCTTGTCTTGTCTTGTCTTGTCTTCTCCCTCTTCTCTTTTCAAAGGTCGGTAACTAACTTTCTGACCTCCTCTGCTTTCTCCTGCAGGTCTTGTTTGGGAGGGTCAGGCTGAGGTGGTGAGGTTATGATGAGGTCATTGCGAGGTCATCGCATTCAATGCAGCACCGACTGCACCTCCCCTCCCTCCTCTGTGTCACATCCATCTCTCCCCTCATCTGTCTCCTCCCCCCGTCTCCTCCCTCAGACAGCTCTGAAGGGTCACAGATGGCCGTCTTCTCTGTTTTCTGTCATCTGTCTTCAGGAGGGCTGACACACAGAGGCTTGTTGGACCCCGTGAGGAGGAATTACGGCTTTCTGTACCTTCCCTCACAATGAACACAGCTTGTGTACACACATCATGACAGTCTGATGTGGTCATAAATACCGATACAGATACTCCCTCTCGTACCGCCTCACTGTCTTAAATGCAGAGACACAAACATCACAGTAATCACAGTATGTAGCTGTTATATGGGCTGTTACGTGCCATTCGCGTGACAGTTTGTATCTGTTTTGCTAATAAATGTGATTGGTTGTGTACATACACACTGATGTTATACACAAACAATGAAAGTGACGCCGTTTGTCTATTTATCACAGGTGAGATCACAGATGTCTCAGTTATGTCAGTTATGTCAGTTATGTCAGTTATGTGATCTGAAGCTCTTTGTCAGCACACTTTTCTCAGGGGGGGAAAAGAGGGACAGATGAAAGAAATGATGGAGAGAAAGATTTCTAACAGATGTCTAGATATTAATCTAGATATTAAAGGGTGTTACACGAGGAGTTTGGGTGTGTGCTCTGTGGCAGGAGGCAAAACAGATGACAGTGTAATGATATTAAAAGCGCAAAGTTGTTAAGATGCCAAATCAAGGCCCATAAATCCAGCCAGGACCTCCACTGCCTGTCCCCACACCGCGTAATTAAATGTGATTTATGAGGCGTATTACAGCAGTGAGAGATAGTTCATATTCCAGCTCTGCTTTATTAGACAGCCTGACAGGCACCAAAAAATATTGCCGAGGTTGCCTCGACCCTAAGCCACCAAAAAGCCTCGCTCCACACTCTGTCTTTTGTTGTGTCAGTCCTGCTCTCTCATGATGGATTAGGCACTCTCTTTCACTCTCTCTCTCTATCTCCTCCCTCAGTCACAATGGGGAGGAACAGCCCCCCCGTGACACAGCCAGACAGCTTCATCTTCACTGTAGAATGACCCCCCCCCCACACACACACACACAGCTCCGCCTTCCCACACCGGCGGTATGAAGAGGGAGGGGGGAAAAAAGTGGAAGTAAGTTTGGAGCAGTTTCCTGTTGTCCCTGGGAGAGTGAACACATGAGCACCTCACAGATCTCAACCAGCATGAAAACAGACGCCTTTCCTGGTTTGCTACTCCGTTCCAGTTTGATGGGAGAGAGCAAGAGCAGTTAAAAGAAGAATGAATTAATGAATTTGTGAAGGGATGAAACATCAGATGATGTGATGTTAATGAGCTGGGACACTTTAATTATCATTATTAATTCAAGCTTTTCAAGCAACAGAATTAAATCAATAAGCCGGAGTGTAACAAATTTCAGAAGGCTGCTCAGATCAGTTTTCATCTGCGCCACTGCCAACGAGCTGAAGTCATTAGTGAAACAGTGGTTAACAGAGCACTGGCAGCAGGAGGACAGATCCAAACTATTTCCTCTCTGATTAACTCTTAAATTCATCTGTGATTTTACCCCCCCCCCCTTTACTAACCTCCCTCTCCACCTGTCACAAACTCACAGACATTAACATCACGTTAATCTATTTTCTGTTCTTGTCATTTTTTCACTTTCTCTCTCCTGTGTAACCATTAAACAGGATTAAATGCTAGCAGAAACTCTTGTCTTGTGTTAAATGATTGCGTCTTTAAAGGGGTAAATGAGGGCATTTATCACGGGACAGTCCCCTGGGCGCGCTGCACGTCGTTAGCCATCTACCGTTATGAAATAATTAGTTTTAATATTAATGTAGCAAAGCTCATCGATCACACATGGTCACATGTCCCCACATGTCCCCTTACACTGAGATTAACTGTATATGAGTGTGCTCACTACAGACCCTTAAAAACAGATGAAATATTCACAAGCCTGTGAGACATGGAACAACAGTAGCACAGAAAGATTCTGTATTATATTATCAATTATAATAATGCCGTATGACAATATCACATAGAACTCTTATATAGTAATTATAAAATGAATACTGCTAAATTGTAGACAGAATTTAGATTATATATTTAGATTAGACTAGATTGTGGACAGCTAATCATCCGGCTCTCCTGCGGTCTTATTTTATTATTTATGTAATGAACAGCAGCCCTTCACTCAAAGTTCACTGTAAATAAAGGCTTAAAAACCCGGAGGCTGGATTAGAGGTATGATGTCAGAGGTCACACTGTGTAGATGAGCAATCACAAAAACGTGATGTCATGGGTGACACTGGGTTTTGCTATGAGCATTGTCATTAGCCTACTGCTACAGGTCTAGCTTTTGCCTCTCTCTCTCTCTCTCTCTCTCAGACACACATACTCTTTCACTGTCTCTCTGCAGGCTGTAGTGTTAGTAGGCCACATCCCAGATGCCTGTATTACTGTCACTAGACATTAAACACACAGACTGTGGAGTCTTGCTGTGGGTCAGAAACATTCCACCCTTGATGTCTGATTTTGCCCTTCATTCATTCATTGGTTCAGATTGCTATATAGACTGTTGCTATATGGCTGCTTATACTTCTGCTGTACTCATCTGGACCCAGACCAGAGATAACATCAGCATCACAGAGCCTTATATAGTTTATGTAGAGGTTATATAACCTGATTATATAACCAATGTATCTGTATAAGACACATCACAGAGTTTCGTCTCAGTGGATCTAATAAAAAAAAGAGCTCAGGCCCGGCCGGTCGGGTCATTAGTGAGTCACACTGACACAGCCTGCAGCACCTCCTTACTATCAATGTACAGCAAGAAATCACTTGTTACTCCTCCCCCACACCAGCCCTATAGAGAGGAGGTGACGGGGCTGGAAATAATCTCAATTTTATCCATGGAAAATGGCTGATGAAGTGAGTTGGGGAAAATTGACAAATAATGAACCTTACGTCATAAAATGTGTTTATATACTAATCATTGATGCACATAAATATTAAAATAATGTTTCCAAATCCCAAAGAAATCAAGCAGTACAGCTATGCAGGGATTGTTAACTACATTTCACAACCCAATCAATTTCATATAAATAGTGTTAATTCTTCAATGTCCTACCCAAATATTCCACTTTACCTGGAAATTGGAAATAGGTCACATTACAAAGTCAAATGGGTTGTGAAGCAGGATTCATAATCAGGAGAAAGAGTCAGAACTCAAACCAAGCCTGACCTACTCTGTATTTGATTGTTAATTATGCACTTTAAGAGGAATATAGATTTTAGTGCAAAAGACAAGTGTTTTCTGTTATTTATTTTTCAGTGTGTATATGCGAGCGTCTCCTCCACAGGGAGTGACTGAGGAGGCGCAGGTGCTGTATGGACGAATGAACAGGTGTTTCAGAGATCTTGGGCTTGTATGGAAAGAGCTGTCTATGGTGAATGTTGTGTTTATTCCCTCTCTCATGATAAATGACACACTTTCTTTGGGCTGACTTTCACAGAGCTGGGATCTCTCACAGCCGTCAGTCTTTGACATTTTGTTTCTTCTACCAAAAAAATGGGGGGAAAAAAAACGAATTTCCAGACATCCCCTCACCCTGTAGTCTGAAATGTATTTGTGAGGGAGATTCTCTTCTTAGAAAAGATGGGTTGGGGGTCACTGAAACAAACAAGAATGATAGAATTATAAAAACAGAGCGTTTGCTTATCTGTAATATACTGCAACTGTATTGCAACTTTCCAAGCTACAAATACTCATGGAAAATAAGTCAACTAAAAGCTTAATATGCAGAAGAAACTAGCTGTTTTTTTTGTAAGTTGTAAGTTTGTAAGTTTTAAGTTGATTCTCTTGAAAACTAAACACTGTGGATCTGCTGTCTTTGATGTTTGGGCATCCAGTCCAGCACGACACAGTGCCACAATGATTCAAGCAGAGCCATGGTTTAAATAATCATATTTATGCAATTACATTTAAAATTACACACTAAGATTTATGCAAATTAATTCAATTTATTTCTCAGCAGTACTCAGCAGCACAGTGTTTATCAAAGGTCAAGTTGACATTTCTGATGTATTATAAGGAGTGTGAGCTGAGGTGGACATGAGCGTTTAGAAACAGGTAACAGGTCTGTAGAAGCTGTTGTTACACACCAAGTGTAACTGTTACACATTACCATGTTACACATCAGTCTTTCAGTGTCTGAGAACCACAACGTCGCACCCATTTCCAAAACACACATGCACACAAACTTTGTTTGGCTTCCCCAATCGTCAGTCAAGCAAATCTCTCTCAGCTGCGGTCAGAGAAATGTTTCCCACTGCTGACAGGCAGAACAGATGACCTCCATTATACACAACTGCAAATATATTCCAACAGTAAACTGCAGTAAATTATCCCTCAGCAGCGACAGGAGAAGAAAAGAGAAAAATGAAGAGTGAAGGCTGATATTTCGAGCTGAATTCCCTCAGAGAGATGAATGGAGGCTTAAGTTTGTCTGCTGTAACGCTTGTCCAACAATAAGACTTACTGATGTTCTCTGATGACTAAAAATAGCTGCCAGGAAACTTATCAGACAAGCAGAGTCACAGTAACTCTGCCTGTGTGTATGTACTGTTTTTTATCAGGCTGAGTGTAAAATGGGCCTTTCGCTGTGTCTTGACCTCAGAAAGCTGTGATCTTACAGAGGAATAAGGGACCCTTTGTGACACTCTCTCTCACTGTAACATTATAAATGAACTGGAACCTCTGCAGCATCAATCGAATATAATTGCTCTGGCGCCAGAGGAGACAACAGTTCTGTTTACGAGACAATTTCCTCTTATCTGTTCTTATTATCCTATTATCAATGGTCTGCTACATACAAACACTAAGATTCATTCTGAAGCCTCAAACAGTCTCCTGGAAATACAGACAGTAAACAAAACACGCTCTAGTGTCGCAGAACAGCTAAAGTGTCTGACTTTGTCAAACTAATGTGCGAAGTGTCACGCTGCTGTCAAACATGATCGGATCAAACACACTTTACCCATGAGGCATTGCAACGTGACTGACAACACAACCACAGAAACTCAAAACACTCACTTAAGAATATCTCTGCATGCGAAACGTGTCATAAAAGGGGAAGAAGAAAAATTAGGATGTCCTTTGCCACTATAACCTGATTTTGGCAATTTCTGCTTAAGAAGTCATGATTCAGATCAAAGGCCATCTGCAGAGACAAAGCTAATACTGAGGTTTATAATGTGATCCAAAATATCACATTATCACAATTATATCACAATATCACATAAATATGTTGCTGGTTGTCTCAGGTTAAGAACCACATATCTCAGTAACTAGTCAAAGGTACAGTTACACAAATACTTGTTTTCTGTAGCTATAGTTGTTATAAACACATTTCAGAACTGTCAAACATTAGGATAATACAGTTACATTAAAGATTAAAAATACAGTATTCTCATAATTGAAATAGCTGTTAGGTTTAGTGAACATAACATCTATCTATCGTTGTGTAATTCTGCCTCTTTTTCTAATAGACAGCCTGACACACTTGTCTTCTCTCTTTGTCCATCTCCTGGGGCTGCTCAAAACTCAGATTAACATTTCATCTGTCATCAGCCTTCCAACCACAAATGTTACAATAAAAATGATTGCTGTGAAATATCACATTTTTACAGCAATGCCTGTATAACCGTCAGTCCTAGAACAGTCAGCTGAGACATGAAAAGACAACATTTTAAATCAATGCAGACAGATAAATAATAAACAGAGGAACAGCAGGAAAAGAGCAGAGAGACAAAAAAGAGCTGAGGGAGAGAGAGAGACAGAGAGAGACAGAGAGAAAGTGAAACCAATAATTAAGAAATACAGACAGGCTTTTAAATCTGATGAAGAGACCATATATCCCAATGGGTGTGTGTCTCTCTCTCTCTGTCTCTCTCCCTCACTCACTCTATCATCAGCACTGTGTAAGTTTTTAATCACACTGAAATGATTTATTTTAACGTCAGCCGTGTGTCACCGCACTTCCTTTCATTTTTCAAATTGTTTGTGTTTTTCTTGATGATAAATGTATCTTCAGACAACCCCAATATGACTAATTAACTCTGAAATATAGCAAACAGATGTTCAGAGGAGAGAAGTTTCCACACAGCAGCCAAGAGAACATGCCAATCTCTCTCTCTCATTCTCTGTTTCTGTCTCTCTCCCTGTAATTCATTCTTTTTTCTCTGTATCTCTCTGTAATTCATTGTCTCTCTCTCTCTCTCTCTATAATTCTCTATAATGTGTGACTTGTCATATTTGGGTTCAGGGTACATTTCCTGGCTGTGCTGTCTATCCTGCAGTTTTCTCTCATTCCTCTATCTCTCATCATCTTACAGCTAACAGTCTTCCTCCATCTCTCCCACAAATATCACAGGAGTCTTTATAATTACATATAATTCATCATTCAATCAAAACTTTTACACTGAATGAACATGGTCTTATATTACTGCTGCTGCTCTCGAAGGCTTCGGAAATGTTTAAAGTGCACATACAGTTTATAGCAGTTAAATGGTTTATTAAGACAAGCATAATGTGGAACATTGAAGAGTCGTTTTGGGCATCGCTGTAAACTGTGTGTGTGTGTTTGATTTACTGCTATCGGGGGACCAAAAGTCTCCACAAAGCACAGTAACCTTACGTGTGTGTGTGTGTCTGCTAAAGCAGAGCGTGACGGCTTCGAGTGGGACACGTTTCTCTGACACTCTGACAGCTCGTCATGAGTGACGTGTGATCAGAACAAATTTCAGAACTAATCAATCTAGCTGTCAGTTTGGGGGGACTTGAAAGGGCCGAGGCCCTCGGGCTGAGCTTTAACACAACTGCTGTTGATGAAATTCTGTCGGCTGGAGAATTATAGCTGTCAGAAAAACACCCACGTCAAATCTGGGGCTTCTGGCTAACTCTCTCTCTCTTTCCCTCTTTTCTCCAGCTACCTCAGCACTCATATTGCCACAGCTAGCTCGCCATCTCTTCTCTCTCTCTCTCTCTCTCTCTCTCTCTCTCCTCAGACCAGGTTTTTTCAATACCTGGTAACTTTTATTACATCACTGACAGTGTACAACCTGAGGCCTGCCAAGCTGCAGCACATAACACTGTTCCTCCACAACAGCCATTACTCACCTAAAACACACACACTCAGACTGAACTAGGTCCACAAACAGTGTGTGACGTACAGTATTATCATTACAGTAATGAACAGCTGTGTTCATGATTACAGGTACTGATCTGAATGGAACCTGTGATCTCTGCTATAAGTACTAAGAAGTTACTGAAGGTCATGTAACTGAAGGCAAAAACCCATTAAAATAAGCGAGACTTATGCAGAACTGGTCACATAGGTTTGGGATCAATCGACTAAAGTGTTTTTACGATCTTTTAAATGTTTTTCATCTATAGGGATCGGTAGACAAAAACATAATTTTTTAAATTGATAGAGTTTAAGATGTTTTTGAAATGAATGACTGCAGTCATTTAAAAAGCATCTAGAGAGTTATTTTATAACTCTGTGTTATATATCGTCTCTGTTTAGTGAAGACTCATTGTCAGCAGATTAAATGAGGACGAGGATCTGCTGGATGCTTTCACGCTGCATATTTATTACCAATAAGTCAATATATCACTCCCTCTATCCTTTCTTCTGCCTTGACGTCTCGCCGCGTTACATTTATTTCTGTTTGTCTTGTATTTTTAGCCGTGTTTGCTTAGCGTCTGCTGTTCACACCCTCAGCGTGTCGGCAGGGCGAGAACTCATGTTGTTTGCACACTTTTCTTCTGATGCTGTCTTTCCAGTTAACTCTATAGAAGAGGCATATGAGGACGTCTGTATGTGATAAGATCAGTAGTGTGTGTGTGTGTGTGTGTGTTTTACTTCCTGATCGGTCTGTTTACACAACACTCATGATCAGTAAGATGACCGTCTCTCTCGCTCATGTATGCATTTGACACTTATTCCATGACTTACAGTACATTCCAGTTATATATTTCATCAGTTGCTCTGTGGGATTGAACGATCTTTTGTGCAGCCATGCGAGAAAAACTTCCTCAGAAACACAACAATCTTCTTCTGTTATTGTTTCTGGTTGAATAAGAGATAAAAGCTCTAAAAGAGAAAGACCTGCTGCTGTTTTGCAAACCTATAAAAGAAACCCGAGTTTGTCTGTTTGAAAGACGCCTCTCGCGCCAACAATCTGCCACGCGGAAAATTGACGATGTTTTCACAACGCTGTTTCTGTAAAGTTTGACATTGACACTAAGTCTAGTTAACATGCCATAAAATGTTATTATAAAAGGAGTTTAGTCAAGTGTTCTGAAAAGAATTCACCAAAATGATCTTCCACCCCCGCTCAATAATAATGTCATCAGATAAAGCAAATGAGTAACTAGATTAAAGACTGATCCCAATCATTCATTCACTGACCTCACCCCATCATCAACAGGTCTTAATCCGTCAAGTGTCATGCAGGGGGTGTGTGTGTGTGTGTTTGTGTGTGAGAGAGTGTGTGATCTTGCAGATTAAACAGGACCAAAAGTGCCATGCTGCAAATTCCAGCAGTAAATCAGTCCGTAGCTCCTTGTGTGTGTGTGTAGATCTCTGAAGACAGTTTAACAAATTCCTGTGTGCGTGATTTTGAAATGGCCCTGGCTAACTGCAACCAGACCTGTTGTGAATGTGATTTGCGAGGCCTAACCGACTGAAACTTTACTCACTTGTGGCTTTCCTCTGTTTCTCAGCCTGTTGACTTCTATGTGAACTGGGGAGTTTGGCCCAGGGGTGTGTGTGTGTGTGTGTGTGTCAGCAGGGTTTAAAGACTCTCACCCTTCTCTCTCTGCAGCCCTGCTGTTGACTTTTCCTGCAGCAGTGGTCAGTGTGAGAGCGCCGCCCACACCTGCCTGCCAATATCACCTTTCACTTTTAATTCATCTTCCTACCTCACTGACCGAGACAGACAGTGTGTTTACATGTGTGAGATAGATGCACAGAGTAATGGTAATGAGATGGTAATCAGTATTGGGGATTTTTTTATGAAGTATTACATTTTGTGCCAAGCATAAAGCAGAATTCCCTGTTTTTATCAAAATGTATTACAAAGGCAGAATTTACAGGGTGGGTCTAATTGTGGCAAATTTTTAACTATTTGGAAAATGCTATTAAAGAAGACAGGAAGTGTAAAGCTGTTATAGTCTATGATTTCAAACTGAAATGTGAATGTGTCTCAACTGGTCGAGCATTACATTAACAGTGCAAAGGTTGTGGGTGTGTGTAGCTTTAAATGCACTGCAAGTCACTTTAAATGTGAAAGTGTAAGTTCCCCTTATTTAAAAAATCATATACCCATAACTGATGCCCCATATACATTTTAACGTGTCACTCTTAGTTATAATAAATTATCTTACAACAGTTTATGAAATATACAAAATATAATAATAAAATACATTAATCTTGCTTAAACTAATCTGACGGTGTCTCTAAAACACCACCTGTGTGTGTGTGTGTGTGTGTGTGTGTGTGTGTTTAGAATGACAGCAGAACCATAGAGATGACCTCTGAATAACCTCTATCATGACCATTCCATCATACCTGTCTCTTCACACACACTTCCAACACTGTTTGATAATGCAACAAGAAAACACACACACACACACACACACACACACACACACACACAGGAAAAGCATGAAAAGGACCAGCCACACTAAGAAGAGAGAAAGTTAAGCCATCTCCCACAGAGAAGTTCACACACACACACTCAAAGCTCTCTCCAGGGTTGTGTGTCTGAGCCGGCCTGTCAGTTGTTATTCATTATTCATCAGGCAGATCAAAGGAAGCCCAGCATGAACTGTGAGGACCCTGACAAGAGGCACTATGGACAGGTCATCTCTCATCCCTTACTGACATGGAATAAGAGTCACAGGAGCGCGCACACACACACTCACATACACACGTTTTCAAACCACGAAAAACAAAGAATGTTCAGATGTGGTATACAGAGCTAATGTAATTTTAATATAACATACTGTAAGGCTACATATCAAGCGCTTGCATTATACGCCAGTGCTGGTGTCTGTATCCATTTAGCATGTATGTGAATCTGTGTACGTGTGTTTTTACACATTTGTGTTTTGCCTGCCTAAACAGTGACCTCTTCAGTGTGTGTCTGCAGGGCCCCCTGCTGCACTGGAGGCATCAGTTACAGCCTGCCGTCCCAGCGCCACCGGCTGTAACCAATGAGCTGACAGCACGCTCCACCACGGGCTGGCCTTACCGTGAACTCTGCAGGAATGCAGGAACACACACAGATGCAGATGCTGAAAAACACTCGTCCATCACACTGATGCACAGAAGCTCCAGTCTGAGAAGGTCATTAGGTCATGGGACAGTTGTGGCTAAAAAAATACATTTTCTGCTTGTCTTGTTCTTGCCTCCTCCTCTCCATTGGTCTCCTGCTCCCGTGATGATCTCAGCTCAGCCTCAACTCGAGATAAGCAGCACAGTTGCTAGATGCTGACAGCAGTGGACATCTCACACACATTCTGCTCTGACCAGCAGGACCTCACAGGACAGTTGCACCGAGCCATGACTGTAAGTTCATTTTTACCTCCTGCCTTTGACCCCCCCCCTCCCCTTTCTGTTACTGCAATGGTTGACAGTTAGAAAGGCGGACACTGAGCTTGACTCTTTATTATTCTAGTAGGAGAGAAGCTCTTGAGAGGACACAGAGTGTGTGTGTGTGTGTGTCCAGCAGGCTCAGAAGGTAACCTATGCAAGTGTACGATCTTATTTGGAAACAGTGACAAAGAGAAACGACTCCTAAAGCTATAAATGACAGGTGATATTTGAACGACCTCACAAGCGCAAACACCAAGAAAAAGTCTTAAAAACAGGTACAAATTGCTCCTTTTTCCAGATTTTGGGGAAACCCAGCAAATAAAAAGCAAGCTTGTTACGTTACGGTCAGAGAGAGAGAGAGAGAGAGAGAGAGGGCGAGTATAGAGGTGATATTTTCACCATTGCACTCGGCCTGTAAAATATCTTTATTAATGTGAGCAGGAATCAAGTTCTCTGGAGTATTTGAACAAATATCTGTGTGAGAGCTCCAGGCAGTGGAATAAACAAAACAGTAACACGCTGCCTTCATATTTCATGTTACAGTTGCCTCTGAGAGCTGAGGGAGGTACAGCTCAAGAGCCAATCCAAACATATGGAAGTCTGCACACCTATATATGAACAGCCTGACAGGTGAAAGTGAATTCACTGATTCATCACAAAATCAATCCCTCCACCACAGGCAAACCTTTCTCCTCCTTTCATTATTTACATTCATCATAGAAACCTGTCTTCTCCAGCAGGACTTGGAGATGGTCAGTCTTCGGCAGCGATGTGGACGTTTATCAGCATATAAGATTTATCAGCGTTTGCTCAATACTTCTGAGATATTTCATGCACTTCGTCATCATTTACAACATACGTGACTTAGAAGTGATGGGCGGGATGGAGCTACAAATGAAATCCTCCTTGAGGATTGATATGCGCAGGCAGATTGTGAGGCATCTCTCGCTGTGGTAGAGCACAGTCACAACATTTTAAGATTCTGTTTAAAGGAAGTACATAAAACAGAGAGAGAAAGTATTCAAAAAAGTAAGCATGTGTTCATTTCAAGCCTAATTGTGTATTTAGCTCTAGCGCTAAAGGTTAGCACACCGACCTGATCAAAGATGCTACTTAAAAAGATCTGCAGTAGTTTGAGACAAACAAGTCATTCAAAAGGGAAACAGATTTGAAAACAAGCTGCAGTATCTGACAACTCCTGCTTTGAACTGCACACACACACTTCACATGAAGTGGAGTTTTAACAGGAATGAAGTGTATAAGAAATGACAGACAGCATATTTTCATAAACATTTCTTGCTGGCTTGTAGTTCAATGACAGCCGGCCTGTCAGCAAACTGTCTGTTTAGTTTAGCAGTCAAGAACAGGGTGGATATGTTTGTACCAACCGCTCAAAATGGAACGAGGAAAAGGGAGCGAAAAGCAGAGAGAGAGGGAAAATGAGAGGGAGAGAGATGATGTGTAAATAAGATATTATTATCGATGCCAAACAGGAAGTATGAGGCCCTTCTTTTATATTACTGGAACTGTAACTTAAGCCAAGCAGCTCAGAGCTCCACGCGTCATGAAGAGTTTAAGTAAGTGACTTTGACGAGGTGGCCTGCAGCCAGAGCAGTAACAGCCCACACACACACACACACACACACACGCATGTGTGAACAGTGTGTGAGCAGTACGCCTCGTTCACCTTCTGCTATTAAACAACTCAGGTCCCTGACATTACAACTATTACGCTAATTACAATAACGTTATTCAAAGATTTTTAAATTCGATAATTATTTTAAAACATTCCTTAAATTTTTTTAAAACAACTTAGGAATAATGTTTTTGATAACATTTAGCAAATGTTCTACTAACGTTACCGCAAGAACATTTCTGATCACTTTGAGAGAACTTTTAGAGAACCAAATAGTTAGCCAACATTCTGAGAACGTTGTATTACATCTGTATGTGATTACAGACAAACAGAGCACTGAAATCACTCAGTATCTTTCTGACACTCGAGTACAGTGGACTACAGTCGAGTACAGTATCTCACAGGAGTTACATCATCATGTGTGCTCCAGTGTCATCGCTCCCAACGGCAGCCGGGACATCGTGTTACAGCTCATTTGCATAAGTAAACATTTTTCTGAATGTTGTGCGTTTGTGAACAGCAGTTCTCATTGAAAATGTATGACTTCCCTTTGCTTTGTGTGTGCGGTACTACAAGCGTCGGATCCACAGTGTGCGTGTGAGCATGTGTGCGATCGGCTGAAAGTGTAGAGAGAGAAATGATGGATAGCATTCATTTTCTTTTATTAGGGATTTTGGGTTGTGAGCTTTGGCTGCTGTGTGAGAGAGAGAGAGAGAGAGAGAGAGAGTGAGGTCAATCCAGTGGAGCTAGAGGGAAAACAGGGTGGGAGGGCTGAGCAAAGCCAGAGCAAACGCAGCTCATCTCCAGAGCTGTTGACACATTTTTAAACAGTGCTCAATAATTATTGTAATTTTAGGAGACTGAGAGATTCACTCTGCTCGGCAGAACAATGTCTGTCTGTAAGTGCAAACATTACTCACTCCTCTTCACAACCAATGTTTAACCACCTCAAGAAGACAGATAACTAATACTTTCTGAGAACAGATAATTAATGCTGCTTGACTCAAATTTTTAGGAGTATATTACTGGAAGTAGAGACAGTACTGATTTAAACCCCTGTGCACAGCTTCCTTTCCTTGCTGATGTATTTTCTATAGAAAAAGGACATTTAGATGGGATGTATAGAAGGGCTCAGCTCTTTATTAAACAGCCTATAGACTTTTGTGCTGTTGCTTTTCAGTAACAAAATGCAGTTTATGAAAGTTTTTTAATTATTAGTAACTTGTAACTTAACCATCACTCTTTCTTCTGACTTCTGAATTACCATTTGATATCATACTCATTTTGTCTTTTTTTGTATTTTGTAATTTTTTGTTCTGTCTTTGTCTTTAGCTGAAAATGTATCTGTCAAATATAATAACCCCTCTCTGTATATACCCAGCCCCACTTATGTGTATGTGTACTAGTTTTCAATGTCAGCTGTAGACTTTTTGCTGTAGAGTTTTTACTGGTTTTCCTGCTGGACTCCATAGCAACAGCCGTTTCCAGACTCTCTCCCTCCTCTTTCTTTCTTTTTCCTCTTTTGCTTTATTTTACTTTCTCACAGGTGTGACAGCTGTAGTTAATTTTTTTTATTGCTGTTTCTCTTTCTCTGAACAACTCGTTTAATTTATGGATCTCCAACCATGTTAACATAAAGCCGAGTGCAGGGCAAACTGGGCGACCCCGAGTAATCAGATGTAATTCCATTTTAACTCCTCAACATTCATAACACGCCCGACGTCACCCGCTCACGTATCCCAGCATGCTCGACTCTTGCCCTGCAGCCTGCGCTCTCCTGATCCTTCCACATGTGTTAGTGATCACAAACCCTGAGTTTTGATTCAACATTAGCGTCATCTCCAGGCTCTCCTAAGCAGGAAACATCCAAACATAAACTCTGGCGGCTAAAAGCCCCTCTCGCTCCTTTCTTGTGGTCATCTGTTTGCTGTAGCAGGTCCAGACTTTTCCTCAGAGATCCATTGAGTGTAGGCAGCCATACAGCCGTAATCAGATTACGGATGCCATATTGTGTGTCGAGCTGTCAGAGTTCATTCAAACCTCTCCCTCATGGGACTCAGGCAGTTCTTGGATAGATAAGCGCAGTAAGGCACGTGTGTGTGTGTGTGTGTGTGTGTGTGTGAGACATTGAGTATGACAGAAGGCTGTACGTTTATGATTAGTGTTGGTGGTTAGGGGCAGTTTTTGTAACATCTCTCTACTCGAGGGCATGTCTGAAGTCATTCAGCTTTTCAGACTGAAACTGTCAGGAGGATGAAGTGTGTCTGTCTGTCAGAACACAAGCACCTCATGAAATGACATAGACATGTGTTTTATATGTTCTGCATATCTCATGTGGCAGAGGTGAAGTATGAGGGAAAAACCACATGTGTCTACAGCTGATTTAAATACATTAAATACTGAGATGGTTGTGTGTTGTTTACTACATTTACATTAACTATTTATCTAATAATTGTATTTATCTAAAAATAGTTTATCTAATAAACTATTTATCTAACAACTGAAGTTCCTTTATAGAAACTACACCTGAATATATCTGAACAAACACACACACACACACCAACACTTATTATTCATAATAGGTCAAATATACCATAACTTTACAACAGGTCGAGGAAAGTTCACTCAAGCTGTATGCAGCAGCTCAGCAGCTCTGGGCATGACATTTTTCACAAGCCACACGAGCACTATAAATATGCACATGTGTGCTGTGATTTACTGCCATTGGCAGGTCACATTAATATATCACAATAAAGCAGCAAGACTGTTGACAGGAGCTGTTTGACCCCCATCACACACACACACCTCAATCTGACCCTCTTTTATTTCCTCCCCCCTCCATTTACACTCCAAATTACATTTATACATAGAACATAAACACACACACACACACACACACACACACAAACCTGTGAAAGATTAAAAACACAAGCGTTGGAACAGAGTCAGGAGTAAATCATTGTGAATGAACACTGAGGCAGGTCACACTTCAGCAGACACTTCAGTCAATACACAAAAACACTCCAGTGGAACATTGACCCCCTGAGCACTCGTGTTCAGCCAGAGGGCGTTCAAGAGAAAGAGAGAGAAGAAGAGAGAGAGACATCAAAAGGCCATGTTGCAGTCAGGGACCCCACGCAGGTCATCAGACAGACCCCCTCATGGGTCCCCAACCAGCAGTGAGAGGCTCTGCTCATCAAAGTGCTAGAGAACTCCAAAAGAGCACTGAAGCTCAACACACACACCTCAAATCCTTACACCAGCTGATCATATTGGACGTCACCCATCAGCAGTTTTCCCTTCCCTCATCTTCAGCTACCCAACACACACTCGACCAAATCGATTTGTCTCTTGCCTTCTTTTGTATTGTACTTTTAGCCCTGCTGTTCTTGACAAGGACGGTCAAGTAATAACTGACGCAGATCAGATTCAAACTCATGTTGCCTGCACGAGCCCCACAGCTCAACAAATTTAAATGTATCCATTTATCTGTTCAGTTCTTGTGTTCCCCAGGAATCAAACCCATGACTTTTGCACTGCTCACAAATTTCTTCAACGGTTGAGCTCCAGGAACTGTGTGTCTATGGTGTATGTGTGTTAAAGGCTAAACTATATGTAAGAAAATGACATCATCTCCAGGATCTTTAGAGACTTTACACAATGAAGTGCTAGTACAAAGAGTTCAGGAGGTCTGACCCTCCCAGCATCCGGTCTGTAGTGTTATTAGTACTGCTGTTGTTTCCTGTGCCTTTGACTGGTAGCTTGTAATTGCAGGTCTCGTTGTTTTCCTGCACTCTGTCAGTATTCTGAAGAGAGCAGTTTTACAAGCCACTCCTTCAGTTCTGTCCTCTGGTGATCAAAGCCTTCCTTTCACAGATACATTTCCCCATCAGACAATAGCTCCTCACAAGCAGCTGTCAGCTCATCTTATTTCATTTCATCTTTTCAATCCTCATTCCTCTGTCTCTCTCTCTCTCTCTGTCTATTCTCCTCCTTTGTATGTGCTGTCAGGCATGACAGGTTGTAGCTGGGAGGGATGAGTGGAGAGAAAGGTAGAAGCAGATTTACAACAGGACACCACCTGGCCTCACCTGTCTATGACTATCACAAACAAACACACACACACACACAGTGAAGTTCAACCGTCTGAGACCACATTCAATATCTGTGATTTAAAATCGAAGTTGTAACTGGAGATAAACAAAAAGTTTTAGGAATTTGAGACATTTAAAACAAGTATTATGTTAAGAAATGTTTTTTGCGCTATCACTAACCGTATTTAAGCAAATTTAATCTTTTTTTTCAAAATGTCAGACTTCCTCATTTCCAGTAAAGCAAACAAATCATCTTGGGAACACTGGAACATCATGCTGGGAAAACATGGATTATCAGGTTTTACACAAACTTTCACCAAGTGTGGTCATCAGACTTTTAAACCCCACTGTACATATTTACATGTTTGTACACACATGCACACATGAGTTCTGAGGGAACCTGCTGTGCTTCTACAAGAACGTCAACAATCTAAACTGCCAGTACTGTTGCGTAACACATATTGTGTTTTTCAGAACAAATGATCAAGTCAGTGTCAGTATTTGTACTTTGAGTGGCGGCAATAACCATGGTAACTCAAAGTGACGAGTGGCTGCCACACTGCATTGATGCTCTCAGGATGACAGACAGTCACTGGCACAAGCGCTCCGGCTGTGACATCACACTGTCACCCGAAGGGGAACCAGCGGGCTCCTGAGAAAACCACAAAGCTTACACGCAAGCCTTCAAGCGATCCAGCTGCTCAAACGAGAAGAATTTTAGACGGGAGAGAAATGAGAGGAAAGAGAAAAGCAGACAGTAACATTTCAGTCTGAGGAGAAGAGGGAACAATAAATAAAAGAGTGAATAAAGGAGAGTTGTGCCCTAAGGGAGAGGATTGAACGAAGAGAACATTCACTTCTCTCCTTCATCCTCCTCCTCTTGTGTTCTCTCTCACATGTGATAACTGACACAGCATGAAAAATGTTTTTCACTTTCACTGCGTGTAAGCATTTGTTACTGTAAACTATTTTTTTGCTTTTTAAAATCTCTGCAAACTTTAAGTACAATACCAGAGCATTTTTAAAACTATCAATTTACATTTCCCTAACATTTCCAAAACATATAAAAAAATTATTTGTAAAGTTCAAGGAACGTTCAAAACACAGATTTTTTTTAAACGTTATGTAATACGTATTAAAATCATTGCTTGGTTCTAACAACGTTATCCTCTTCTGACCCCTTTCACATAAACCAGTGAAAAGCCCACAGTGACCTGCACTCATCATGTGTCAGCTCCTGTCTCCTCACACATTCCTCAAACATGCTGATGTCAGCCCTGCATCAGCGCACACACACGCTGCTTCCCAGCTAACACAAACATCTTTTCTCAATGATCAAAAACATTCTTACAGGAATGTTAGCAGAACTTTTTCTAATGTTATATATCATATGAAAAAAGTTATTCTTAAGTTGTTAGTGGATCTTTTAAAAACATTGTTAACATTCTCATAAACAAGCAATAACATTAATACAACATCTACAAAACAGAACATTTCTAGAACTTTTGAAACAACATTTTTAACGTTTGGGAAACATTTTCACCAGCTAAAATTGTTAGCAGCAAACATGTGACCTCGTGAGGCTGCATGTCTCCTCAGAGAACCAGCTGTTTGCTGTGAGGCCACAGCTCCTCTTCAAAGGTCTGGAGTGCTGGGATTCACATCTTTATAAATGTGTGTGCATGACTTTGATGAGCGCAGGCGTCTCATTTAGCAGCTCTCTTTAAAACTCTCACAGCCGGCTGGCCGCCCACTGTGTCAGGATGAGCATATTAGCCTGTCAATGAGGTGTAAACGGTCACAATGCTACATTTGGCTGCAGGAGAACATTAAAGAGGAGGGATGGTGCTACTTACGGTTGCTTCACAAATAACATGCCACCTCTGTGAGGAAACAGATATGAGGCCGCTATGACTCTGTAACATTGTGTACCACCTAGTGAGCTGTGCTCATTGTATTTGGCATTTCCAGCTAAAAGGGAACGTACTCAGTATGTTGGACTATTGTTCTCTAGTTCACTCAAAGTATTAAAAATGTTCTTGCAGTAACATTTTAATGTTACTACAACTTTTTAATGTTATAGTTTATATATCAAAAACGTTGTTCTTAAATAGTTACAGACAATAGTTTCAGTAAAAATGTTACCGAATTTTAAAAAATGTTTAAATAACGTTCTTATAACCATGCAATACAATGTCTAAAAAACTGGCAGTTTGAATGTACCAAGAACTTTTAAAACAATATTTTTAACATTTTTGTTACCTAATAAAAATGTTATGAAAACGTTCAAATTACCCGTCCTGAGGCCCAGGATATTTACTTCTGAGCATAGTACACAGTGAGTACACCGTGAGTACACTGTGAGTACACTGTGAGTACACCGTGAGTAGAGAGTGAGTAGACAGTGAGTACACAGTGAGTACACAGTGAGTAGAGAGTGAGTACACAGTGAGTACACTGTGAGTACACTGTGAGTAGAGAGTGAGTAGAGAGTGAGTAGAGAGTGAGTAGAGAGTGAGTACACCGTGAGTACACCGTGAGTACACCGTGAGTACACAGTGTGTAGAGAGTGAGTACACAGTGCGTAGAGAGTGAGTACACAGTGAGTAGATAGTGAGTAGACAGTGAGTACACCGTGAGTACACCGTGAGTAGAGAGTGAGTACACAGTGAGTACACCGTGAGTACACCGTGAGTACACCGTGAGTACACCGTGAGTACACTGTGAGTAGAGAGTGAGTACACAGTGAGTACACCGTGAGTAGAGAGTGAGTACACAGTGAGTACACCGTGAGTAGAGAGTGAGTACACAGTGAGTACACCGTGAGTAGAGAGTGAGTACACAGTGAGTAGACAGGGAGTACACCGTGAGTACACCGTGAGTACACCGTGAGTACACCGTGAGTACACCGTGAGTACACCGTGAGTACACAGGGAGTACACCGTGAGGACACCGTGAGGACACCGTGAGTACACCGTGAGTACACCGTGAGTACACCGTGAGTACACCGTGAGTACACCGTGAGTACACAGTGAGTACACCGTGAGTAGACCGTGAGTAGACCGTGAGTACACCGTGAGTACACCGTGAGTAGACCGTGAGTAGACCGTGAGTACACCGTGAGTACACCGTGAGTACACCGTGAGTACACAGTGAGTACACAGTTTTTCATCCTCTGAGAGGATAATTTTTTTTGAAAAGCTTATTTTCCATCAACCCTCCACTCGTCACTCAATCCAGTCTCTCTCTCTTTCTTTCTCCATCACTGTTTTCTCTGTCAACTCAATGCCACCAAATCTGTTTTGCTGGCACGAGAGCACACAGTATATAATCCTGACGGTTTAATGGTGAAGCTCTCTCTTTCATTTTGTCTTCCCACATGTGAGCAGTGTTTGCAGATGGAATCTGCCTGCAGATGCAGATCAACACATATCAGAACGCTGCCACATGTAAACACACACAGACACACATTAGGAGAAGAGCCGTGACAATGTTCTCATAAGAGCCCCATCACCAAAGCAAATTCAGTTTAACACACCATTCTTAAAAAAACTTGTGAGTTTTTTTAAGAAAACTGTTGTTATACCTCACAGCCGTGACAATGTTCGTTCCTAGAACGCTCAAAATACCATTTTTAAAGTTTCTGTTACTTAATGGAAACGTTAGGGAAATGCTCTTAAAATTGTCAGCTGGGTCTGACAATCATGGGTAGAGGTGTAAGAACAACACTGAAGAAAGCATAAATTAACAAAGAGAAAAGGATTAGGTACATCCTCAGTAGAGAAAAGAACAGAGGGAATTAGTGGAGGAGTGGAACCGAGGGAAGAAGAGGAGATAAGGAGGTGGATAGACTGTCTTTGCTCTACCCTGTGGGAAGAGATTTGGGTGGAGAACCTCCCTCATATTCACAGCACGGGGAACAGTGCATGTGCACACTTTATTTCCTGTGCTGTGTGTGTGTGTGTTTTATATCTAGAGAGAAATGTGATTTATATTTTGAAACTTTGATCCTCTGAAAGGCTTTGAGATTTACACAATAATTCTGCTTGGCCAGCGTTGAGATCAATGATGACTCTCTGGCAGACGTCCAGAGCAGATTTTAACAGACTGTAGGGAAAAGAACTGGAAACAGACGACTTTCACCCTACATGCATCTGACACAGACTACAGCACAGAGTCAGAGGTTAAAACAGTGTATAAATATCACTGGTATTAAAAACAAGGGCAGGCGGGCTGTGAAATAACATCATAGACATCCTGTCTCTCTCACCACTGCTTTAATGTGAGCCAGTTTAAGACACCCTGTGTTTAATCAATGGGAATGGATATGAATGGATAAGGATGTGTAAGTTTATTTAAGCATAAGAAGGTCAAAAGTCCCTCTGTTATAGACAGGAAGGGAAGCTACAGGAGTGAACAGAACAAGATGGATCAAACAAGAACAAAACGGATTCCGGCATCTGGTTAAAGCATTGCAGTTTATCAGCGCTTAGCTAACAAGTTAGTGCATATGCTCCAGCTGTGGTCATTTGGTGGACCATGTGAGTTCCAAATATTTTCCATTCCTGAAAATATTCCATTCCTGGTGTGTGTGTGTATATATATATTTATAGATATAGGTCTTAAACTGTGGAACCTTCATCAAGAACATTTAATATTGAAGTCACAAGTATCTTGCTTTGACACACACACTAAAATGGGCAAGTGTGAAGAAAGGCAGAAGAAGAGAGCAGAGGAGGAGGAAGATATAAATGAAGACAGAGAGAACATGTGCAGCTCTTTTTCTCTTCATGTGTAATTTGTGCTCTCTTCCACTGACGCTCTGTGAGAATGGATGACTGACAGACAGCTCTGGGTTTGCTTTCAATTACACAGAGAACAAACACTGTAAATTTACAGCCGCGGATGACTCTCTGAAAAGATCACCCAAACCTCAGCAGTCATTACTCATTCTCTCGCTCTCTCTCTCTCTGTGTCTGTGTAGCAGCTGGTTGTACTCAGTATTGGGCCTGACACGGCACTTTGAAATGGCAATCAATGCTGTTATACTGCAGGGAGCACTTGTAAAAGCGTCGCGAGCGGCCGGGTTTCATCGTTTTTCTCTATTTTTAAACGCTGAGTTATGGTGGTGAAAATGTGGACCTATTAAAGGTGTTATGATGTATTCTCTGCCTTGTTCTGAGGCTCATTCATCAAGTGGAGAGCGAAAAAAACTGCATCCACTTTTTCTTCCTCTTCCCTCCTCCTCCTCTCCTCCAGCTCCTTGGTTCTATCGGGCTGTGAGAGTAATTTATAGTGCACAGGCGGTGTAACCTCCTGGCAGGCTTTGTGGAACAACATTGTGCTTTCTCTCTCTCTGCAACTAATAACCTTTGGTAAGGCACAAACTTGGCCAGGCCATTGAACCCTGGAGACGAATCTAGACAGCACCAGAGCAGTAAAATGTGTTGAACCTTTGAGTTTTTTCTCCATTAAAAAACTAAATGAAGCGAATCATGGAAAACGAGGGAGTCGTGTTTAAACTAAGTGGCAAAAGCGATCGATAAGGGCAGCAGTGATTGGTTGAGGTGGGGAGGATTGAATGATTGTAGCATGACATTGTTTGATGGTGATTTCCCAGCTAACAATTTTAGATCGTAAGAACGTTTCCCTAACGTTTCTATTTAGTAACAAAAAATGCTATTTTGAAAACTTTAGGAATGTTCAAAACATCCAGTTTTTGGAAGTTTATTCATACATTTTTTTTAATTCTGTAACCTTTTTTTAAACGTTCTGTTAACTACTTATGAATACCAACTACTTATAAATACATGTTGTGCCACTTTGTGTTGTAGAGAAAGACAAGTAGGGGGGATGGCAGCATTTTTGCAATATAAGCTAAAGAAATATTTCACAGCTGGCCATTAATGTAGTGACATTCACAGAGTGTCTAATAGTTGTAAATTATTGTAGGACACAAAAGCACGTTAAATGATTTTTCTCATATAGAAAACACACAGCAGCAGCATTAAAGCCACGACCTGCCGCCATCTCTGTTTGAAGCATAAAATTGCAGGTCACTATTTTTAATTACATACATTTAACTCAAATATAGCCAAACTGTCATTTCCCTGGAAATCAGACCTGACAGCTCAAATTGTAAATCATTATTATAAACTTACTGTTGTGAATCAGGGTAAGGAGATTGTGTTTAACATTGATCTGTCGTGTACTTGCTCAACAACTGATTTTGGTTCATTTTAAACCCAAAAAGTTTGCCACTTTTAAACTATAGCTACAAACTACAGCCTAGACGACATGCAAAGCAATATTATTCTGATCTCTTGAGCGATCTTGTGTTTAAGTATTTCAAGTTAGGCCAAATGTTTTGAGATATCTGTTTCCTCATCCAGTCCGTCTTCTGTGGTCTTGACAGGCGCACACTGTGAGATTAATGAGGTGGGTGGAGCAGCATAATAAATATTTGTCTGAAGTGACAGCTGACAGGTGTTGATTTACTTACACACTGATAAGCTTTAAACTGAGCGCCTCCATCTCTCATCGCATCTGAGTCGGCCGGGCGCTCCTACATACCGCAGGCTGCGATGACTCACAGCTGACACTCTGCCCAAGTTTTCCCCACACTTTGACAGCTCACTCAGAAATGTGTTGTCGTCCTGTTTTTGATTAGTGTATTTATTTTTCAGAGGTTTTCATCAAACTGGTGATTGTTTTCACAAACTATCTTCTGGCTTTAGAGGTTTTGGTGCAGCTTCAACTTTTGTACATTGAAACAATGAATCCTTACATAACAGTGTACCAGAATGTGCCATTACGAACACAAATTCTTCATTAAAAGGGAGGATCATGTATTTGTCAATATATGATGTAATTTTTTTTCTGAAGGGAAATGATGGAGAAAAACATCTGTTTCTACTGTGAATTTTACAGGTCATCAAGAAATCAGCTGTTGAGCTTCATTGTTAAGGCAGCGAGTTTATCTCTTTTCATTATGTGCAACATAAGCTGCTCAGAGATCTGCTGCCGAGCGTTTTAACCTTGTCCCTCAAATTTGAATGAAGTGACACAACTAATACAGGTTAGACCTCCGTCACATTTTTCTTTTGAAGTCTGTTTAGTGTGACTAACTTACAGTCTGTAACTTTCTCTTACATGTGTTGAATAAGCCAAACTGACGTGTGAAATCAGACCCGACAGCTCAAATGATAAATCATTATTATAAACGTACAATTGTGAATCAATTGTGTAAGATGAGGAGACTGTTTTAAACACTGACCTGTCGTGTTCTTGCTCAATAACTGATTTTGGATTATTTGCAACCATGAGAGTTTGGATTGCAGCTTTAATGATTATTTCAGTGTGTGCGAGTGAGCGTGACTGGGAAATTAAATACAGGAATAAATGTGGAACTTGTGAACTGTAAAGCAAGATAAATCAGACGAGCCTGAGGAATGGAGATTTGGTCTGACTGGTGAATAGAGGGACTGTTGCAGGGCCACAGATAAAAACACTTGTTGATGTCTGCTCAGATTTCACACAGCAATCTGCAGTGATCTGATTTGTGGCGCTGCGGTGTGAAGCCGTGTGTTTCCTTCATCCCTTCTGAGAACTTCTTCACGTGGAGGACAATGAGAGCTTTTGTTGGAGTTCAGTGTGTGTGTGTGTGTGTGTGTGTGTGTGTGTGTTTGGATGCACATGACCTGTTTAAAAGCTAAATAAAGATCTGTCAATAACTGCAGGGCACGCACATAATCGCTCAGAGATAATCAGCGAGACAGGAAGACGAGGCAAACGAGAGACAAGCCATGAAGCTGGAGATTTACAGATAGCATAAAAGACACTGAAATGAACCTGTACTGAGATATGCAGCTCTTACTCAGGTGTAATTCATCCATCTTATTGTATTATATTCCATTCTGTCACACGCACATGCGTTCATCCCAACATTTATCCTGTCATCACACCATCACTCACATCTTTGGATCAGAAAATCTCAAGACGTTCAAATCTGGTTACAACAAAACACAGAGATTTAGTCCCTGCTAGTCAGAGATGAGTCATGAACTCACCCTGAGGAGCTCAGATTCTCAAAGGATTCTGGGAAAAGCCTTTTCTGTCGTTTCTTACCCTCCCTTGTAGTACATTTTAAAGTTGCATATTTTTGTGTACCTTTCAATGATAAACCATTCTGGTTTGACAAGCACTGGTTCAAAATATTCTCTCGAGTTTTATAGTTTTATGGAACGCTGTGTGTGTCTTGTCACTGTGCTTTTAAATGATTTAATGCTAAATCTCACAATCACTCAGAAGGATTGTAAGGTGAAACCACAGAAGAAAAGAGTTCTAGGTTTTACAGTTCTCCAGGGTTGGTCTCACATGTCAGCTACACTCCATAAAGCTGTCCTGCCCCTCTTATTGAGCAGATTATTATGTCTGGAGAACAGAGCAGTGACTTTCTGCCTCTGGGCTCACTTCTCATACCACTCACCTCATAAATCACTCAGTTAATTAAATGCAGCTGATTTTGGTTTTGTGTTTTTTTTTTTTGCCGTCTGCACCAAAGAGTGACAAACATTATACATTATATGCATTACACATGATCCACTTTAAACCCTTATTATAAACTTTAAACTACTAACTAAACATTCTATAACCTAACAGTATGAGTAGACGGTTAGGTTAGGGTTAGTAGAATAAGTTGACGTGCTTGGAAATTTCCTTATATTCAGTAGAATGTCTGCTGTGGAACCATTAAAATCAAGTGTTAGCAGATATTAAGCAGACAGTCTACTAATACTCTAATGAGAGTTTATTAGTTAGTTAGTTACTGGTAGTTACTGGTAGTTGCAAAGTTACTCAGTAGAATGTCTGCAGTAGACCATCAAAATAAAGTGTTATGCTAACCTTCAGGACTCACAGGTATGGTAATGCTCTGTGCTTTGATACAGTCACGCACTGGAAAAATCCTCCAGTCTTAACTAGGATTGGTTAGACTGGCCTGTTAAATGGTTGGCCCGCCTTTAAAAATCCACAACAGGAAATGACCAACCGTCATTTATATGTCAAAACAGCTGTTAGCAGCCCACTTCAAGGCCAGACTTGAAAGGAGCTGTTCCCCGTTGTCCCAGCCCACCTCCTCAGTTCCTTCTCTCACTCTCACTCTCTTTCTCTCTTCTATTTTCTTTAAACTCCCTCTATTCCACCCACACCTTTGCCCCCTGCCACAGTCACTTATCCTGAACATGTTTTTGTAAGGCAATCCATCTTAACTCCAGACCATGTCTTGAAATTTGAGGATTTGAGGTTTAATATTTTAGTGTTTAGGAAATATTACAAAGGTCACACCCTGAGATTCGGCGTTTCTGTCTAGTCATATCATTTCTAGACAAACAGAAACAATCCAGACATCTCAGCTAAACTTCACAGTGTGTTCACAGAGAAATTAAAGCAGAATTATGATCACTGAGTGTCTGCACACATTAATAAGCTTGCTGACAGGTTGGACCACACCTGTCATAATCTGAGCATGTGTTTGTGTAGAACAAAGACAACTGACATGCTCAAAGGAAGAGATCTCATCATGTCACTTAACCCTGAGAACATCTGAATTTGCATGTTCCTGTAGTTTTATAGATCTGCGCGGGCGCTGGAGGCTTCTGTGTAGCAGATTAGTGATGGATGACACTAATAACGACAAAACAAACAGCAGAACTGTTGACTGAAGAAGACGTGACTTCAGCGCTGCTGTCTCTCACCACACACGAGCAGAACACCGGACGGCTTTACACATTGCAGGTAAAGTGATCCCTGTTTAAAGCTGCAATCCCCAAATATCACCAGCTCAACATAAAGCTGCAGTTTACTCTACGTACTTTTCTGTACATATGATAAAGTCGAATAAAGCCAAACTGACATTTCCTGACAGCTCAAATTATAAATCATTATTTAATCATTATTTATAAACTCACCGTTGTGAATCAGGGTAAGACAGGGCGACCGTTTTGATGACTGATCTGTTATGCACACAGACTCAACAGTTCTGAATAAATCAGAAAATGTGTTCAAAACTCAAACAAACAGCATATTACAACACGGATGGCTGCATTTCTATGTTGTGAAACAGATTGACAATTTAATAAACGTAACAGCTCAGATTAGCACGATTAGCAGTGACTGTTATGTGTGATTGAGTGTGCTTTAACTCTTCGTCACTTTAGTCAACTTTGATCGTCTTGTGAGTGTTTGTGCGCGTTGCTGTACGTTGGATCTAACATGACATGTTGCTGACAGGCCTAAAAATCTTTCTGCCTCTGAAGCGCAGTGCCCTGAGGCCTTCAGTCCTCCCTACACACCATTATTAAAGCAACATGCACCTCTGCCACCCAGATACACCAGACAAAGCCCTCCAAACACACGTTTGCCTGTAGCTCCTCCTCCCTCCAGGTCAACAGTTCACGCATTCTGTCTTTTTGTCATTTTTATTACGCTCAGACAGGCATCATCATCTTTTTTAGGATTCTTTCCAGGTGTTCCTTGTTTTCCCTCCAGAAGAGCTGCAGATATCAGGGCTATTTAAATCAATACAATTTGAATGTATCATAAATGGCACATTAAAAAGGCCATACGTCTGTGGTTTAATAATACTGGGTGTTATGTATAATAATACTTATGAACAATAAAATCCATTAAACCCACTGAACTTCATAGTTACTCAGACACAAATGGGCACAGTGCTCCTGTAACAGCCTCGGTCAGCCTTCATTTCTCAATGATTAAAGCTATTAATTGCATAATTAATTTAGCTGAATGACTGTATGAGCTAATGTAATGAAGTTATTAACGTTCCAGAACTGGAGTCACACACAGACGTGAGCTGGTATTATGTATGAATATATTACTCGGTATCATTTTACTCATACAGAGAAATTTTGATCTTGTTTAATCTCTTTTAGAGCCACGTGTATTATTGTGTTCTATATCTAAATGAGCCACAGTATCATTAACCCAGCTAATAGGGAACATTCTCACAACATTGGCTAACGTTCTGTAAAAGTTTTCTCAAAGGTATCAAAAAAGTTATTGCAGTAACATTTGTAGAATGTTTTAACGTTACATATTGAAAATGTTCTTAGGTAGTTCGTGGAATGTTTTAAAAACGTTAAAAGAATTATAAACGTTCCTATAACCAAGAAATAACTTTAATACAGTGTCTGGGCGTTTTGAACGTAAATCGATGTCAACGAAACTGGTTTAAAGCAAGAGGAGGACAGTCTCCGCCCACTCATTACTAATGCACATCCAGCAGTTTGGACGGCGTCGGAGCGCTTTGAAGTTCTGCTTCAGATCTTCAGTGCGGAGAGAGTGTGAACGCGTACGGGCGGTGAGGAGCACACACACACCGGAGCGCACGGACCGACGGAACGCCTTCTCTCTGACGCTGTTTATCAGCCGTGTAGTTTTTCATCCTTTTTACATCGTCTTCGTTTGTTTGGGGTTAAAGCGACGTTGATTCGGTGACGGAACGATGTGGAGACGGAGTGTATAAGTTCTTACCGGAGACGAACAGCTCGCTTTCTCCGGACTACAAACGGATGTTACAAGGGGTTATTTCACTGTAGAGAGAAACGGATATAATGTCGTTTGGTTGTTTATCGAAGACACTGGATATCTCTAAATGAAAACGGAAAGACGCCCGCCCAGTCGCAGCCCTCGACAGGTCTCCAAACCGCCCAGATCCAGATGAGCGAACTGCCTCCTGGATTTGCAGTCGCTTCACGAAACCGGAGTTCTTACGGTCTCAACGACAGCTCCCCCATCTGTTTAACCCCTCCGAGCGACTCGATCGCCTCGCTGTCGTACAGCGATCCCGCGCGTCAGGACAAGCGGCTGCCTATACGGATTCTCAACATGTTGACCGCGCACACAAGCCATATACTTCACCCGGAGTATCTCCAGCCGCTCGGCTCCGCACCACTGAGCATCGAGGTAAGAGTAACTCCGAACATCTGTTTCCAAAAGTCACATCCTTAATTTTATCTAATGATAAAAATTATATAACACTCAGTTTGTCATGGTCTGAGTTTGCGCTTGTTTGCGTGCGTTTCCTTTACGCGTGCGGTTTGATGGATGCGCCTCGCATTGCATTTGTAATCATTTATCATCGCTTCGCTTTGCGTTCATTCTTTCATTGGTTAACCGGGAAAGATTCTGAACGCGCCCCGAAGAGAAATAAAGGATCCAGATCTGGATAGCCGGAGTGCAGAGGCCGTACCCGTCTGATCGGTATTGACGTGCGTTTTATTGTTTTCAACTCGTATTGTAGAAGCGAATGTTTACGTTTGGTTATCAAAATTAAGTATTCATTTAAAACCAGTTCGCATTATAATTCACGCGTATGGAACAACATTTGTTTGCTACTCCACCCCATAAAAATGTAAACTGCTTATCAAAGAAAGACTTCACGTGACTTGGGATGTATTAATGACATACTCTTGTTCTTCAGACATAATGTAATTTTAAACATTTGCCATAATGGTCCCTCTTTTCAAAATTTATTTTTCAAATCATTGAACATTAGAATATGTTTTAAAATAGTACATTTCTGTCAGTATGTGATACAGTTAATACCTAACTAGCCAAAACTAATAGTTATTTATAATTTAGTGAAGTTACTGGGCTTTACTCATTTACTTTTTCAACCCCACAGTTGGACGCTAAAAAGAGTCCCCTGGCACTGCTGGCTCGGACCTGCTCACAGATCGGTAAACCAGACCCCCCTCCCACTTCTAAACTGGGATCTCTCACCTCCAGCAGTCATGGAGAAAAAGACGTTCGTTCCAGCAGCTCCAGCCTGAAGTCTGGAGAGCATCAGAACCTAGATAACAAGTCCAGCTTTAAGCCTTATTCTAAAACTGGATCAGAATGCCGAAAGGAAGGTGCCGGAATCAACAGCTCAGCTGATAAATCAGGGTTCAGAGTGCCAAACAGTGGTTCTGCAGCGGTGACATGCCCCTCTTTACCGCCGCGGGGCGTTTCTCCACGGGCCAGCTCCCCTGCTCAGCAGACACCAGGACAGTCACATGCTCATCGTCACACTCCGTCTCCCCTCTCACAGAAAACAACGCATCAACAAATCACTCACGTGGACTCCACAGCTGCGGGGTCAGACCCAGGAAATGACATCAGCGCAAGCGATCATAGTGGGAAGAAAGAGTCGGACCACAATAAATCAAGCCTGGATGTTGCACAGATAGCAAACTCCAGTCATGCGCGTGCTACTGAGAACTCTAGCAATACCAGTTCGTCTAGCAGTCCCCAACCGGATAACAAGGCCGACACCCAGCCCCCTCAGCCTAGCCTGGGCACGGGCCATATTGCCCCAGTGTCTCCCTTCAAACCAGGCCACTCTGTTTTTCCCCTCACATCCTCCAACCTGGGCTATCATGGCTCCATTGTGGGGGCCTATACTGGCTATCCTTCTCAGTTTGTGCCTGGGTTGGATCCTGCCAAGTCTAGTTTAGTGGGCGCTGGAATGGGCATTCCAGGAAAGCACCCCAGCTCCAGCCCTCTTACAGGGACTTCACCTCCCTCATTCATGCACGGTTTGTGCAGGGACCCATACTGCCTCACCTACCCCAATGCACCCCATCTTGGGGGCAGCAGCTGCTCTTCTTGTGTTCATGATCCATCATCCACCCTCAAGTCTGGCTTCCCTCTAATGTATCCTGCCCATCACCTCCACTCCCTGCACCCCAGTTCTCTGTCCTCCAGCGCCACCACGCCTCTATCACACCCTCTCTATCCATATGGGTTCATGTTGCCCAATGAAACTCTCCCTCACGCCTGTAACTGGGTCTCAGTGGGTGGCCCTTGTGACAAACGTTTTGCCACCTCAGAAGAACTTTTGGCCCATTTGCGTACACACACAGCCCTGTCAGGCATGGATGGGAAGCTGCTCTCTGGTTATCCTTCATCAGTCTCTTCTGCTGCTTCCTGCCACCTCCATCTACCCCCTCCCAGCAGCCCAGGAGCTCTTCCCAGTTCACTCTCCTTGCGTGGGTCACCAGGGCTGGGTTTGGCCCGGTACCACCCTTACGGAAAGGCCCATTTGCCAGGAGCTCCATCCCTGCCTATGCACTCTCTCCCGGCCACAGCACCCTACTATTCTCCCTATGCCCTTTATGGTCAGAGACTGGGCTCAGCCTCAGCTCTGGGGTACCAGTGATTTTAAGACTATGGACAGCATTAATATATTGGCATGAGCTCAAGGGTTGCTGGAAAGCACAGGAAACCGCTGGATCCCCCTAAAAGAACCGAGCGATGACACAGGATCGCTATAATTGCTGAGTAATAAAAATCACCAAAATCTGATCCGCTTCTGACAATGTTTTAATAAAGAGTCGCTCCATATTTCCATTATGATTTCAAGGAACCTGTTTATTACACATTTATGTGGAGAATCAAAGAGAAAATGCAGATTTGAGAACGCAGGAACTCATTTTATCTGATCAGTTTACCAAAGGTGTTTATTTATTTTCCACTTGAGCGCTTGACTTGTTGTTTTTAAGGGATGTTTACCATTTTCACACACAAGCAGTGTTTTCACAGTATGAATATGGCTCCCATCATATCATTTGTAATATTACAATGTTGTCCAAGACCATAACGTCTCTCAGACATATAATCTCTTTTAATGTCACTTTGCAGCGCAGTCTTGGACAACACAAGACTGTGTGTTCTTGTGTTCTTGCCACAATTTGGCGTTTATTTTGTACTTGTACAGTTAAAAGATTAAAACGGAGAGATGTGATATATTTTCTATTGTAGGGGAAAATAATTCAAATAAGAGTATGTTGTTGTGATGGCAGCGCTGTCCATTTCACAAAGTCTTATTTTGTGTAATAAATGACACTTGATTACATTTATAGATGCGTTCATGTCCCTCACTTCTCTCTCTTTGTGTTGTTTACTCTGTTGTCTTTCCCGTGTGTGATTACACATACAGCAGTTTATTGTTATGCAGTTATTTTAGCTGTTGATCCACTTTTAAATGGACACCAGTGCATTCCTGGAAGACCTGAATCTCTGAAACTGTTTTGCCATTTACCAAAAACATTCAGAAAGAAATGTGTATTTAAAGCTACAATTCGTAACTTGTGCCTCTCTATCGCCATCTCCGTTTAAAACATTAAATTGCAGGTAACTTTACATTTCTGTATGCATGATAAAGTCAAATGAAGCCAAAGTGACATTTCTCAGGAAATTGAGCCGACAGCTTAATTTATAAATCATTATGATAAACTTACCGTTATGAATCAGGGTAAGCTGATCATTGATCTGTTATGTACTTCTTGTGATTCTTGTTTATTTTTAAACAGTTACAGATGGCAGCTTTAAACATCAGCTCTTCTACAGAAGTCAGCTGATATAGTAAGGCCTTTGTGATCTCTGTTTACTGCTGTGCTGCTGCTGGCAGTGTGGTGTTGGTCACTGTTTGTTTGTGCCTCTGCAGCAGGGTGTAAAGAGCTGCCTCAGCACCAGGCAGTACTGGGTCTTAAATACAGCTCAGTGATTGGCCAGTAATTACTCCTGGAAGCCGTGCACTCACTCCCAGCACACTCTGATGGATTGCCTTGCTACACAAAGGGCAAAAGATGACAATGGGAGGCTGTTAATAGAGAATTATTTATCAAATGCGTGACATGACCCCCCCAGCAGTGCAGCCTGTATTGTCTGACCAGAGCGTGCCGTGCACTGTGGTTCAGAAAGTCTTGCTCAAGATTTAAGGGTGTCAATGTCATGTGACTGTATGATGTGATTATATGACACAGATTACACAGTTACAGAAGTTACAGAAGTGGTCAGTTTAGCAAGTGTAGCCCCTCCTGCCCAGCTACCAGTTTTAGGTTGTAAAAACATTTCTCTAACGTTTCCATCAAAACATTAATAAAGTACTAGGAACATTCCAGTCCAAACGTCCAGTTTTTTATACATTGTCTTAACATTATTGCTTGGTTATAAAAAGTTATTTAAACATTTTCATTCTGTTATATAATAAGTTGTTAAGAATAAGTTTCACTAACAACTTGAGAATAGCGTTTTTGATATAAAACCTTTAAAAAGTTCTGAGAGTGTTTTTGATAACACAAGAACTTTTATAAAACGTTAGCCAACGTTTTGAGAACATTTCCCGTTAGCTGGGTGAGAGCTGTTTCCCTTAATAAGTAAAAGTAGAGAGGCTCTCAGGCAGTGAGAGCAGAGCCAAACACACACACACACACACATCACACACAGACATACACACACACACACACACACACAGATTCTCCGTTCATTAGCACAGACAGAGGACACAGGACAGGTGTCACTTGACAGAGCCATTAAATGAATAGATCACCGCTTCTGTTAACTCAAGCTCTCCAGAAAGCACACAGCATACGGTTCCTCTGACAGGAAAGCAGAGGTCAGAGACTAGAGGAGAGGAACCCAGAATAAACACTGATTATATATGAGGTGTAAGGCACCATATAGGCCTTCAGTAAACAGAGTGAACAAAGGTTATTTCACCACCACCTACTGTGTGGATGTGTGGAGTTAATTTAGTCCCTGACCAGTGTCTCCTCAGCAGGGCTACACCTGTTTGACTGATCTCCTTCCTCCCGTCTCTGCTGTCCCACTGATTTCAGAATTAAGGGTTGAGACCCCCCCCTCCCCTCATGTGTCCAGCCAATTACTGATGAGAGAGTGTGTGTGTGTGTGTGTGTGTGTGTGTGTGTGTGTGTGTGTGCCGGCAGCTCTAGTGATTAATGAGGACAGGGTGTGTAGCTTCTCCTCAATTAGCTGCCAAGTCCACAACTCATGAGGCTGACAGCCCAGCCTGAAAAGAGAGATAGAGAGAGAAACAGAGAGTGTAAGACGCCCTCCCCCGCCCTCTTTCCTTTTCTCTTGTGCTGTCTTTCTCTGTTCTGATCTCTTGTCTCTCTTCACTCTCTTTCTCCCCTCGTTTCTCACCTCTTACTTTCTTACTCTCTCTGATTGTTACCCCCTCACTCCCCTAACTTACATATACATCACACTCAGTTCATTACAGTGTAAAGTTTTCTGATCATCATGTCACTTTTATACAGATCATACTATGTATGTCTCTCTCTCTATCTCTCTCTCTCTCACACACACACACACACACACACACACACAGTTATCCTTCTTCCAGTTCGTAAAGAAAAATCAATCACACAACCACAGCTCCACAACTGAAATTCCACTAAGAACTTTCCACAGGCAGTTTTGTTAGTTCTTAATCATGCGAAACATCACAAAACAGCACTGCATGAGCCAGCAAAAACAACACAAATCCGTGCGGCCATAGCCGCCCCATTCGTCTACCAAAACTGTGCGTATGTGTGACGACAGCCCTACAACACCAGCAAACAAGTGTCGCAATTATGGCTAACCACTAATAACACGCATTCCATTGCTACAGCTGGATTCCATTAGCAAACACGCTGGGAGAGCGCCATGACGATGTCACAAATGTGGTGTGCATGAAAAATCGTGCTTTGGCACCAAAACGGTGGAGTTAAAATTTATGTGAGTCATGTCGGGAGTGACAGAACCTTTTCCTGTTCCATCCCCCTATAATCTCCAGTTCCTCACATTTCCTCTATATGTCAAAGAGCATCAAAATCTTGATACATGTCAATACATTGACATAATATGTGACCAGGGCTCAGTACAACCAGGATCTTGTTCAGAATGATCATATTTTGAAGGGCCTCTATAATAATGCAGAATAAAATAGAATAAAATCTGTTTTTGGTTTCTGCTATGTAATTATACTGGATATCATGACTGGATATCAAACCTGTTCATACTTACGCGTCAATATATTTGAACTTTTAGCAAAAAATAAAAAAACTAGCTACCCAGCTAACAAATGAAGATAAGAATGTTTCCGTGATGTTTCTATTAAGTAACAAAAACATTAAAAATGTGATTTTGTATTTTGCTTAGTTTTAGGAGTGTTATTCAAACGTATTAATTCTCTAACTTTTTATATGCTACAGATTCTCTATGTTAAACAATGTTCTACTAAATGTTACCGCAAGAACTTTTGATAACGTAGAGAAAACCTTTAGAAAGAACATTCTGAGAATGTTCCCTGTTAGCTGGGCTTTAACAGGATAAGTTTTGAAACAGAACACTGAGATATTGTAATTGGAGAACACCACTGTGAGCACCTCAGTCAATAATGTTTAAACACTGCTGTGATCTGGCCTGAAGCTCACAGTCTGACATCATTTATAAACTTCTCATAAGCAACATTAGGTGCAGCCATAACACAACATGTGTTTAAATTAAAGGTCACCTGATCCATTAAGCTCCATGTTTGAGGCTGCTGGCTGACAGACTCTGGGCGAGCTGGAATGGAAAGAACTGGTGCTGTTACATACAGCTAATGGAGACACTTTTACCACCTTGTCTTTTAAAATATTTGCCACTGAATGTAGCACCATTATTAAAGATGCCCACACACACACACACACACACGCACACGCACATCACGCACACACACACACACATCTGAAGGTCACATGTAGGCATATACATCTGTCAGCTCTTGTTTAATGAAATACACAGAGATAAAAGTACTCTAGTCAACACCCTGTTATTTGTCTTTATAATGTGACAGCGCTGTACATACTGCACAGCTCTGAAACCGCCAGTCACCAGACTTTCCTTCTGTCTCTGTTGGGCTGCTTTATGGAACTTCAATGTGTGTGTGTGTACAGTAGCAAATGTACGTCCACACCACAACCAAACTCATGTTATGAGGAGTTTCTGTTTTCCAGTGTAATGTGATTATTTTTACTGACTCAACTGACTCACTGCTCCCTATAGCAGCAGTGATCTTGGCGGTAAGCAAACCCAGCAGGAGAGAGAGAGAGAAACTGGCAGGGAGGGCAGCAGCCTTGATTATCCAAATACAGCCATTAAAGGGGAAATGTGTTTTTCAAAGTGTCAGGATGATTAATGACGGGAGCAAATCCCCACAAATGCTCTTGTTTAGTCTAACTGGCAGACATGATCCTGGCCGCTGATTAATGGCAGTGCGTGAGGTCACCACGAGGTCAGACCACTGGGTGGGTATAAGGGGAAGGTGTTAGGAAGTGAAGCACTTGTGCTGTGGTAGAGTGACATTACAGTAGAGTGAGAGAGAGACAAGAGAAAATATATGACACAATATCAGGTTTATCATCTGGACTTATTTGATTTATTGAGTTTAAAGCACAAAGTCGCATGACTTCACCACACAAATATGCTCATTCGATTATTTTGCCAAAACACGTGTCGGTTGAACAAACGCCAAAGACTTGATTTATGGCATAACCAGCCGTGGAGATAATTAAAGTTGACTGCATCAAACATACAGTCGCTTTACAGACACAGTCATTACTGTAAGAACAACAGATGCTGTCAAAGGATTTGCAACATTGTTTTGCTGTAGTCGAATCACATGAAACCTTCAAGGGTCAATACATCCAAAAATGTAATTTCTGTCATTATTTACTCAATTAACCTCATGTCGTCCTGAAGCACGTATGATTTTCTTTTTTCTGCAGAACACCAGCAGAAAGATTAAAGAATGTTGACACACTCTTTCTCTCCATACAGTGAAACTGAACAGACTCGTGATTGTTCTGCTACATCTCTCCATTCATTCTCCAAAGAAAGAAAACAGTCATACAGGCTTTTGAGACAACATGAGGTTGAGAACAATCATTTTAACAGTGTTTGTGGGAGATTGTGTGTGTGCGTGTGTTTAACACACAGCTGACTATGTAAGTGACTGATTTATCTCTGGCAGGGGCTAAAGTGCAGATACCCGATACACACACACACACACACACACACACACAGACAGACATACACACAGCCACTGTTTAAGATTTCTGGTGTATAATGGCAGCACACATACATTAACCACCTTTGTCTCATTGATTGTATTGGAAAGCAGCTGATCTGCCAGCCATTCATCACAAAAGCAGACAGGTTAACAATTCCTAGCTAAACAATGCTAGCTTTCCTTTAGCCTCATTGGTTACAGTCTGTTCAAACTGTAGTAGGGACATCAGTGGGTAAACCAGCCGTTTGAAACAATTAACTTGCTACTTGTCTAGTAGTATGTGTGTGAGAAGCACCAAAAACAAATATTTCAGTGTAAAAGCACTAGATCTACACTGCTGAACCACATTATCAGTGACTGTTAGCTGAGGCTGCACGTCTGTATTCCTCCATCATCATCATCGTCGTCGGAAACAATCGTCATTGTTACGGAAACAATACAGAAATGTTACAGAAACATTCTTACAACCTAATATTGTTAAATCATGTCAGAGAGATGAGAAGAAGCTCAAAAACAGAGTTAATGGAGGACATGGGTGAGAAACCTGAGTGAAGAAGTCAATGTTCCTCAAGAGCTGAGAGCTGTGTGTGTGTGTGTGTGTGTGTGTGTCAGAGGCAGTGGTGATTAATGACCCACAGGCCTTGTTTCTCTTGCTTCCTTCCTCAGCAGTGACACACACACCAGCACATGTCAGCCTAATGGACATGGGCAGACAGTGGTGGGCGTCACCCATTCCTCTAGACTCTCGCGCACACAATACATGTGCATGTCAAAAATTCCATGTTTTAATCATACGAAAACAAACAAACAATGCAAAACAAAACTGGGTGAAATTTCACTGCAGGATTTGTGGCAAGCGGCTGCAGCATTCGTTCAGTGTGCTGATTGGGTGGAAGACAGAGAAAACAAGAAGGATGTGCGAAAAGAGAGAGTGTGTGGCTGAGAGAGAGAGAGAGAGAGAGAGAGAAAGTCAGTGTTTGCATGTGTGCTGGTTCTCAGCCCTGTCAGAGCGCTGTCAGGCTGTGATTTATGGTTGTGAGACTCACAGTGGTCTTTGCTGTCAGTTCAGTATTGTTACAACTGACATCTAATGAGGCCCGGCGTGCTTTCAAGCACAGCACTTAACACGGCCCTCTTTTCTCCTCCTCTCTCACTCCCATTTATTTTCTGCTTCCAGGGATGCAGACCAGGAAAAGGAGGAAAGTCACGGCCTTGCTGTGAGAGCTTCACTAAATGCAGCGCGCAGATGAAACTGCAGACAGCAGAATAAGAGACGCTCTGTTTCGTCCCTCTCTGCAGGTCCTCATAAAGTACCATGAAGGTGCCTTCACGATGGCAAATTTACATTTAGGCATTTGGCAGACGCTTTTATCCAAAGCGACTTACATTGCATTATACTACACATTGATCACTACAGTATGTGCAATCCCTGGGATCGAACCCATGACCTTGGCGTTGTTAATGCCATGCTCTAACCACTGAGCTACAGGAAAGCTAAAAATTTAGGAACAGCAAACCGTCACTTTACTCTAAAAGTTTTTCTATGCCATTCCATTCTTTAACTCCACTCCGATGTTTAGTAATTGTTTGGAGGATCGCTGGTGCTCCGGTCTAATCATATCAGTGGATGTGTGGTTTTATAAAGGAGAGTAATACTACATGAAAGCTTCTTTGACTTCTTTCTGATCTTGGGTTTTTGCTGCACTCGTCATTGGGCTGCTAGCTTACTCAGGACCCCTCACAGTAATCATAAACAGAGCCGCTGGCAGCGACACCCGCGTACCGCGCTCCCTCCTGCGTCCCCCGCTCCGGTTCCCTGTCAGACATGATTAATGGCACACAGAGCTGGTACGCTTTGCGTTGCCAGTTCCAGCGATGCTCCCCTGATACTTAATGAAGTATGACAAACTTCTTTTCCCTCATTGTGTTCCAGTTATTCTTCCCTCGCTCCATTTAAGAGAAGCCCAATGTACCGCCGCCGCCGCAGAAAAGCACAGGTCAGAGTTTTCAAATGTATTGTGTAGTCAAGACGCACAGGCTGTACCGCCGCTGCGCACTGTTTCTCAGGCAGCGAGAATTTGCATAAAATACTTTCAAGAGCAGTGAGAATATAAATACTCATAACATATGAATGGTCTTACAATACAGAATATTGTTTTGTTGCAACTACTTTTTTCTCTAATCTGTATGTAGATGTTTGTGGTAAAAGGAGAATTATAGTCCGGCATAAATTCAAGACAGTACATTAATGCTAGGAAAGAAAACATTCTTAGTTTTCTTTCTTAAAGTCTTCACCAGCAGAGGGATCTCCAGAGGGAAATATAATTATTGAAGCGTTTTTTTTAGTTTATCAGTGTCTTTTGATATTGTTATGATTTAGAATATTTTTTTACAAAATACTAACAGAACATATCAGTTTTGGAGCCTTTATATGTTTAAGTACAACAGCACAGAACCACACCTGCTGTTCAGGCAGTATGAAAACATTATGCAACAAAGCGGTTTCATATAAACCCCCTTTAAATTCACTGTCAGAAAAACTCATCAACTCCCGCAGCTGCAGAGTTTCTATACCGATACATTCCTTAACTCATCAATTACACCATGACAAATGCTCAAAAAACAGAATATTAAAATGATCAAAAACTTCATGGAGGCCAATGCTTATACGAAATAGCGAATCTGGTTAACTCTTGATAACCATGAGACCGAATAAAACTCATGCTGGTTGAAATTTTAACTAGAGCAACTTATACTAGCAGTGGAAGGACATAGTTCTAAAAATCGACTCCCCATGAGATTACGACTCCTCTGCTTCTGAATTGGTTTATACACTGGGGATGCTGCTATTTGATTGGTCATTATCTGTAAAGCCCGCCCCCACACCTAAACCTAACGTTGTAGACAGAAATAGGTGAGTTGTAATTTTCTGGGGGTCAGAATTGGATATTAGATAGTACAACAGTAAAGCCACGCACATGATTCAGAAACAACAGTAAGCGTGCACACATCACATGATGCCCCGCATATTCACGCCTCAAATTTCATAGCCAAGCTAAACAGCGTTGTGTCGATGTCTCTGCATGTCACAACATCTGAGCTCATGGGTGCTAACGCTTGTTCACTTGTAGTACTGACAAAACCACACACTAAACCCATTGTGTGTGTGTGTGTGTACATGTTTTTCTACCACATTGCCTCCTGTGGGGACAGGATTATGGGGGGAACTGATTGTGAAACATACTAAATGAGCAGAAAGGTTTCTGTTAGGGGTTGGGTTTAGGGGATAGAATATACAGTTGGTACAGTATAAAAGTCATTATGTCTATGGAAAGACCCCATAAAAACAACAAAAACAAGTGTGTGTGTGTGTGCGTGTGTGTGTGTGTATACAGTGTACAGTACCTCACTTCACAGCTGTAGCACTGAACTCTGACGCTTTCTCTGTAGCTTGAATGTGGACGTCATGACTGTGTCTGGGAGAAGAAAAACAATTAAGGAAAGTATTTCTCACGTTATATTTTCATCTCACAATACAATGCTATAATAAAACAGCCCCCTCTAGTGGTTATTTTATTGTAGCGCATGACATGCAGTACCGTGGAAACACGCTGGATTTCTCCTTTAAACTCAAGCTAATATATAAACGATTTAAACATAAACGTAACTTATTTCATAAGTTAATCTCATAAGTTGAACTACTAACCTGATCTCTGCACTTTCTTAAGGTGAAACGCTCGACGGAAACGCGATGTGTGTGTGTGTGTGAAGTTTCTGCCTTAATGAATGAAAACAAACTCTGACAGACTTCATGAAATAATTTAATCTTCTCAGCTCGTTCTGTTTCCGCTCTGTAAAGCCAACGTGTCACAATTTACCCGAATTAATTGAGCCCCAAAAACGTGTGAAACACAATTATGATAAAAGTCATCAAACACACAGCGCGTACACATTAGATTGAACCATTTCAATTTGGATCTAGAATGTTCCTCGCGCGGATTCAGATCATCACCGGCTTTCACACCTGACTCATTGATGACGTCAGATCGAACCGCTGCAGTCTCCAGTCTGATTCAAACCTAATACAATATAATAATATACAAGTAATAATACGGCGAAATGAAACCGGAGAGCCTGTCATTTAAAGGATACAGTTTATCGTTTTTAATGTGTATTAGTAAATGAGAATAAAATGTGTACAGTGTTTTGTCTTCCAGTATGATGAGAGTGGCCATTATAAATAGAAAAGGCACAAAGTATTTACGAGCTCAGTGATGTCTTGTATGATCTGATTTTTTGCTCCAGGCAAGCATGATATTTTATTCAGAATTTAAGATGTTAAAATGACTCACCTAAAATCACTATTCAGAAAGACTGTAAACCATCACTGTATCATAACAATGAAGGGGATGTAAAACAGTACAAACCTCAAAACACAAATTTAAGAATGTGACTAACTCAAACTGGATTGCAGTTGTCAGTGGAAATGTAGCGCACTGATCAGTGGACAACTTTCAAAACCTTCAGAAAAGAATCAGTGTGCCAAACCTAAAGCACAAAATGACTGTAACATTTGAAGTACAAAGACTTTTAAGTTCAAAACGCTAATTGAATGTGAAAATTGCCAAACATTTACAGTATTTAATAACTACAACAGCAATTTAAAAGGCAACAGGATTTAAAAGTATGCGGTGAACAGTCCGAACAGTCCGGAAGCATCACATGAGAGGAAAGCTGGCAGCTGTCGCAATGCCACAGTGATTCTTTTGGTCCTTAGCAATGTGGATGTATCCTTTGTCACCCCACTTCTCATTCCAGCTACATTGAGATTGATTTGATAAAGAGAGACTGTTAGTAGATTGTATCTATTCAGTTTTACTAGCCTGTTGTTAGCATAAAGCAAGATCACACCTGTTCTTCACGATCCAGTATCGCTTCCCTACGACATCAGCACCCTCATAACCATAACCAACCACCAAGACCTCATGATTGAGTTCCTCAGTGCTGCAGTTCTTCTCATAATAGATGCCTGAAATGAAGAGCGTTAGAAGTTAGTCATGACCAGCTAACAATTTTAGGTTGTAAGAACGTTTCCATGAAGTAACAAAAGCATTAGAAATGTTATTAAGTTCAAGGGACGTTCAAAATGTCCTTATTGCTTGGTTATAAGAAAATTTTTTAAAACATTTTTTAACAAACTTTTTTTTACATTTTTTTACATTTTTAAAATGACCCTCTTAAAAATGAAGAATACATTTATATATGTATATATAAAACAGTCCCTGTTAGCTGGGGACCTGCAAGCCAAAACCATGCCTCCCAACAGCAAAGTTACTCACCAGACTGGTAGAACTGAAAGGAATTTTGACCAGCATCAATAGAAACAGATATTGGACCCACTGCAGCAACAGCCATCATGAGAGCATGTTCGTTACCACTGGGAATATCCACAAAACCAGTGACATTAACAGCACTGTAACTGGGGTCATAGCGGCAGGGCTGATTATCCTGAAATCACAAAGATCATTTAAAACCACAATACACATTCAATGCTTGTTTGGTTGGTTATATTGCATGAACAGTGTCAATATGACTTTGTTTGCTTCAATCACATATATACTCTAGCTTATCAAGTTAAGCACTTAAACCAGTAAACAAAGCAAGTCGAAGTGGAGGCAAACTCCTTAAAGCAGACTATTAAACAACCATGAACAAAATCACAAGAACCTCTCTATAACGGCAGGACACTTGAGTCATCAAATTCATTAAAACATGAGTCTAGCAGAGGCATGACTGAAACGTACCTTTGCAAGGTAAGGATACGCCTCCTCAGAATCCAGTCCATTGTTGTCCTGAACATACTGGAACGCCTGATGCATGTGGCCTCCATGACAGCCTGCATTACCCTCTGGCCTGGAACAGTCTAACAAGTTCTGCTCACTCAAAGAAACCAGCTTACCAGTTTTACGGAACAGCTGACCCTCCAAAGCCCCTGTAGAGCTGAAAGCCCAGCAGGACCCACACCTCCTCTGTTAAAAACACAAACTAAATGCGGACCACATGACTCTTTAAAAGAGATAGTTCACCCAAGAACAATACTCAAATAAACTTCTTTTGTGTTCCTCAGAAGCAAAACGTCATACAGATTTGGAATGACATGAGGGTGAGTAAACAATGGAGGAATTTTAGATGAATGATCACTTCAAGTCTAACAACTTTCAATTATAAAATAATTTCAACTAAAACAACTGAGTCCTAATTTAGCATTAGAATGAGAGTTAATCAACATTAATCACAGGCATCACATGGTTTTGCTCTCACCTGGTCTTTGACAGGAGTGACAAAGCCCTTCTCTCTCCAGTCAACCTGCTGAGGAGCTTTAAAAAAGCTCGGCTCCATGAACAATGAGCCCCTTGACTTCCTGCAGGAGTTCAGCTTATAACCATTCACTGCCTGTTTGAACTCCTCGTTTGTCTGAGATGAAGAAACCAGATCAAAACGCTTGATAAGAGACATTCATTAATTGCTAAAAAATAATCTGAAAAGTACAGCAAGTGTTAATGCAGCACTTAAGGATTCTGAATCAGGGGGCGACAGAGGAACTCTTGAACGATTCATCATCCCATGATCATATTGCTAAAGGTCTCACCAGATCACCAAACTGGTTCATGCCTAACCGGAAGCTGTGTTTGCCCACAGAATGCTCAAGGTTGTGTAACTCTATTTTTCTGAAGTTCTTCTCCCATACCGTTCTCCTCCAGCCCTCCTCTTTCTGAAGACAGAGCAGTGTCACTTCAAGCCATTGCAGAATAAGAAAGTACAGATCACGTGTTTGCACAGAATCATTTACTCTGGTTTCTGTAGGAGTGCATTTCTCTATTCAGTGTTGTACAAACCTCGTGGTATTTTTTTTCATGCCAGCTCTTCCAAAGGTGCCAGTGGTCGTCCAGCTTCTGGTCAAAACTGGATTCAGTGAAAACTGCACTCATGCATAGCGCGAGGACTGAAGCCAACAACATCATCCTGTTGAGAATGACACGACAAGAACATTTGTATTCCTGTACTAAACCCGTTTGCCAATGACATGCAATAAAATCAAAGTCTTTAAAACTATACGATTTTGTTAAATATTAACAGTTCAATTTAATACATATGTGAAAAAGTTTTCCATGTTTGCTACACTAGAAAATATCAAGAGAGATATTTTATATAAATTATTATAATTATTATCCTCAAATGTACGTATACAGCAACTGAGCGCTAGTTAAACACTAGTTAAACCCTAAACAAACCAATATACTTACATGCAACTAACTAGATTATATAAAATGATTCTTTCAGTTTACAACAGAGCAGCTTTTGAAAGCGTGGCTGGAGACAGACGCGCACTCTCATTGGTGGACGGTGAAGATGAGCCAAGTGTTTTCAGCCAATCATGTGTTCGGTTTGAAACAGAGACTCTCATCCGCTCGCGCGATGCAGCATCAGCAGAGCTGAACTCATGACCGGAAAACACAGCAGCTGCAGTTTACATCGGAAATGCATTTATTATAACACAATGTATTAAGTCATCATAATTTGCGTTTGATTACTAAATTGCTACTAATTGTTGTCATTCTTTGGAATGGATGAAAAGGGAAACGCAAAATAATGCAAACAGCTTATTGTGTTCATGAGGTCATAGCCTCGGAGTCTCTTGCTCATGTCTGTTGTCTGCTCTGTCATGTTTGATTTTTCACTTTTATTTCAGCTGTTTGTGCTGATCATAAAGTTTACGCTAAACAATTTTAACATGCTCAGACAGAAATATGGAATCAAAGTGAAAACATGTTGATTAATGAGACAGAAAATTTCCCAGCTAAGCATTTGGAAGCATACGCGCTGGTTTGTTTTGTATGTGATTCTGTATATGCGTAAATGCCGCAGACGCGTGACTTCTCGTCGTTGGAAAGGCTTGCTGTTTCATTATCAAAGGTTTAAAATACGTTAACATTTTACAATAACAAGTTACTATAGAATAAAGAATGAGACTGCTAATTAACTAACTCATCTATTAATTTCTAATAATCCTTCTTAAACTGTTAACCCCTGACAGATAACCACTAATATGTTTCAGTATTCAACACAACTACAGAAATGTTTTAATTATTTTTAATCAATGTATTTTTCAACTGTTTTTCAACTTTTTAAATAAAACACAAAGGTGTTAATTACTGCATTTTGTAAATACTGTGTTTTATAAGTGTGCTGTCAGGCTGCTGCTGATCTTCCTGCAGGACAGAGAAATATTTAGGACATCCTGAACAGAACTTGAGATCTTATTCTAAAGACAGTGAGCATCTATCTCAGCATTCAGTGTAAATATTTTCAAGTACTTTTTTAATCATCTACTGAAAGATCATTCACCACAGAAGATGAACACAAATACATCATTTGTGTCTGTGTACCTGTGTCGTACATTTACAAGTTACAATCTGTTTCTGAGTACAAGTTTCCTCAGTGTAGTTTCCTGTTTTTTTCCTAGCGGTGTAAAGAAATGCATGTAAAAATGTACATTTCTTTTAACATCTAGACTTCTAATTTCTAGACATTTGTACTCTCTACATCTCTACATCCTAAGCTCATAACATTGTCATGAAAACAATTATGAGTACAGTGCTAACCTGACTGTACTGTAAGTCACTTTGAATAGAAGTGTCTGTCAAATACATAAATACAATATGTAAACTACAGGTCATCCCAACACAAGCCCATTTCTGAGGACACCAAGAGTTTCCAATCTTTTAATTGTTTGGAACCGAACACACAACAACACACACAGTAAACACACAACTACAGAAGCCACAATAATTAAAACACACACTCCAAACCCTCACGTTCATGTACACACACAAACAGTAAAGAAACACACACAGAACAGAAATCACATTCATGAGACAAAACCAGATTCAAATAAATAAAGGAAGCCTCAGTGATCCCTTTAAGACTTTCGTTGTTCCCTGTTATCGTACAACACATTTCTATTGGTCACAGAAATAGAGGAGGCGGAACTAAACACTACGCTCCGCCCACATGCAACGAGGACTCATGGGAAAGCAGGTGATGAGAGAAAAATGATGTTTTCTGTTGTTGTTGCTCAGCAGAAGGAAACTACAGACCCAGCTAACAGGGAACGTTCTCAGAACATTCTCTAAAATGTTCTAAAATCTCTGTTCTCTGAAAGTTCTTTCAAAGTTATCAATTAATGTTCTTGTGGTAATGCTACTAGAATGTTTTTGAACATTATATCAAAAACATTATTCTCAAGTTATTCTAACATTTTAAAAAGTAACAGACTTAAACGTTTGAATAACATTCTTAAAACAAGCAATATTGTTAATACAACATCTTAAAAAATGAACATTTTAAACAGTCCTAGAACTTTCAGTAACATTTGTTTACTTAATGTAAATGGAATGGAAACATTCTTACAACCTAAAAGTGTTAGCTGGGGAAGCATCTGCTTAAGATTTTAAAATACTAAAATCTTACAGTTCAAACTGTGAGTAATTCATGTCGTGTCAGCACACACTCGGGTCAGATTAGCTGTTTCTGGCTCTTTGGTTTGTCTATAGATCAGCTGAACAGCAGTGGTGTGTATGAAGACTGCAGGTAACACATGCACACGGGGGCTTCACTGCACAGGGAGCAGAGATGACAGGTCAGACGGGCTTTTAGTCCTCAAGAGTTCGGAAAGAATTCTGCATGTCTTCAAGCAGCTGGGCGTAGTCAGCTTTGATCTTTGCCTCACCCTCTTTGACCGGATCCTACAGCATGAGAAAACACATGCAATGATGTTAAATTGGCTATATACTCTGTGTTGATATACAGACATTGTGATATATTGTTATGTTATATATCTCTCAATACAGATGCTATTGTTCCTGTTATTCAACAGCCGCAGCGGTTGGGGGCGGGGCTTTTAGTTTGTTCGACCAATGGTAGACCAACAGGGAGTGAAATGACACACTTCAGTCTAAACTAGAACACAAACATTCTGTAATATAACACATTCATATTTTTCAAAATCAACAATAGCCATCCAACAATCTACCTTAAATTTCATGGAGCTGATCCTGTACAGTATTTCTCCCATGTGCTCTCGGATCTGAGCCCAGGTGATCTTGTTATCGCTCTGAGCCGTGGTCTCAACAGCATGTCGCGCCATGTCATAAAAAGCTATCGTGTTGGACAGGATCCCCACGGTCTTATAGAAGGGACAGAACCTGGAGACCAGAGAGAAGACGCAGCGAGCCGCAGTTAAAAGAATCAGCAGGACAGAATTAGCCAGAATAAAAAACAAGCAACAAACATAAACACAACACCAAACAGAGCCTTTCAGATCATTCTGGTGCACATGGCGGTTAATACCTGTCATAGGGAGTATAACCATTCTGCTGTAAGAAATCATCTTTAATGAGTTTGGCCACTTCCAGAGTGATCTTATCTGTCTCAGCCAGAGACGCCTGCAGACAAACACACCCAGAAAGAGAGAAACCATCAATATGACAAACCACTCAACACAGATCTACATTCACTCTCTATGTTCATCAGCATCACAGTCAGAGCAACAGAATCTGCACCTTTCCGACAAGCTGCACGATCTCAGCCAGGTCCTCTTCTTCCTGCAGGATCTCTTTGGCTTTGGTACGAAGCGGCACAAACTCGGGGAAGTGTTTGTCATAGTACTCGTCCAGCGCTCGTGTATATTTACTGTAACTGATGAGCCAGTTAACAGAGGGGAAGTGTTTCCTCTGAGCGAGCTTCTTATCCAGACCCCAGAACACCTGACAAGAGAAACAAAGACCATTATTCCATCACTTCTGGATTCTACTCCTCTTTTATTTCTTAAATAATACACTGAAATGATTATAACAGAGATATATCTCATCATAAAGAGATATCATATGTAAGTAACAGACATTTATACTGAGTCCACCCACCTGCACAATGCCAAGAGTGGCAGAAGTCACGGGATCTGAGAAGTCACCACCAGGGGGAGACACACTGCAGGGAAATATTCATTTCAAAAGGGTCACTGAAATTAAACCTAAAATTACAGCCAGACATTACAAAACAAGTAGGTCCTGATACCTGTCTATACTAACAGATAATAACAAACAGATAATAAAAATAGATAATAACTAGCTGATGTCTGTCTGAGATAATAACCAGCTGATGTCTGTCTGAGATAATAACCAGCTGATGTCTGAGATAATAACCAGTAACCAATAACCATTTAGCAACAGGACACACATATTTAAAAAAAGGTTCTGGATGCAAATTAACAAAGACTTCAATATGGTGCAATGAACCAATCAGAATCAAGTATTCCAGGATGTGCAGTAAACACTATAATCTGTGTGTTACATCACAATATAAAAATCTATATAGAAATGTCAAGATTTCGGGCAGCTTTAAGAATGACTCTTTTAGTATATACAGCTTGCATACGGTTAGCCGTGTGTACTTACGCCCCCACGATGCTGACACTGCCCTCTCTCTCCGGGTTACCCAGACATTTCACTCGACCTGCTCTCTCATAGAATGATGCCAGACGGGCGCCGAGGTACGCGGGGTAACCACTGTCTGTGAGAGGACAACAAGAGGAGATATTGTTTGTGGGGTCCATTGAAAACAGACATAAAACAGAGAGCAGTGAGAGACACATACCAGCAGGCATCTCAGCCAGTCGTCCAGAGATCTCTCTGAGAGCCTCTGCCCAACGGGAGGTGGAGTCAGCCATCATACTGACGTTATAACCCATGTCTCTGAAGTACTCAGACAATGTGATACCTGCTCACACACAATCATGTTATGAAGATCAGGTTATAATCAGGTTATAAACTAGACTGGTATTTAATTGATCTACAGAAAGATGTTTGTGAACATGGATTCTGGGTTTACCGGTGTAGATGGAAGCTTCTCTGGCAGCCACAGGCATGTTGGAGGTGTTGGCCACCAGCGCTGTTCTCTTCATAATGCTCTCCACCTTCCCATCCACCTCCATGGTCAGCTATTGGACAAAACTCCTGTCAATCATCTCAACACTCTAGACAACCACAGGACCCAAAGATTCTACCTTCTCCTGCATTTACTAAGCAACTTTATTAAGGGATAATGCCGATTATGACAGTGGAAAATTCTCTTTCCACAATAATTTGGTAAAGTGACTCTATAAACCTTAATCAAGTCAGTTTCATACTGACCTCTGGAAAATCTCGTAACACTTCCGACATCTCGTTTCCACGCTCTCCGCAGCCCACGTAAATGATGACATCACTGTTGGAGTACTTGGAGAGCGACTGGGAGATTACAGTCTTACCACAGCCGAAGGCTCCTGGGATTGCCGTGGTTCCACCCTGAACACAACTGTGAGGAAAACAAACCAAATCAAGATGATGTGTGATGGGTGAGGATGTGCAGCTGCTGTCTCAGATGTGAAGACAAAGATAAATGAGTGTGTGCAAACGTCTCACGGGAAGAGAGCGTCCAGCACTCTCTGTCCAGTCAGCAGCGGGTGGTTGGCAGGTAGCTTCTCTGTCACAGGCCTCACCTGTCGCACAGGCCACACCTGCACCATTGTGAACTTCTCCTTAACTCCTTCAAACTCTAGCTCCAGCACCACATCCTGACACACACACACACAGTTCATCTTAAAATGTAAATTCTCTGACCATGTACACACATTCACATGCCTCGTAAGGTGTATGACTTTCTTTCTTTAGCCAAACACAATCAGAGTTATAGTACGTAATATCTTCCCAACTTCATAATGGCAATGAATAGTGCCCGAGATTTGAAACTACAAAAAGCACATCCGTCACAGTTTAACCAGAGAATGACTGTGTGTGTGACTTACAGAGACATCATAATTTCCAGGCGGTGCGAGGTAGGTGACCGTCCCCCTGCTGCGGGGGGGCAGCATGATCTTGTGTTTGATGAGAGAGTTCTCAAGCACCATTCCATAGATATCACCTCCTGTGACATGACTGCCAACCTGAGACACCACACAGAGATCTGAGTTGATTTTAATGTAATCAATGTAAACATGCAGTACCCAAATTCAAACACAGTACTGTATATACCCTCAGGTTACGAAAGGGAGAAAATTCCCATTTGATGTGCCTGTTGAGAGCTCCTATGTTCACTCCTCTAGGGATGTAGATGCTCTTGGTGAGGTCATTGATGTCTTTTAGGGGACGCTGAATACCATCAAAGATGGAACCCATGATTCCTGGCCCAAGCTCCACAGACAGAGGCTTTCCTGTCCGGAGAACAGGATCTCCGACAGAAACGCCAGCTACAGTACGCTCAGAAAAACACAGCCAGAGAACCATGGACACATATAACAAACATGCTATTTATATGCTATATATATACATTTATGTGTGTGTGTATCACTAAAACTACCTACCACTAAATACCATGTATCAATAATATCTTAGTACGCCAAGGTTCTTTGGAGATGTATACATGTGCAAAAAAACAACAGAAATAACAGAAACATGGCAAAACTATGGTACTGTTGTGGAACTGTTATGGTACTGTTGTGGAACTGTTATGGTACTGTTGAGGAATAAACGCTGTATGATTGTTTTGCTGATGAGGATACAGGTCTCCTCGTACACCTGAATAGTTGCCATGTCCCCCTCCAGACGGATAATCTCTCCCACGAGCTCACTGTGACCCACACGCACCAGTTCATACATGGCTGCCCCTGCCATGCTAGAGGCCGTCACCACTGCAAGAAGAGACACACAAAGTCACCTGACCGTCACATGACTGCTGTCTTACACTGTCACATATGTGACCCACAGTCAACTTAACTGTTGACAAAAGGTGTGCGTGTACCATCTCCTCAATTTTGTGTTTAAATTATTGTAGCTTGACAGCAAGAACACAATTTTAAGCTTCAAAGTTTCACAGGTAAATATCACTATTCTTTTACCTGGGCCTGAAACTCCATGCACATAACCAAACTGACTCTCTTGCTCCTCATCTCGGATCTTGGGCAGCTTGGAAAAGTCCATCCTTTGTGTGAGAAAGCCTGAAGAAATATATGAGTTATTCAGTCTTAATGCTGGAATACATGCACAGGAGTGTCTGTTTTACACACGCAAATCTAAAATACAAACTGTTTGCAGTTTTCAGTGGCAGTTAAATGAGGAGCACTGGAAGCAAAAGGTCTACTGTACTGTACCAGTATTCTGCAAGGCAAATGTTACTAAATCAATCTTATTACACGAGCATAGTTCGCGGTATAACACACTCATACACGAAGACAGAGAGCGCGCTTTGAAACTACTAATATCATGTAACTACTGAATAACATGATCTAGCAGACTGGCAAAGAGAACCATGTAGTCAAGCGAGAAATGGTTACTAGCAAAACCTGTGATCCGCAAATGAGACGCTATAAATCACGTAAAGAAACAAGATGTGACGCAATCTCCAGGTTTGACAGTAATCAAATAAACGACACAAATGTCAAATAGGATAGTCTTACTGTATTAGCATGACATGAACGACAAACCTTGGAATATCCTAGCGAGGAGTGAAGCAAGAAAACAGTCACGACATAGATCAGCTGACCTAACAGGATAAAGGAAGTCAAGGTAAATAGCCCTGAGGAAACTACACCATTACGGCTCCACTCGTGGAGACTGCTTAGTTGAATACTAAGAGACGGCCGCTCCAACATGGCGCCTGATGAACCACAGTTTCTCATTTCCGGCGTTCTTCGGGTTGACGTGGGGATGTAAACTGTGAGTTTTTTTTATTAAACACCACTCCATGTAATCGTGTTGTGGTGCGTCACGTGTCGGCATTTACACAACCTGGACATCGTTTATGACGAATAAAACGCGACGTTTACCACTTTGTAGGATTTTAGATTATCTTGGCGATCCTCTCATGCATATTCATGAGGATCTCCTCCTGTGGCGCCCTTTGCGTGGTTGCGTCACAGTTGTACGTCACACGGTGATTCCTGTGGAGAGCGCGCTCACGTTTAGACTACGTTTATTGCAGTTGCAGGAACGTTTTCTATAGTTTGCTGTTATTTGACGACGAATAGTTTACCGAGTATGTTTTCGTGTTTGTTTTGACTTACATCGCTAGTCAGTGTCATCGTGGCGTCGTTGGTTGTGTAAATCAAAAAGCTGCGGATTAAAAGTGCTAGTGATCGACGAGCTAAGCGAACGGAAATCTTTATCCTCGACTACAGTGGAAAGATCTACACACTGGATCAATAACACGTTTGCTCGCGGTCTCACTTTTATTTATCCTCCGTACGCGATGATTGTATCGTCGAAAACTCTTTCCTTTGGATATTCATATATGTTTGATCACGAGGCCACTTTGGTCACGTTTTGATACCAACCCAACCCTCGGGTAACCAGCAGCTCGTTAGTTGTACGTTAGATTAAAACAAAAACCAGCTGGATTTGTTTTCGACCTGTTTTAAGACGTGACCCCGTAAGATCACTAACTGGAAATCAAAGAAAGCGTCAACAACAAGAACAATCTATTACTGCTAATACTCCATCATGTTGGGTATTATGGATCGCCATCAAGGTAAATAAACACGTGCTGTTTATGTAATCGTGTGACTCACTTTTTTTAAGCATTTTCACGAATACTCGAAGTTTTAAACAAGCCTCGTGCAACACACCCATCCAACAAAGAGCTGCTCAATGGATCAAACTGCTGTACGGTTAACAACGGTGTATTCTTTTAAGTGCACTTAACAAGACTTCTGTTGTCTCCGAATACATACATGTGAATTTCTAAGCACACTGCAGGTCTGATAAGATATGTGGTTTGCTGACTAGTCAGGGTTTCAACAGCTCCCCTGTAGCCTTTAGCATAAGCAGCTAGTGTTAGGATGTTACCCAAACATCCCAACACTAAGTAAGGTTAGTACCCAAACGAGGGCATAAATCATTTTAACCGTGTTTAATGTTTCACGTGTGCTTTGTGACATTTGTATTTATCCTAATAATAATCACGCAAGAAAACGACACTTTAGGTTAAGCTACATGAACACGGCGTTAGTTTGCCAGTCACGTATAATTTAGGCGTTCGACATGTAAACGAGCGTCTTCCTGTTTCTTTTGCAGACACGGTCCGAAGATGTACAGCGACTGCTGTGGTGAGTTCTGGCGCACTTCTTCAGTGGTTTTAGATGATGACAGAGTCATTGCTTATTTGTAGCTAGGACCACATGTGGTTGAAGCCGGGGGTTGTTTCAACAAGAACTGTCTTAACTTGTCACTGGTAACTTTGTTTTTCCATGTTTTAGCCTCCAGAGGGCAGAAAAAGGACTGTGGAGGACTTCAGGCAGTTTTGCAGCTTTGTTTTGGCCTATGCTGGATACATCCCATCTCAAGAAGAAGTGAGTTTCAGTTCTTTGTTTGATGAGCTTGTATTGAATGTTTCGACACTGACTTTTTTTGAGAGTTTTCACTGAAAATCAAGTCATGTTTGTGACAATTATGTACTGCTCATTTAGGGAATGTTTTTTATCTGTGTTATTAAAAGTGACAGAAATGCTTCTTCTGTCTGTGTTAATTTATTGTGATGATACGTGTCTCCAGGAGAGCTCCTGGTCTCCATCATCTTCTCCGTCTGCGCATGAGCTCTCTGCTAAGGGGACGGTAAAGGACAGATGGACGGGCAGTCACTCCAACATCCACAACCTGGTCTACAAACCTCAGACTCACAGCAGTAGTTCAGAGTTTGGCTTTCATCAGTCAAGCGGCTCCTTTGACAAGATGAGATTGAAAGATACTCTGAACCAGATTCAGTTTCAGAGCAAAGCTGAGAGGAGGACGATGAAGAAACTCAGACGCTTGTCTCTGGCCAGGGCGAGAAAAAGTTTATGTGGTGCGTTGGAGGCGAGAGCACATAAACAATCCAAAGCGGTGATGAAGAAAACCAGAAGATCATCTAAGGAGGAACGACAATTTCCCTGCATGAGTCTTTTAAATGAGGAGCTTCGAATGGAGGAGCGGCTGACAAAACAGGCCGTTGACATGCAGAGGGCGGAGCTTAAACCTGAGTCCAATCAAGAAACAGACCTGAGTTCCTGTGAAACAGAGACGTTGGTGACTGATGAGGATATAATGGTGGAATCTGGTATGTGTATTTATGAAATCTATAAAATACAGTCTAGTAATACTGTCAGTAGTGTCACTTATGACCTTGTTGACATAGATGTATTAAACTGTTTATACCGTCTGTCCTGTAGTACATCTGTCTTCAGTAGAGAACAACAAACATTCTTGCTCCTATATTTATGTTCTGGATTTCATCACTTGCCTTTTATCCACATTTCAAGCATCTTGTTTTGTTCCTCTGCTGTAGGTGATGATTCGTGGGATCTGATTACGTGTTATTGTGGGAAACCTTTCGCCGGGCGGCCCATGATAGAGTGCAGCGAGTGCTCCATATGGGTCCATCTCTCCTGCGCCAAGATTAAGAAGACACAAGTACCGGATATTTTCTACTGCCACAGCTGCAGGAACTCTCAGCACTCCACTTTTAAAAAAGACCACTGAGAATGAGTGCATTGGATACAAATCCTGTGTATTTAAATGGATATAAGATGTTCTCGTAGCTGTCCCTTGTTACTTTTCTCATCAATGTAAATTATGGTTGCTATTATATTAAAGTTGTTCATTTAACTCCCAGTTCTGTCGACGTATGGCATTGGTTTATGTTAAAACAACAATGGTTTAGAGATTTGACATGGTTTCCACAAACTTCCACAGTGCACGAGTTTTGATTACTGTATAAGCATTATGCAAACAGACATATTATTGTTAATAATATTAAATAAAGCATTTTCAAAAATCTACTTTGACTATTTAAAGGGATAGTTTACCCAAAAATAAAATGTTTAAAATAATAGCTGTCAAAAATGATTTTTGGAGATTGTGGTCTGTACAAAGCCATTAAGAAGCAGCTGGTTATGGAAAATACTGAGAAAATCTGCCTTATGTCAGAAGATTGAGCATTTTAAGATGAAATGGAAAGGTGAAATTGCTCTGAACTGGAATCAATTTCTGCTAGTTTAGGACTGGAGCAGGTTTATGACCAAACTAACAGGAGGTTGATTTTATGATGGAAACACTTCAAAATTACCCTTTTAGAAACCTAATAAGTATTAACTTTAGAACAGCCCCAATCCTTCATGAAATGCTGTCATGCAAAATCATATATTGTGGGATTTTTACATCATTTACAAGATGCTTTTTTTCTTGAAAACCTTTGTTCTTTGAGAAGTGGAGATGTGTTTGATCATGTCCTAAATGTTAAAAGTGGATTTTACAGATCTATGCACTGCAGTGGATGCCATGCATTAGAGCGGTAAATGGTCAGCTGTTTTTGTGGAAGTATAAAACATATTTTCATATAATTACAATGTGTAAATTAAAAGGTTTTTTTAATAAGCATGAAAGATCTTAGTACAGGAATAACTGTTCAGTAAATGTGGCGTAATCGTTTCACTGTATAATTTCCCACAACTAGCTAAACAAGATTTTCACAGTTTAGCTCGAGATTGTTTATTCTTCTGCTTGCGTTCCCGACTCCTGCGACGTCATAGAGACGCGACGGAACCGAAGCGTTTTCGCCCTAAAAAAGCGCCAGTTCATTGAATGAGCCAAGATTTCAATCAGACTTTATTTCGCATTTCATTTATTTTCCTGCGGAGCTCATTTAACCGCTGGTTGCGTTGGGCACATCGCCTAAGCTTTTGGCTTGAGGATACGGTTAAACGGTGAGTAATCGGTGGTACCGACACCCCGTTTCTCTGCTCCGTGTTCCGGCAGGCCGAGCAGTGTTTATGTGTGACGGGGTTTCTGGTGCAAGCGGAACGCGTTTTGTCACGGTGCAAGCGCTCGGGTGAACACAAACCTCAAACATCTCCAGCAAATATTGGTCGGGTTTATGACAAAGCGTTTCTCACAGCAGAGAACGAAGCGCATGGTGCACATCAGTTTCTGTTGATGGGACGCGTTAACGTTGCTTAGGCGAAATACAGCCAAATACATCGTGTTAGTTTTGTTGTAGAAAATACTGAACCGGCAACCTATTTTGCGTCAACCTATTTTGCGTACAAATTAAGAATCAATATTTAATTTTTACTACTGTTATCCTTTCGGGGCAAAATACCACTACTAACTGCTTAACAGTATCAGAGTTTTGTCATTCTTTAACATGCCGAAGCAATTTTATATTTATAACTGTACATATTTTACTGTATTTAATGCTGCATCGTTCGTAACAAAGTTACAAGTTACTCGTGGAGTTATCTACACATGCGATACAGTAGCCAGATCTTCTTTCTGTTTACAGACGTGATGTAAGCACAAGTTTAACTGACATTTCATGAAACATCGGACCGACAGCTCAAATTATAAACCATTATTATAAACGTACCGTTGCGATTATATAATACTAACAATCTCCTTTTGATACAATTGCAATAAAATTAAAGCCACGTGTCCTTGAGTGTAAGGGACATTTGTGAGGTGAGACAAATCAGTCATCTCTCATTATTGGGGTGTAGTATGATCTGAAACTATGTTTGTCAAGGATAGTTGATCTAAAGACAGCTGATTAATGATTATATAGGCCTGTTCTCAATCTATGAGGCTATTTTGACACTCTTGTTGACCTTTGGTTGGACAGTGAAGTGAATTGAAAGTGAAGCATCAGGCTAACCAATGGTTTGGCTAGGCAGAAGGGCCATAGATGTCATGTGTCATCTTTCCTTTTGTGTTTGCTGTTTTTTACCATTATTTGCACTGTGCATTTCTCTTCTCCATTCTGACACTCGTTGTGTTTGTGCATTAGTGAGGAGGCAGGCTGGCGCAGGTTGTAGGGTGCTCCTGGATCATGAGAGACAGTGGCAGCAGCCTGACTCAAACACACTGGTCCAATGAGTTGACACTGACCGCAGGGCAGGAAGGCACTGGGGGCGGGGGGGCCATCGGAGGCGGCCATTTCATGAATCCAGCTATGGCCCATCACGCCCCCAGCCCCGCCCACTTCAAACTGGGTCGCAGAGAGAAAGACGTTAGCATGTGGGGGGCAGACTGCACTGTCCCTGAGGAGGAAGACGACAAAGAAGAGGAAGAAGATGTGGAGATGGAGAGTGATCGGGTGAACAAGAAAGTGCAGAATGATTTCCAGTGGAGTGATAAAGGTTACGAGGACTGGGGCTCACCAGAACATCTACAGCCTGTGGAAACTGATGTCAGTGTTACAGATGACTTCACCCACAGCCTGACCAAAACTGGGCCCAGTCCACATAAAGGGAGGAGGCCATCCCGCTTGCGGTATCGGGGCCCGAGGTGCCCGAGCATTCGCTACCGCCTGGCCCAGCAATGGAGAACTTGGTGCCAGCGAGCCAAATGGGCGGGAACTATGGGTCACAGGAGGTCACGCAGATGTCACCGACTCCTTCACTCTGACAGTCAGCTCCACCAGAGACAGTCTGGCAGTTCAGTGAGAAATGGAGACCCCAGAGGATGTTTTGGGGCAGCAAAGGAAACAGAAAGTGAGTATGACCACATGAGAATAACATGGACACTGATTTGATGTCATTTGGGGAAATATTCAGTTCAGTTCACATTTATTTGTATAGCACAATACCTATTTCAAAGCTACTTGGCAGAAAATTATTATTATTATTATAATTTTTCTTTGTTCCTAGCAAGGGTCATTCTGGCATAATTTTTATTGATTTGCTAATATTTCAGATTTTTTAAATTTGTTAAAAATGTAGTTGATTAGTTCATAAGGTATATAATGTACTGATATATTAAAAAACTTTCTCCTTACAACAATGTCTGCTTGATGCATTTTATTCGCTAACACAAGGTGGCACATATATTAAATCCATAAGATTTGACCTTTAGTGCTGGACAAGAGATGATTTATGCTGTTACAGCCTCTGTGATAGCTGAGATGCAGTGAAGTTGTAAGAGCCTGAAGTGGCCAGTTTGTTGAGTGCAGCTGTAAAGAGAGAAAATGATTATCTGGGAAAAAGCATCTGTTTGTTTTTTACCACTGATGACCCACTTGATTTCTTACACTTCTTTTCAAATGTGCTTTTAAAAGGAAAGGATGGCGTCTATGCTGCAAACATCATGGACCAGGAGGGACGGACTTCACCCGCCAATGTTCAGTCTCAACGGGAAAAATCTTCTCTACAGAATCAGCTGAGCAGTGAACACATCTCCTGTGTACAAGGTACATTATCATTCTTCATTTATCTTCCATACTTGAGTCACGTTTGAACTTCTACTGTATGATGGTATGGCATTGTCTGATGGTCTTCACCTTCTCTTGCTCTTCTCTCTCTCTCGCTCCTTCTGCTCCTCAGGTCTTCTCGATGAGTTTCTCCAGCAGTATGGCAGTTTGATTCCCATCCACGTGGATGAGGTGGTGGAGAAGCTGCAGGACATCTTTAAAGAGAGCTTCTCGAGTCCTCACAGGTAAGCTGTTACTCAGACCTATCACAAAGCTTTGCATTACATTAATGCATTTGAGCAACTTAGTGCTTTTTTTAAAATTAGTATGTGTGCTCTGTAGGAATTGAACCCACAGCCTTTGCATTGCGAACACAATGCTCTACAGTTGAGCTACAGGATATTTATAAAGACTTTTGTTTCACTTTTGTCCTCTTTCTAATTTATGCTGATTTACAGGAAAGTGATGGTGCAACACTTAATGCAGTCGTACCAGCGCATGTCGGGCGGCTCGCTGATGCGAGGCTTCCGTGTTAATCACAAACGGCACGTTCTCACCATGGATGATCTGAGCACACTGTATGGCCAGAACTGGCTTAATGATCAGGTGAGTCACTTGGTTAAAAATGTTAACAGCTACTTTTACTGTCTGTTGTTTCTTTTCAATTCAGTTTTTTTATATACATCTTTTTTTTTTTTTACAATTTTTAAAATTGTTTCAAGCAGCTTTACATGTAATGAAACAAACAGAGGTAACAGGATAACTATGAAATATGTATAACACACATAACACATGGTATTATGGCAATATCATGCATTATAATTAATTCATGCCTTTGTTTTTTTATAGTATTGTGTATGTTTTATCCATTTATCCAATTTTCTTAATCTACACTATTTGCATTTTTACTGAATATTTTATTCTGTGTACGTAAGAGGACATTTATGTTTTCTGTAAACGGTTTCAAAAGACTATATAAATAAGGCTTTACTTTGACACAACTGTATGGATCTATCTGTAAGTATCAGTCTGTTATTTGGGAAATGGGGGGCCATTGTATTGGGATTGTGCTGAGTTAACACTCTCTTACATCTGCAACTCACTGTGTCACACAGGTCATGAACATGTATGGGGATTTGGTCATGGATGCTGCCCCTGGAAAGGTAGACGTGTCAGCACACACGCTAACACAAGAACACAACAGTGGAGTTTTACATGACTAACACATTATATGAGCTCAGCTGGATGATTATAGAAATGCATTATGGGACTAAATCATTTACTGGAGTTATTTTAAAGAAAACGTTTGGCGTCGTCTTCTCGTCTTGTTCTCATTATGTCTCGTTTTATTGTGACTCGCAGGTTCACTTTTTTAACAGCTTCTTTTATGACAAACTTCGAACGAAAGGTTACGACGGGGTGAAACGATGGACGAAAAATGTCAGTATAATAATTTTGATGTCTGTCTCATAGATCTTGTGTTAATATGTGTCTGGTTGACATGAAATGCTGTTGTAACATTAATATGAATCCAGAACTATTTGTAACAGCATTTCTCTAATTATTGATTATTAGCATTTCTCTAATTATTGATTATTAGCATTTCTCTTATAATTATTAGCATTTCTCTTATAATTCTTGATTATTAGCATTTATCTTATAATTACTGTGTGCCCAGTTTATATGAGCTTATTAATTAAGGGACTGCATGAAATATTGTATACATGTCATCTAAATTATACATATTGTCTCTGAATAAATCTGCCTTAAAAACGCTTGTACTTCTAAGAATCTAAAGATGGGTAAATTCTGTACATGTCGCATATTTATACCTTATTTAATTCACTTTGTTGCAATGCACACCAGAGACTGTCAACAAATGACTGTTGATGTAATGATGTCTCTGTTGATTCTCCTGCTCAGGTTGATATTTTTCAGAAGAAGCACTTGTTGATCCCCATTCATTTGGAGGTGCACTGGTCACTAGTGTGTGTTAATATACCTCAGCGCAGCATCACGTACTTCGATTCCCAGAGAACTCTCAACCGCCGTTGCCCCAAAGTATGTGAGGAAACCTCTGTGTGATTTTCATCAGTGGCCGCTGTTGATCGTTTTATTGTACTGATGCTCAGCTTGTCATGTTGAGTTACAGCTGGACTGTTTGTCTTTCTCTACAGCACATTGCCAAATACCTGCAGGCAGAAGCAATCAAGAGAGAACAGAAGGAGTTTTACACGGGGTGGAAAGGATTTTTCAGAATGGTAGGGGGTGTGTGTGTGTGGTGTGTGTGTGGTGTGTGTGGTGTGTGGTGTGTGTGTGGTGTGTGTGTGGTGTGTGTGTGGTGTGTGTGTGGTGGGTGTGTGGTGGGTGTGTGGTGGGTGTGTGGTGTGTGTGTGTGTGGTGTGTGTGTGTGGTGTGTGTGTGTGGTGTGTGTGTGTGGTGTGTGTGTGTGGTGTGTGTGTGTGGTGTGTGTGTGTGTGTGGTGTGTGTGTGGTGTGTGTGATAAACAAGATAAAACTGTGCAGAAACTTTAACCATTTTGATCATTCTGTCTCTGGAATGTTCTAGAATGTTGCACGGCAGAACAATGACAGCGATTGTGGAGCTTTTGTCCTTCAGGTAAGCGTTTGTCGCCTCTGTTAAAGGGATAATTCATTCCAAACATGAAAAATTCTTGCATCATGTCTTTTTAAACCTGTGACATTTTTTTCTTTTGAAGAACAAAATAATGTTAATTTTGGGGTGAACTATCCCTTTAAGCAATTGTTCTATTATTGTTTATTTTCGATGACTTGTTTTGACAGCTGACAGTAGCTTATGTAAATGCTTGTTGGTTACTCATGTATTTTTTTTTTTGTTGTTGTTACACTGTTGTTACAGTACTGTAAGTGCCTGGCCCTGGAACAACCTTTCAGCTTTGGTCAGCAGGATATGCCAAAGCTACGAAGACAAATGTACAAAGAACTGTGTCACTGTAAACTGTCTCTGTGAGACGGTCCTACATCTGCTCCATGTCCAGCGTTTAGATGGGAGATGTCCACTGCCCGCACTGCCTTCAGCTCAGCTGTTTGTTTAGATCAGAACAGAAGGTCTTTTCTAGAAATTGGAGGCAGAAATAAATACAGATAATTTTTCCTTAGGTGCTACCATTTTGTGGGCAAGTATATTTTTATGTTCTTGATGTTAATCGTATGCTACAAAGTGACAGCATTGAGTGGCGAGGGGCAGAGACCTGCAGACATTTTACAAATGTAATGAGATATTCATATACTGAGTCAATATGGACCACAACACTATATAAGGACATTTTTTGTTCGTTTAGTATTGTTTGTCTGTTGTTCTGCATCTATGCGATTTAAATGGAAAACTATGGAGAGAAAAAAAGAGCAGCTGTAAATTAAACTGTTTATATCTTTTGAGATACATATGTTGTTGCAAGATGTACTAATAAAACGAATGTGTTCATTCTTAAATTGATCATAATGTTGCATGACTGAAAAGGCTGACCTGTTCTGTCACAGTCGAGGTTATTATAGTTTCCAAAAACTCTTCAAATAAATCAAATAAAATACAGGCATAAACTTTATTTGCAAAACTTAAACTAAACAAAAATTGGAAATGTTTCCTTTGCATTAAGCATAAATAAGTTTAAGCTGAGGCACTAAAATTATTAACTGAAAACTGTTTTTATAACTAAAACTGAAATAAACTTACATAGCTGCACTGAAATAAAACATAAAATTACAAAACATTGATAAAAATTTAACTAAAATTAACATAAAAACTAAAAATATACAAAACCAATTCAAAACATTAAGAAAACTTTGTAAAATTGTAAACATAACTATATAACTGTCGTCAAAGTAGATCAAGGGGAACCAAGTTCGATTGGGAAAACACGTTCAATCATAACTTATGATTATGAATAATGAGTTCAGAAGTTCACTTACAGAAAAGCTTTCACGTGTACCCGAAATTCTCATGGGGCCCTAAGACGACGCGATCTGCGTCATGCCAGACCGGACCAATCGCATTTTGCGCTTTCATTTTAGTCCAATCGTATTCAAGTTAGGGCGGGGCAGCTGTTTGAGGGGCAGCCCTTTTAACTCCATCTAAGGTAAAAAAGGCGGTTACTGTTTGTGAAATGACGTCCATTTTAACCAATGAGATGATAGAAGAGGCTGTTCATATTTTGAGTGATGGTCGAACGCTGCAATAACAACGAGAGGAAGAACTTCACGTTGACGTATATAAAACATTCTCGCAGCGCGCTCGCTCTTTGTGATAATGTCGGCAGATTATGAAGAGAGGTAGAGAAACTCTATGTAATCGTGTATGTGTATGTGTGCATGTGCTCGATGTTTGTACACACTCTCTGTATGTGTAAATATATGCGCGTCGTGATAACTGACGTCCAATAATCCACCTGCGTTAGCCTGTGAGCGTTAGCCTGTGAGCGTTAGCCTGTGAGCGTTAGCCTGTGAGCGTTAGCCTGTGAGCTTTAGCCTGTGAGCTCTTGACATGTCACGTTTCACGATTGTTCTGGTTCTTCGGTCTCAAATTTTGATTCGTGGCAATAATGATGATAATAATAATAATAATACGGTGCATACAGATGCATGTTATGTTCAAATCAATGCGTTGAAATGGTGCACTAGATTTCGTGTTGAAGTACTATTGTGCGCTAAACGACTATTATTTCTGGCCCCCGAGTACAGCCTTTCCGCGCGTAGTTAAACACGTTTGGCGAGACGTAATCGTTATTTTATTATTAAATGTGCTGATAAGTAAAGTCACAATGAACATGTATTTACGATGTCATGTTTTTAAGAAGTATAGCTCAGTCTGGATTCATGCGTGTCAACTGTACCACCATTATTGTCATTTTTTGCAGACCTAGAGACAATGGCCCCGAAGGCATGGAGCCAGATGGAGTCATTGAAGTGAGTTTATTTTAATAGTTTCACAGTCATCTGTTATATGTTAAACTCTGCGTGTCACCTTTGACACAGCAGCTGTGAGATATGGCGCACTGTGTACAGTTGTTTTCATGGTCAGTTTTCTTATGAACCACTGTTATGTGTCATGTCTTCAGTGACATTTCTGTTCGCACTGAGATATAATTATGGATATTAGTTTGTCTACATCCTAACTGTGTGTTTGTGCTGTAACAACAGAGTAATTGGAATGAGATCGTGGACAGCTTTGATGACATGAACCTGCATGAGACTCTCCTCCGGGGAATCTATGCTTATGGTTTTGAAAAGCCCTCTGCCATCCAGCAAAGGGCAATTCTCCCTTGTATCAAGGGTAAGTACCTCTTAACATTATTATTAATAATTATTTTTGTAAATATGAGCTTGTAATTATAATGTAATTGTATTTATACTATATAAAGTTATTATATAGTAATGCATTGTTTGTGAATAACTGACTTTCTTGGTCCCCTTCTGTGGAAAGCGCAGGACCATAATATGGTCGTCCAATCATTGTTCGGTCTGAATGCAATGATAGGAAGTCCTACTTGCCTGTCAGTCTATGTATTTGCATACCACGCAGACAATCTTCTGTCATCAGTGTTTATGTGATGGACATGTGGCTTTGGAGAGCTCTGAAGGGAGGGCGGGATCTTATCAAAGCTAGCTTGCTATTGTTAGCCACTCAGAAATTGCTTACCGTACCTTTAATTAGAGGTCATTATTTTATCCACTGTTTTTTTTTTTTTTACAACAGGATATGATGTCATTGCACAGGCCCAGTCAGGCACTGGCAAGACTGCCACTTTTGCCATCTCTATCCTGCAGCAGATAGACCTAGAGCTGAGAGGAACTCAGGCGCTGGTTCTGGCACCCACCCGTGAACTGGCTCAGCAGGTTAGTGGTGCCTGGTTCACAGAGCAGAGGAGTCAGCAACTGGTTCCTCACAGTGTGTTGCTTGTCAGAAACAGACACAATATTTTGAGCATTTTGTGTGTGTGTGCATGTTTACCAAGTGCTTATTGTGGCCGTAAATTTTAAACTGCTTTTCTCTGTCAATGCAGATCCAGAAAGTGGTTCTGGCTCTTGGAGACTACATGGGTGCGACATGCCATGCCTGCATCGGGGGCACCAACGTGCGCAATGAGGTCCAAAAGCTGCAGGCAGAGGCACCGCATATTGTAGTAGGAACCCCAGGCCGCGTTTACGACATGCTCAATCGCAAGTTCCTCTGTGAGTACTGCTGGAGATCTTCTATCATGTAATCAGCTTTGCTTTTGAAAGAGCTTGTTGGACATTTTGTGATGATTTCTGATGGATTTTAACTCTTTTCTAGCTTCCAAGTACATCAAGATGTTTGTGCTGGATGAAGCCGATGAGATGCTGAGTCGTGGTTTTAAGGACCAGATCTATGAGATTTTCCAGAAACTCGGTTCCAGCACGCAGGTTAGGATACAAAACACAGAAACAGTTTCCTGCGTGTGCAGTCGTAGGGTAGAATTCTGTTTTCTGCATGCGTGATGAGAAGTATATGAGCGTCTATTCACACAGTTCAGTTAGAGAAACAGGCGGAGAACAAACACACATTTTTTCCAATATCTCAGAGGAGAAACTACAGATCAAAATTATTTGGGTTATAAATCGAGTCATTCTGTCATCTGGCCACTAGGTGGTGCTGCTGTCAGCCACCATGCCCGCCGAGGTGCTGGATGTCACCGCCAAGTTCATGCGCGAGCCGGTGCGCATCCTGGTGAAGAAAGAGGAGCTCACCCTTGAGGGTATTCGTCAGTTCTACATCAACGTTGAGAAGGAGGTACAGTGTTTTTTTTGTTTGTCAGTCTGTTTCATTACTGCTGGTGGTTAATGTTGACATGTAACCCTGTGTGTGTGTGTGTTAGGAATGGAAGCTGGACACACTGTGTGATCTGTACGAGACTCTGACCATCACTCAGGCGGTGATCTTCATTAACACGCGGCGGAAAGTTGATTGGCTTACAGAGAAGATGCATGCCAGAGACTTCACTGTCTCCGCTCTGGTACAAACTGAAACTAGTTCACACACTTCACACCTTCATGTGGCTCACATGTCTCTATTATATTTAATAGCACATTGATTCCAGTAAAAGTGCTTTTATTAGTGTAGGTCATGTAAATGTTTTTAACACGCATGATTGCACACTGACGGTCTGATGACATCATTGAATTGTTTTTTGTGAAAAGGAATAAATGAACAAATTAAAAATGAGAGTTTGTTGTTCAGCAAACATTGGTTTGTCTTACCTTACTTGTGTCTTTCTTTTACAGCATGGAGACATGGACCAGAAGGATCGTGACTTGATCATGAGGGAGTTCCGCTCTGGTTCCAGTCGCGTTCTTATTACCACAGATCTGCTGGTGAGCACATACATACCATAAATCAATTTGAACTTAAGACTGTTTTACTCATTAGCACCCTCTAGTGATCTGGAGTAGTAACAGTATCTAGTTGAAGTGTTTGTGTCTGATATTCCCCAAAGCTCTTACAGACACGCAGAACATGTTAACTGTTAATGTTCAAAGAAGGAGAAAACTGTTATATTTGTGAAGTGACAGGACGTTGGTTCTCATTTTTGGTATGTTGTGTTTCATCTGTAGGCCAGAGGTATTGATGTCCAGCAGGTGTCACTGGTGATCAACTACGACCTGCCGACCAATCGAGAGAATTATATTCACAGGTCTGTGTTTTGCACATTGCTCTTTTAAAGGGATGTGCAAACTTTTCCTGGCGGGCCAGTTTCCTGCAGATTTTAGCTCCAACCTTGATAGAACTCCCATGATGTGGTCTTCTAGTAATCCTGATTAGCTGGTTCAGGGGTGTTTGATTAGGGTTGAAGCTGAACTCTGCAGAACACTGGCCCTTCAGAAACAAATCTGCCCATCCCAGCAGTGGCATCTTCCCGCAGAGCCAGTTTCCTGCCAGTAGTCTCAGAAAGGGCGTTAGGGCAGAGAAAGTTATAGACCAAGGGTTAGTTAGGGATAATGGTGGGTGGGTGGTTGAGTCAGTGACTTGACAACTCTGCCTTAACGTCCATCCTGACACTGTTGGCCTGGTGTTGCTGGTTCTGCAGGTCGATATGTCTCTGTATCTTCTGAAGGATTATTGACAGTTGTGTTATTTACATGTTTTGGTGTGATGTCATCATCTCAGGATTGGAAGAGGAGGTCGTTTTGGCAGGAAGGGTGTGGCTATTAACATGGTGACAGAAGATGACAAGCGAACGCTGCGGGACATCGAGACCTTTTACAACACCACGGTAGAAGAGATGCCCATGAATGTGGCTGATCTGATCTAGAGATTTACTTGACCCCCTCTCTCCAACCCCACAATCTCTTTATATCAGAGTTTATGCACTTATAAACAGTGGAGGATTGTTCATCTCCTTCACAATCACAAATGAGTCATTTCATCTTCAACTAAATGTAATAGAGCATTTTTATAAAGCTCAAATGCTGACTGTGCATCTTATGTCCACCTGACTCTCATAATAAACATGAAGTATGAGCTCAGAACAGAACTCTCACTGATGTGCCGCACGCTCGGTTGCTTTGCCCTCCATTAGTCATCCTGGGAATCAAAGTGTTTTGGATGGGTAGTTGATTAGAGTTACTATTTCTCATCTTTTCATGCCTCTGTACATGAACTGATGTTTCTTTCAAACACATCTTTTGTACTAGTGTACAAAATGTGTCAAGCTTTTAAACTGACAGGGTTTTTTACAAAACTACTGGAGTTGTACAATTTAATTAGTTACTGTACTTGCTGTACAGTTTAATCACACTTAAGTCACACAAGATCTTAGTTTTGTGGAGTTCTGTATTTCAAATTTTGAGCGGTACAAAAATGTGTGTTGGAGAAGAAATACTTCATATTGCAACATTAAGGTATTTCTACATTACGTTATTTTTGTATTTGTTTTCTTGGGGACGGGGGAAGATCAATAAATCTGCAGCGTAAAGCGTCAGACTGTTTCTTTTATCTTCTGATTATAACCAATCTTGCTAATTTAATTGTGTTTTAATATCTATACTAGTTATTTATGGCTGCTCTAGTTGTAATAGCTAAACTGGAATCTGAACAAACTGCCAAATTAAAGTTTCTAGTTCACAAACGATTAACCAACTAAGTCCTCAGTGATTACGATCCCAAAATTTAAGATTAAAACCATATTTATCAGAAAGCTACATGAATTTATACATGACTTTCCCAAATTAGTTTGAAGCTCTTAGTTTGCGATTTATCATAGAGAAATTGCTTGGGTTATATTGGTCATTTGTACGTCGCTTTGGATAGAAGACTTGTGAGAAATTATAATACCGGAGTTCAGCGCCAGAGGGCGTCGCTGCTCGGAAACTTTAGTAAACAAATATAAATCGTTACAGAATTATTTAGAATGAAAGAACCAGAAACGTAGAAAGTGTTTGACTTTAATGTGTTATTGAGATCAGTAGAAAACGGTAAATGCCGTGACGACTAGTTGAAAGAGCAGGTTATAAAAAAAAACATTAACCTATTTGATTTGTTTACCAGTCATTTTTAACTGAGAAATGAAATCATCCATAAAATGCACTACTCGTTTTATTCCTTTTATCATCATTATTTTATATTTTTTTTATCATCACTGTTTGATGGCCCTGTTACAGTTTAACACAATGTAGGTGGCCTCTTTCCCTCCCCTCGCACCCCCTCTCCATGGCCACAGTGTTTGTGGTGCATGGTGATTTTAGAAGTTGGGGGGGGGGGGCTCGTAAAGTTCTGGCTGGATCATCGGGCAGCGTGATGGATGGAGGGAAGACCACAGACTTCATTTACATGAGAACAGAAGCCGGAGAGTTTCTGAATAGAGCGCCTTTCAATCTGCTTGTCATTGAAAAAGCTTAAGAACTTTCTCTAGTGTCTGACCAACCCCCCGCCTCTCCTCTGCCTCTCTCTCCCTCTTACTTTCTCCTCCATCCCTTTCCCCCCTTGCTTTTCTTCCTCTCCTGCTTTTGTCCATTTCTCCCCCACACACACACACACTTTATTTCTCCTCTTTCTTTGATTTCAGACCATCCAGTCTGTCTTTGTGGATCTCCGTGTCTTCTGCATGTATGATGTTTGGCTTTTCTCTGGCTCTCTTACGAGGCCCCCACTTAAATTTTGATTTGATTGTGGAAACGACACCAGGAGACATCAGTGTTTCTTCTCTTTATACACTCGCTCTTGCTTAGAATGAGTCTGAACCCATACATGAGAATGACTCACACACAATAGCTCTGGCACACTCCGTGTTCACACTCCATATAAAGTAAAGGTTAATTATATAATAAGTGTGACAGTGGCTTGAGTCAGTATTGATGCTGTACAGTGAGATCTGTGGCGTCGGGCTGCGAGCGAGCAGAAAATAGCAGCTTGTGTCGCCCACAGATTTTTTTTTGCATTTTTTTTGTTTTTGAGGTAATACCACCTGTTGCTCGTCTGTGCAGTTGCGTCATATTAAATGGGCCACAGGTTCAGCTCACTCAACATAAATGCAATACAACACGCTAATCCAATAGGAGATTCAGGTTTTACAACTCGCTGTCCAACAAAGAGACAAACTGCCGCTAATGCTGGTTAACATCAGCGTGTTGTACGACAGTTTGTTGATGACGTAGTTTTTAAGCACATCTCACAGCATTGCCGGGACCACTGGAGTCTTTTACATCAATTCAGATCAAGAGTTGTTTTGATTTCATTTTTTATTAGTAGAAATGCTTTTGTTTTGTAGAAAATACCAAAAAATATCTTCGAAAACAGATGAAAATGCGAAGCCACCTGTTGAATGCTGGTAGCTCACGTGTCTGCTGTCATATAAGAACTGTTTTGAAGTCATTCCTTACACAGCTTTATGTAGCTTATAGAAACATGAATCAGTGATAATACAAGCTAAACTCGGGGTCATTTTCACACTTGTTTCTGATGGTCAGTTGTAGTAACTGTGTTTGGGGATGTGTAGAATGTGTAGCACTTGACTGGTGAGAAGACGTCATTACAGAGACGTTACATCACTGAAGACACAAGAGATGTAAAATGAACAGCACACAATGTTTTGAAGTCACTTTGGTACATTGTTAGTAATGTATTTATTAGATAACCTGATAAAGTGCCTAAATTAACAGGTTTCACTCGGGTCACAATATTTAGTTTGATATATATAAATCATGGACATGCTTAAAATAATTGTATAGTTTACACAAACACCGACATTGTCGTGTAACATTTAAGGTTGACTGTTGGATTTACAATGCTGAAAACACAACTGTCGTTTTCACACTTCCCCAACAACACGACACACTGATCTGACAAAAAACCATCAACCAACAGCGTTTGTGTTTGTTGGTGCAGTGTGAACTAACACTAATAATGTCGTTAAATACAAACTTACAGCTGTCTGAAGCTTCTCTTCACAGCAGGTGTAACATGTCCACACGAGTCAGAAATAAAAACAAGAGACAGAAGATGAAAAAGATGGAAACATAATTTTTACCAGCTAATTAGAATTGTAAATTATCTTCCACATCACAGCTACACAAACATGCTTTCATGTGTAGTTTCTCTATTTACCAATAAACCAAATCATAGCACAGAGCCAGTAACAATACTCACAAATTAACTTTACATGTGTGTTTGCAGACGCTTCAATCTGAAGTAACATATAACACACACATGCACGTTTAACGTGTAATTCTTTTGTGGAGATACTATTATTAATACACTAATGATCTAAAGTAAGTCATGGCCAGTGTAACAGCACGTTATGTTGTAATATCAGTGTAGACAGAATCACGGCCTCTCCGCGTTCACCGCGCCCCTCTATAGTGATGCTAATGCGGAGAGCAGCAGCTGTAGGCGGACGGGGCTGAAACTCTGATCACTCAAGCGCTGAAACACTTGCAGACTGGACGCAGAGTTTGAGCTCGGACCGGTTTTCATTTAAAAGGCAAATTCACGTCATTTCAGGACGTGTCGAGTGTGTTTGGGCATTTACGCGCAATTTTGTTTATAGGTTGATCCAGTTTATTTTTGTCTTTTTAGACTTAAGCGTCCATCAATTTTAGTTTATGTTCAGCGGACACTGATAAGTCAGTAGATTTGAATTACAGTAGTTTACGGTGATACGTCAGTATCACCTGTAGTCTCTTTGGTCAGTTATGTATAGTATACACGACATGAAGTCGTCCATGCCACCGACTCACCAAAGCGCGCAGGGAATGACCCAGCTGAACGGCGGAGTAACGCACGGGCTGACTCATGGAGTCACCAAACCGACTGTCAACAACCAGCAACAGGTTGTCGACCCTATGGACAAAGTTAAGCGGCCTATGAACGCCTTTATGGTCTGGTCTCGGGGTCAGAGGCGCAAGATGGCACAGGAGAACCCTAAAATGCACAACTCCGAGATCAGCAAGCGCCTGGGGGCGGAATGGAAGCTGCTGACGGACGCGGAGAAGCGGCCGTTTATTGACGAGGCCAAGCGGCTCCGCGCCACGCACATGAAGGAGTACCCGGATTACAAATACAAGCCGCGTCGTAAAACGAAAGCTGTTCTGAAAAAGGACAACCCCGCTGCTAAGTATCCCCTGGCAGCCGGCAACCTGTTGGCAGCAGCCGCCGCGCAAGGATCGGGGGGCAGTCCGCGGATGGACAGCTACGGCTGGGGTCACACCGGCGGCTACACTGGCATGCAGACAGACGCCCTGGGTTACAGTCAGCAGCTGCACCGCTATGATTTGTCCGCACTGCAGTATCCATCTGCCATGGCCACGGCGCAGTCTTACATGAATGGCGCAAACTCCTACAAGTAAGTTTATCTTTGCGCAACATGCGCACTTGCACCGTCTATCTCAGTATACTTCATTCTAACAATTGTAGGTTGCAAGAACGTTTCCCTAACGTTTCGATTCAGTGACAGAAACGTTAACGGTGTTATTTGGAAAGGTCTAGGAACGTTCAAAAGTCCAGTTTAAAAACGTTCCACTAACAACTTAATTTAAATAATTTTCAATATTTGTGATGATGTTAAAAACGTTCTACTAACATTACTGCAAGAACTTTCCAGTGTTAAAGAAAGTTTGAAAATATTTTGATAATTTTGGGCTTGCACTTTTTTTATGGAGACGAAAAACATTCACTATATTAGTCAGTTTAGATATTTTCTAGCATCTGAAAACCTGTGCTTATCCTGTGTATTATAAATCTGTTTTCTTTCTCCAGCCCAGTCATGTCCTACAGCAGCACCCCACAGCAGCCCAGCCCCGTCATGTCCATGGTGAAACCAGACCAAGTGTCTCACTCTCCCACTGGAGCCCACAGCCACCAGCGCGGCCCTTTACAGGGTGACCTGAGGGACATGATCAGCATGTATATCCCGGGTGGAGACACCACAGACAGTGGAGCTCAGAGGAGCTACACCAACATCCAACAGCATTACCTCACCGGTACAGCACCTCTCACTCACATCTGAACAGGAAGTGCTCTGTAACTTCCTGTATCGAGTCTGGGTGCTTTCAAGCAGGCTGCTGATGGCTCGCGTGATTTGAGGTGCCACAATAGATGCATAAACATTTTAACAGTGCTCAACGTGATACATAAAAATGATGAGGGTGTGTGTGTGTGTGGACTGGAGGTTTTTCCACTGGAACTTGTTGAAGTGCCTCAGAATATTGTGGGGGAGGTGTGGGACACACTGATGTCATGACATTTGTCCATGTCTTTGGTTTAATGTTAGAAAATGACATCACAGCGGACCTGACTGAGGCCTGGTGCAGTGCTGCTGAAAACATGGCTCAAGTTTTCTGTTATTAATTGGTGGCTGGTTTTAGCTATAACCACCTGACTGGTTAATTACCAGTTAAAACCTTATGGCAGCTAGTTAATATCTCGCAGATTACAGACTTCAAGGCATGATTGTAAAGGCAAGAATCTAAGCACACGTTCCCCTGAACATCCGCTTGTCTGGATCATCTAAACGCCTCAAAATGAATCATTTTATTTGAGCTTTCATATCCACATGACTGGAATATTGTGCTGCTCTGCATTGTTTAGGACATGCAAACATTTTAAACGCACAACAGTTTAGACATTTTTCTTTCATTGCTAGTATAGATGCACTGAGCCCTGAGCTTCAACAGATTTGTGTTGCATTACAAGTAAAAATGAAAGCGATCCAGCTCAGAGAGATTTGACTGCATTTTCTATTAAAAGGGACAATTATTCTCATCTCTGAGAAACAGAAGTTTGTGAATAGACGTGCTGTGTAAAAAATGAGGGAGAGTCACAACTATTTGAATAATGTTCATGTAAACACAAATTATGAGCTTGTTAAAAACTGTTTGATTAAGAATGTATTGTTGTGTTTTGTTTTTTTTACTTTAAAGCCCTTACAGTAAGGGTTAAAAATCTCATGTGTGACAACTTTGATAGAAAAACAACAAAAAGTGTAATAAAATATTTGATTATTTTTCTACACTGGTCTTTCTCTTCTTTGTTCCTCTTTCAAAGTCTGAAAATTAAGCTTTTCTCAACAGTTTTCATCTTATCACGGGCGTGTGCTGCTGAATTTTATACATGTTTTGACACGCCCAGCAGACAGTAAATACACAATGTCAACAGAAACAAATGTTGACAAACTGAATCAAGAAAACTCAAGTTTAGCTACAGCTCAGTTAAAACCACAGCTCATACATGTGGTCTCTCTACCGCCATCTCTGTCTAAATCATTAAACTGCAGGTTACACTGCAGGGGTACTTTTATTTACATGTTAAAGTCAAATAAAGCCAAACTTTCATTCACTGACAGCTGAAATTGTAAATCATTATTATAAACTTACTGTTAGATAAGAAGTTGTTTTAAACACTGATCTGTTATAAACTTGCTCAAAAACTGAATTTTGTTCATTTTTAAGTTGCGGATTGCAGCTTTAAAACACAGTAAAGAATATTAATGAATTACACTCGCATAAATAAATCTCTTACTGATGGAAATCATCAGAACATTGTTTCGTGCACATACAGTAACTGCACAGGTTTATTTAACGAGATGATGACAGGCGTTACGTTGCTATGTCGCCACAACATGTTCACACATTAAATGATCGTGCGATAAAAGTACAAGAAACCCAGTCCAAACACATCACCCTTCATTACTAAATGACCAAAGATGAATCAAAGCACATCTGTTTTTTCTCCATATAATGTCAAATAAACGCCTGCTCGTTTAAAGCTCACCAGACTCATCGTTAATTCGATCAACATCAACGCATTGAAGTCGATATGACATTATTACAATTAGCTAAAACGCACCAAATTAAGCAAGAGAAGGAAACAATGAGCACGCAAGGCGCTGATTTGGGGATGGACGAGGTGCCGGTGGGGCACATGACCTCCGTCACCTAACTTCTAGAAGAAAGTGGACATCGATTAAAACTGATAAAAGTTAGGAGGATCAAACCACGGAGGTCGGAAGAACATCCCCCCCCCTCCTTCTCTCCTTTTTATACTTCGCCCGCTTTTCTCCCGGAGAGAGAGCGAGTGGCTGTCCGGGTCGTAATGGGCCGTTTCGGAGGCTCATTGTCCTGCGCTTTTGAGCCCGCAGGTGCGCGCAGTAAAAGCGCGCAGTTCTCAGCGCCTCTTGCGCTCTTTTGTTCTCTTTCTCTCGCTCTCCCACCGGGCAGAAAATTAGCGTTGCATTGAGGGTCTCGTCTCCCCTCTCCGCAGTCCCGAGCTTAACCCGCTCGCTGCTCCCGCCATTCTCATGGTAATTGGTGCAGTCAGGGGCGGCTAATCGGGGGTGGAGGGGAGGGGACGCGATGGGGAGACTGGGAGGAAGAGTTTTGAACGGGGGATGGGAGTCATAAACACTCGCGCACATCTGACGACTAATACTGTCCATAAAATCTATTGCAGGAAGTCGTACAGTGAGGAAAGAGGTCCATTAATGGCAGCAGAAAACGTTCTCAGAACTTTCTAACGTTATATTTAATATAAAAAATGTATTCTTAGTTGAACGTTTTAAACAATTTACAGAATAAAGACATGTTTGAATAACGTTCCTATAGCCAAGCAATAACATTAATACGACGTCTAAATATGACATGTTAGACAATAATCAAACGCAAAGCATCGGTGTAAATAAACTTAAAGCTTACAGTAATGTATTGTGTTCTGTAATGAGAATATGCATGTGTAATGAGTGTGAGATGTGTAGCTATCAGAGTTATCTGAAGAAAACATTTACATGTGTGATATTAACATCTTACTTTGTGAGTCAATTAGTTGGCAAACTCTGTTACTGTAGTGTGTGTGCTGCATGTGTGTGTGTAAGTGTTGGTGTGTGTGTGTGTGTGTGTAAGTGTTGGTGTGCATGTGTGTGCATGTGTGGAGGTTTAGTTGAAGGGGGAGCCAGATTTTCTTGTTGAAAGCGTAAAATCTCCTAGCAACAAACAGAGGCTTCCACAGGTTGTTCCACAAAACCCCCCCCAAACTAACCCCAAACCCCCACAAACCCCCACCCACCCAAGAGAGAGAGAGAGAGAGAGAGAGAGAGAGAGAGAGAGAGACACTCTCAACTCTCAAATTTAAAAAACACACAAACTGTGGCAAAGTATTTCTGGACAAATTAGAAGACAAAACAACTATTAATTCTTCCTAAAGAGTTTGCCAGCAGACTTAAATATAAATTTAATCCTTACTGAAGAATATCATTTTCTATTGAGCCATAAATGAATTTCTGATGACCTACCAAAAGTCACTTTGTTCAGTAACGCTAGATGACGAACAGCCCATACAACATCCATACCTGTGTTTAGGGCAATCTGTAGAGGTTTGTCTGTATATGGCATGATTCACTTATGAGATCTACAGCAGGACTGTGGGAGAACATGTATTTTACCAGTTTGACTGTGTATCTGTGTGTTTATCGCTAACTGCTACACTTCAGTTCAGAACAAAGAGCAGGCCCAACAGCATACTTCTGCACTGCGGTCTGCTCGAAGGCCACCCAAAACACAAGTCTGCTTGATTTGCACAGTCAAACAAAGAGAGCGAGAGAGTGAGAGTGCATTGCAGGTTTGTCTGTGTCACATTGTAGGTGTGGTGTCTGTATGTTCGTGGGAGAGTTATACAACAATTTGCCACCGACAAATTGCGCAAGACTGAGTTTAAGTCTCTTTAGTGTGTGAAACAGGTTTTAGGGAGAGCTGCTCGCACATATGAGGTGGGTACAAACACGAGGGGCTGTCAGTGAAACAAAGCAGCTTATTAGTAGAATACACAGAAACTAAAACTATTTTTCTAACACAAATTCAAGCAGCACAGCAGACATGCAGAGTGACGGATGTTTGTTCCACACCCTGTTCCTCTCTGTCTCACCTGCTGTCACTCAACAACGCCATTTCAGTTTGCAAGCAGAGGACTATTATAAACACATGATTGAATCTTTGAGCACACAGGAGAAGGTCAGGAGAGAGTCTGTGTTTGTTTGGCTGTGATACACTGAACTGCTGAGAGATTATGAACCTCAGATTTGAGTATTGATTTATTACAGCTGTTTCTGCTTACATTTTCAAGAGCAAGACAAACACACATCAAGCAATCCAGTCAGCCTATACAGTCAGTCCATATAGTCATACAGTCAGCCTATACAGTCAGCCTATACAGTCAGTCCATACAGTCAGTCCATACAGTCAGCCTATACAGTCAGTCCATATAGTCAGCCTATACAGTCAGTCTATACAGTCAGCCTATACAGTCAGTCCATACAGTCAGTCCATACAGTCAGTCCATACAGTCAGTCTATACAGTCAGTCTATACAGTCAGCCTATACAGTCAGTCCATACAGTCAGTCCATACAGTCAGTCTATACAGTCAGTCCATACAGTCAGTCCATACAGTCAGCCTATACAGTCAGCCTATACAGTCAGCCTATACAGTCAGCCTATACAGTCAGCCTATACATTTAGTCTATACAGTCACTCCATACAATCAGTCTATACAGTCAGTCCATACAGTCAGCCAGTCTGCAGCACAAAAGGTAGAGCATTGTGCTAGCAGCACATGGGTTTGATTCCTAGGCAAACACATACTGATTAAATGTATAACTTTGGATAAAAGCATTTGTTAAATGCGTAATTATAAATGTATTTGTTAAGAGGGTAAACGTCAACACTAATTCTGATTTTTAAAACATTTGTGTTTGCCTAAAATTCACGTCTACAGAAAGATCTGTATCACCAGGAATCAGTCGCTCCAGTGAAGCCCACACAAATAGAAAAACACACCAAGCATCAAAACTACATTCTTCAGATGTACAGAAGAATCATATCAATAAGTCACTTTACAAACACACCCAAACAGCACTGATCAAAGAGCCGAGATGATAAACTTCTAAAACATGTGTAAAATGACAAAAACACAAGTAAAAGTTTTAAACAAGGAGTATGTCAATAAAGCACTTTATTTTGAACCGAGTTATCGCATGCAGTGTGTCGTTGTGTTTCCACACAGACTAACAGATTAAATCATGATCCGTCAGACAGGTAGATAAGGAGAGAACCACACACATGCACACAAATGCTTTATGACTCCTGTATCAGTGAGTTTTCATGACTCCGGAAACACACACACACGGTCTGCAGAGACCTCCCACAAAGTCAGAGCCAGAACACGACCCGACCCAACAAACAAACACAGCGCATCATCAACAGAGAATCTCACACTGTCTGTTATTTCAACATCTTTAAAACACGTGTTGACTGCTAATCCAGTGCTTTTACCTGACACCAGTTCTAACCTGTTTGAATCACCACTGATGTTATTCTGATAACTCATGAGAAACCGTTCACTTCAGAGGTGTATGAAAGAGCAGTGTACAGCATAAGTTTCATCTTTATAACTGAGAAAAACACAAAATCTAAAATGAAATTAGGAAAATTAAAAGCCTTAACGAGTTCAGGAGCAGGTTTTGCTGCTGGGGTGCAGACAGAAAGAGAGATTTAACTTCTCTTCTGCCACCTTGTGGTGTTTTTCTGTCACTTGCGCTTACTACTGCTGTCTGGAGGCCGATTGATCAATCCCATAATAATCCCAAATATTCACATAATCCCAATATCATCATCATCATCAAGGCAGGTATAATTAAGAATTCATATTTTCCTATAGTTGGTATAATAGTTATTTATAGTGGGTGGCAGTTGTGGTCTACCAGTTAGAGAGTCAGACTTAACCAGTATCCAGAAGGTCTTGGGTTCGATTTCCAGTGCAAGCAGGAAACAACTCATGTCCCCTTGAGTTAAGCACCTTAACCCCAATTGCTCCCCGGGTGCCACAGTGCTGCTACTACTCCTGTGTGTGTGTGTGTGTGTGTGTGTGTGTGTGTGTACTATAACTGGATGAGTTAAATACAGAGGATAAATTTATGTCACCATACTTGACCTGCACGTGTGTGTTATTGATTCAGTGCTGTCACATAACAGCTGCTTGGTTTAATTTTAAATGACTGGCTTATGGCATCCACTAACCCTCTATACAGTCATAAACACGATTACTATACAGAAAGATAACTTATCACACGTGACGCAAACACCTCAAATCTTTTCACTGTGAGATGACATTATGTTAATGCTGTAGTTAAACATCAGATGGGTTTTCGGGGTCTTCGCTGTGTTTCCTTCTCAGCACTACAGGGGGCGCTCTGTGACTTACAGACAGCTTTCATACCGTTTCCGCACCTTCACGACTTATTATTTTTCAATAAACGGTTTAACTCTAACAATGGTCCAGAATACGAATGAAATGACAGCCAGTAAAATCTCTTAAGAGCTCTTTATACCATTTTGTTCTTACACTTTAAAGCTATGTGGTTAACATAAACACTTTACCCTAAATGCCAGACAAACATATCGAAACGCACATAGTTAAATTGCAGATACAGAAACTGCCGTGAAAGAGTCAATATACAACCCATAATTCACATAACAATATTCAAAACGTTCAGTTTTGCTAAATATTTTAATTTAGCTAAATTTAAGATTTCTATCTTAAATATATTTAGTCACTCACCAATCCGGCTGTCTAGATCTCCAGTGAATATTTCTGGAGGTCCACAGAGCTGCGGAGTTCAGCTCCAACACACCCAGCTGGATGTTTCCATCAGATCTTGATCAGCTGCTTCAGATGTGCTTCATTAGTGCTGGAGCTGAACTCTGCAGCTCTGTGGATGTGCCACAGATCCCCTCCTGCCTCACTTATCAGTAAACAAGTGCTGTTTTGAGGAAAGTTATTCAACTCAGGGAAGACACTTTTAATACACACATATTTCCTGACTGATTTTAAATATTTTCAAACAATATTTTAAATATTTTAGGTCTACAGCCTACACACACGCACACACACATGCACACACACCTCAAACAAGAAGCTCTGACAGATTTGTCCCCAAATTACCTGCAAACATACACTTTCCTTCTTTTTTATCACTTTTCCATGATTTGTTCAATGTACGGGTAAATTTCACAGTTAGGTTTTGATCCTGTTGTCTGTTACTTTAGTTTTTATGATTCTGTATGTGAGTCAATACATACAATAATAAGTGTCACTTATTTTACTAGTTACCAGTTTGTTTATTATATCTGATCACTGTACACTATAGTCAACAAGCTGTGACCTCACACTGTAAAAATAATTAAATAGATGAAATCATGACTAACATTAAACACAAAGATAAGAGGGTTTATAATCAGACCCTCTTTAAGAAGAGAAGGTGTGTTTGCATTTTTGTCTGACTTATAATGTAAAAACTGTTTCCAAATAAGCACACTGACACTGAACGTGCTGATATGATGTCATTGCAGCCGCATCATGACAGACAGCCGTTGGTCTGAGCTTCGTCTGAAGCGTGTGTCTGCGTGTTTCAGTATGTTGAGGATTAAGCAAAAGTGAAAAATGAGAGATGTGTTTCTGCACCTCTTTGTAAACCAAACCCAGCTATCCGTCTGACACTTGTACAGTTTGTTTTTATTAGAAAAAATACAGGCCTTATTTATTAATAAACATTTGCTGTTATTAAAAGTGTGAATTAAGGTGCAAATAAAACATGTTAACGTTTCCATTCAGTAACAACAAACATTATTTTTTAAAGTTCCAGGAACATTCAAACCGTCCAGTTGTATTAACATAATTGATTTTTTATAAGAACATTATTCAAACATTTTTAATTCTGTCATTCAGAACCAGGGCAGCAGGGCCATTGTCAGGAGAAAGTTGTTCCCGAGCCCTGTAATGAGGGGCCCATTAAACGTGTCTTTACACTGCTGTGTGTGACGATGGGCCCCATGAACTCTAGGAGTGGCCCCCGTCTATTAGACTGTCTGAGAAAATGATGACAATGATGTTTTTCTCTCACTATAGAGTCCAAAGTCCAGCTGCATTCTTCTTTTAAAACACCCAGTGCAAACATCACACTTCCCCTATAGCTGAATGTGTGTGTACAGTCGTGCCTGTCACTCACTATTTGAATAACCCATAATATCCTTCATGGCAACTCTGACTCAGACTGTAACTGAATGATGTAAATATCTGTATCATTAGATCATCAGTAGATATAATGCTTCTGTATACATGTTGTGACTACCAGGTTTTGTGTCTTCAAATAACTGAATTGAATAAAATGTGTATTATGTTGTGTATGGATTTTAGACTGTTGTTTTTATTGAATAAATGTTGCTGATGGTTTGTCAAAGCATCTTGTTTTTTGAGTAAGAAGGGTTTATTTAATCACTAAAGGAGCATGACTACAATAACACACAAATTATTCTGTTGAAATGGAGCTGTAGCTTCTCATGGGGTGTGGCTGGAGAGAAAAATGCATGGGCTGCTCTTAACTCAATAATAAACGTCCAGCCCCATATAAAGACCTTCTGCACACACACACACACACACACAGAGAGAGAGACAGAAAGTGTGTGAGAGACCAGAAACTTCCTTCAGGAAAGATTGTTTTCTGCAGTTCAGAATTACAGGAGGTTTAGTTGTGACATAACTCGCAGCATGTGTACGGGAAAATGTGCCCTGTGTGTGGGGGGAAGTCTGTACCCGTTAGCGCTCATCTCCATAATCTGCAACATTATACTGTTTTTCCCCGGCTGGGATGTTCAATACGCGCAGAACGGACAACTTACAGCGGAGGTGAAATATATGGGCGGGCTGGTTGGAGGAGGGTTACTGGTGAGTTTACAGAAACATACCTAAAAATAAAAAAAATGTATATATTTACTGTACATATCACAGCTAACAATTTTAGGTTGTAAGAACGTTGCCCAACGTTTCTATTAGTAACAAATACGTTCAATTGTTTTGAAGGATCAAATATTTGTTAATTCTGTAGTTAAAATATTTCACTAACTACCTAGGAATAACAGTTCTGGTATATATGTAATATACCGTTGAGACATTCCGCTAACGTTAGTGCAATAACATTGAGAGAACTTCTACGGAATGTTAGCCAACATTCTGAGCACATTGTCTGTTCGTTGGTTTTGACTTGTGTGGAAAAATACAAGGATACTTTCTGTGTTATAAAAAGGTGTGAGATAATACAGAGGGTTATAATTATATAACTGTATATAAATGGATCTTAAGGAAACACCTAGATCTCAAGAATGAACATGTGAAAGAAGGGTGTCACACCACTAATTAAACACATAAATGATCAACAGAGATGTATTTAGTAAGTGCTGCTGTCAACCTGAAACGCATCAAATGACTAAATAAAAGCATGTGTTGATCCTCTCTGCCTCACTCCAGGTGTTGATTCCTGCCTTTTATATTCACTTGACTGGAAAACAGGGTTGCTGCGGTAACCGCTGTGGGGTAAGAAACTCTCAAACTCCCCCACAAACACAGTTAATTTTAGTCTGCGCTGTACTGAGACCTGCAATCCTTTAGACATGTAGTTACGAGGCAGTGCTGCACCTCTCAGAACATTTTTAAATAGCTTGACAAATAAAGACGGTCATGTGACATGATGCTTCCATCAGTATAGATTTATATGACATAATATTGATACATTTAAACCCACGTTCTTTATTTTAATCAGGCTTAGAGAACTCAATAACGATTATGGAACAAATAAACAAAAAAACACAAGACCCTGAAACTTAAAGTACCACAAACGTTACAATGATCTGACCAAACAACAGGCAATATAGAATCACACAAACTGATAACTGAGGTGAACTTAGACCAAGCAACAGGAGCACATAAAAGTAACGTGACAAAAACCAACAAGATAACAAACTATACTTTTAAGCCTAAATCAAACTTGAACTGAATTTAAATAAATGTTATGAATATACAGAGACACAGAGGGAAGACAGCGTCATGTTTAAAATTCCAGAGAAAATTTCAGAAAAATCATATTTTATTAAGATTTGTTCGGCTGTGGTGAAGTTACATTATGGGTTGAGCTCGGCAGCACAACATGAGCGTGTTTAGAACTGTTTACATGTGATGGAACAGCATTTATCATGTGCTGGACAGCCGAATTAAACACGTTAGTTTGAGACTCCACAGACACTGTGCTGTGCTGTAGTGAAGCAAGCGTCTAAATTCCAGTAAATGCTCGACACACGAGTCTGATGTGGTTTGAACAATCTGCTGTTTATGACTCAAATACTTACAGATTGTAACAACAAGAACTCAGTATGAAACTCAGAAACTGAAGCGCGAGTCTGGTTCTCATTTCAGCATCTGCATTCATATTCATACTCGTAGAGACATTCTTTAAAATGTCTTCAAATTAAATACATTCGAAATTTTAGATTCTTAATCATTTTTTAAATGAAATTGATTTTATTAAGGAAACATAGATAATACATACATATTCAATTATTGTTTCCTTTCCTGTAGCTCAGTGGTTAGAGCATGGTGTTAACAACGCCAAGGTCATGGGTTCGATCCCAGGGATTGCACATACTTAATGTATAGTGATCAATGTGTAGTATAATGCAATGTAAGTCACTTTGGATAAAAGCGTCTGCCAAATGCTTAAATGTAAATGTAAATGTAAATTGTGCTGTTTCCAACACAAACTTTTTATAATTGCATGATGAAGTATGTGTATAAATGTATTTGTATGATGTGTGTTTAATTTAAGTAATTCCCATTTTCTGTTTTAGATGTTTCTGTCCATTTTATTTGCAGCGGTGGGTGTTGCAGGCGCCCTTTACAGTTTCATAGTGGCACTTTTGGGTCTAATTAACGGGCCGTACTGTAAAGTGGCTCTTATCTGGATGACGCCCTTTAAAGACCAGTAAGAGTCACACCACTACATTCCACATGCAATAACACATTCACTGAAAATGAATTCTCAGTGCACGTTCTCTGTCTCTCTTAGGAATTCTGATAACAGTTACCTGAAGCATCGTGACACATGGGGGTTGTGCACGGAGCCTAAAAACGTGGTGGAGTTTAACGTGGGTCTGTTCTCCACACTGCTGGTGGTCAGCGGCCTGCAGCTCATCCTGTGTGCTGCACAGATGCTCAACGGTCTCTTCGGATGTCTCTGTGGAACCTGCAGTGAGAAAGATGTGAGAAACACACACATTAGTGAGGTGATCAGAAATGTTGTGATTGTGACTCATAAACCTGCTTGTTGTTTTTCAGCTGCTGTAAAGCCGCACAGATCCGGCTGTAAAAGATGCGCTTCATATCCGCTATCCTGCGTGACTATCAGCTCACCTTCTCAATTCATCTCTGAATCCGTTGACGTTCATTAAAGCTACAATTAATAAGTTAATTAATTATCTTCTTTGGGGTTAAAAATGAACAAATATTTAAAACTGTAATTGAGCAAGTACATCAGTGTTTAATCTGTCATTATTATCCTAATTGACAATTTTACCCTTCAGAGATGACGGTAGAGGCGAAAGTTACGGATTGCAGCTTTAAATGAAATTTACGTAATATAAACATATAGACGTTTGTTCTGAACATTGTCAAACAAGTTTATTTGTACTATCTTTACGTGTCGCTTACACTCAGTGTAATACTGTTTTTTAATGAAGCTTATGTATAATAATTCACAGACTAAATAATTTTGTAAAAAAATATGACATGGCACGTGCTTTGTATTTTAATGCTTAATGTTTTAGAAATAAAGCTTTGAAAATATAACTTCATATACACACACACATACAAAAATAAAATTAAACTGATATGTGCTAAGAATCCAGTTTTTTGTCAGATTTTTATTCATATTTATTAATTATTTTTTTATTCATATTTATTTTTAAACAATGTAACTCTTTCCATAATCTATAATGATGTGTTATGTATATTCAAAATAACTTGAATCAAAGCATTTAAGACAAATCAAATATTCACACATGTAAAATAAACTGAAATGAAATTTACAGTCATTTTAAACATGATCATGATATGCCACAGATGCTTAAACAGTTTTTGGCAGTATGATGGAATGTAACAACAAAAGCAGATTACATACACGAACAAGACGACTTTCACCTTCACAAAACACAAATCACACAAAAGCACCAACAACATAGATCATGCAGTTATATAAATAAAACAACAGGAGTTTTAAGTTGATCAGTATGTGCGTTCCCTGAGAATCGAACCCAAAACCTTTGTGCTGCTAACTCAATGCTCTACCAGTTAAGCTACAGGAACATGATTTTATGCTTCTGCAGGCAAGACGAGTTCATATTTTTGGTCTGTTTTGGCCATAAAGACTATAAATTTCAAACATGAGTGTTGATGAAAGATTAGCTCTGTAATGTTGACAGGTTTCTTTCCTGTGCACTGTTGATTCAGTCAGGCAGAACTGAAGCCACAACAGCCTCATTGTTTAACCAGCTGACTGATTTTTCAGGCATGTAACGTTTGACCTTTTTCTGTTAACTGAGTCATTACGTAGGAGGACCAACTCCTTAACTACACAGCAACATACCAGAAACTGAGTATGCAGTTAGTCATCATGATGTTAACCCTTTTAAATAAGGTCACTTAATAGATTAAACATTGTCTGGCTACAAACATGACAATGCCCCCCATGTTTTGGGGCAGTTGTGGCCTACTGGTTAGAGAGCTGGACTTCAATTCAGGAAATGCAGCAAACAGCTGAGGTGAATTTCAGAGTCTAGCAATAGCAAGCTAGCTTTGAAAACATAAGATCCCGCCTCCCTTCAGAACGTCCCCACAGCCTCGAAACCACATACTGATTAAATGCATTTCTGCAACACTGGATAAATGCGTCTGCCGAATGTAATTGTATAGCCTTGCACTGAGTTTGAAATAATGTCGGTCCCACATAATTTCAGACTATGTACTGTGAGAAACATTATATAAATGCTCAAACACAGTATGTTCAGTTACATAAAGTTATGTTAATGTTCAAGTATAACCCATAACTGTACAGAGCTGCATCAGCGGCGAGTCCCTTACCCAGTGGTTCTGGGGGGCCACCAGATGGCGCTAGCGGGGCCGCATAGAAATTTATAGCTTAGAAACTTATTTTAAAACCTTTACCTGTATGCAATCAGGATAGTTTTTTGTGTAATATGTATTTAAAAAATAGAAATATTTAAAAATAATAATAAAGTATTTTTATCATACGCATTTGTAATATTCAACATCAGAGGGATACAAAGGGAATTGATGGTAATGTATAAAGTCATTTGTTTTTTATATAAATCCACAATTATTAAAGTTAATCGTAAATTTGACAATGTTTTTATCATGAGTTTTCTTTGGGGGGGGGCACAAAAGGATTCACCTTAAACAAGGAACCTCCTGCTTAAAATGTTTGAGAACCACCGCCTTAACCTTCGGTTCACATGACCTGCTCATGTCAACATTTTCGATGAAATGTCTGTATTTGTCTGACCATAAACTGTTGTCTACTGTTGTCTATACACGACAAACTCCGTTTCATGTGAGAAAGTTCACGAGGCATTCTTATAATTTATTTAAAGATTATGCTCACCTGGAGAAGCTGAACAGGTGCATTTGCGGTCAGATAAAGAGTGAATTTAATCAAAAACTCGAGTTTAGGAAGGATGGACACCACTAACGAGCTCGGACATTTTCGCAATGTATGTTACGCAAACTGAAATCTTAAACAAATAAATTACAGGTAAATGTGTAGTGAAGCGAAGTTTAGTCGCTCAGAAAACGTGTCAATGCAACCCGGAACCTTTAGACGTCTCAGGCATCCGGCGGACAGTTTATTGTGCTGCACGGGGAGATGTGCATGGACGACATTGAGAAAAGCAATTATGTACAGACGATTATTATTAAATATTTATCAAGTCAGAAATGGATTAATTCATACACCAATCCCACGACTGCCTTACACACAATGTAAAGAGGGTGAAGTTTTTCCTTTGTCTTTCTGGTAGGTGACAGATTTCTTAAACGCCCTTTGCAGGTGACAGGCGGATCGGATTGCCTGATGTGTGACATTTTAGAAACTGGCATTTCATTAACATGCAAAATTATCTATTCCTTTAATAATAATATGCCTGTAATGTTTGTCATATTGTTAAATCGAATATCTCCTTCAGCTCACATATAAGACTAACGAAAATATCATGTTGTCTAACACGTTAGACAACAAAAGTTTTGATATTTAAAAAGTGTTTTAAACCGTATGTCTTTATTTTAGGGCCACAGGCAGAGCGAGTCAGAGGCTTTTGGGAACCAGTAGTATCTCTGCTAGTGAAAATAAAGACAGCGCCACATGTTTCTCAGAAGAAAAAGAAAAGAAAACAGAAAATAATGACGTCTGCACTGACGTCTCACAAGAAGCATTGACGTCACAAACCGACACTGAAGCAGCTAAACCTAAAGATGGCAAAGGGTGTGAGAACACAAAAACCGGGAAAGAGAGTCTTTTGGAGCTGCTTGGAGCCATGAAGGTGGAGGTCACGACCAAACGTAAAATAAGACCCCCAAAGATCCCCAAAACCAGTGAGAGACCAGAGATGAAGTCTGTGGAAAGTGCACAGAGTATGTTTCAGACCGCCACAGCTGAGGGTTCACAGCAGCGGTAAGTTATACATTCATAACTATCACCTCTGCTTGAAAGTTTATCTCTGGTTTATCTCTGTTTTAAAACCCAGAAGGCCACGCCTCCTTCAACACATCAACACACACATAGTGTGACAGGCAAGTAGGACATCCTGTCATTACAGTCAGACCGAATGCAGTGATTGGCCGGTGACATTGCAGTGACATTTTATGGTCCAGCGCTTTTCAATGAAGATATATTTATCTAGAAATATTTAGGCCACTTCACCGAGTGATTGCTATCAGGATGTGTCGAGTCTTTGAACCAGCATAACAAAAATATTTCTGGAAAACAATTGCCTACGATGAGTTTTGAAGTGCTGTGGGGTTTGAATGTGTTTTAGTGAGACTTTGGATCCAGCACTGGTTGCTGCAGCATCGGCAGCCGCATCCACGCTGCCCAACAGCCATCAGGCTGAGTCAGAGCTCCTCCAGCAGCTGAGGAGACATGAGGCTGTACCTGACACCCAGAAGAGCGCCGAGAGACAGAACATCGGGTAGGAATCATTTCACATCCTGTATTGTGTGGAGGTCTGTAAAACAAACACTGGGCTTGTGAAGCGGATGGTTTATTAACCACGTGAAGTTATTTTTCTGTTTCAGAAACATTATAGCTGATATGAAAGTAGGAAAAAGGCAGAACAGCAGATTAAATTCCAGACCGTCTAGTCAGATTCGTTATGATGATGATGGCCGGGGTTATACTGAAGACAGAGGCATTACCAGTGAACTTGATGCCGTCCGTCGAAGGTATGGAAGTATGTGTCTTATTTACATTATATTCTGATCTATTTAATCTGATTCAAATGACTGTTTGCTTTGAAGGAAAAGTCCTTTCACCAGTAAGAGACTGAACATCTTCACTGCAGCTGTGGAGCAGGAATCCGTGTCAGATCGAGGTACGAAGACGTTCTGTTTGAACCTATTTGAGCATCTCTGAGTAAAGGAATGGAAAAATACTTTTATCTACATTATTTTGTGCCCTGTTTGCTTTGCGTTTCAGGCCCCACCCTTTGGGATATTGAGCTAGCCAATCAGATTATCCAGTCAACAAATCAGATGCCCCGGAATGGCTTTGAGGAGATGATCCAATGGACCAGACAGGGCAAACTGTGGCAATATCCAATCAACAATGAGGCTGGTGAGTCCCAGTGCAAGACTTACTGACTTTAAATGGATAATCCTCCTAGCCTCCTTTTCCCTCCATTTATGTATTTCCCAGTTATTTATTCTTTTATATTTATTCTTTGCTTCATTCTGCCTCAGGCCTTGAGGAGGAGGCGTGTGTCCCCTTCCACGAGCATGTGTTTCTGGAGAAGCACCTTGAGTCATTTCCACGGCAGGGCCCGGTCCGGCACTTCATGGAGCTTGTGATCACTGGCCTTTCAAAGAATCCCCATCTCACAGTTAAACAGAAACAAGAGCACATCGCCTGGTTCAGAGACTATTTCCTGCAGAAAGACAGTGTTCTCAAGGAGGCTGAGGCCTAACAGAACACTCTGCTTTGTGATTGGACGAGACAGAAGAGGCGGTGCTTTCAGATTCACCTTCATTAACTGTCCTAGAATCGGTTTGTTAAAATGCTGACCTCTGTGATAAACTGCAACCACATGCATCACGAAGGGTTCAGAACTACAACTGGAAGATTGGATCTGTTTCTTTGAGGTCAACTGTGTTGTACAATGTGCTGCATGTTGTTTATTGTCTCTTAATAACAAATAAATAATAAAGCTGTTTTCTGTGAAATGGTCTGGACACTGTGTATATTCATTGCATTGTAGTGCATAATTCAATGTATTTGTATAGCGCTCTTCACAATATATACAATATATCAATGGTTAATACAACACACAATCGTTCTCAGCACTAAGAATTCTACCTTATAAACCAGTCAAAAACAAAAGGGCGAGGAAAATATTTGATGATGGTTACAGTGAGCTGATGTTACAGTTTGAGGCTGGTTTTTAGAGACTCCAGGCATTATGTTTAAAAAAAATTGTTTTAGAAGTCTCAGCCTCTTAAGTCTGTTCATTTATCTGAAGAATATTTTAAAAAAAGTTTTAATCTTGTAAATCTTAACCCGGTTCAACTGCAAAAGCATCTAGTTCACCACAGTCAAGCATTTAAATTTTACATATCTGCATTTGGGAGACGCGTTTATCCAAAGTGACTTACAGTGTATTCAAGCTACACATTTGATCGGTGTGTTCCCTGGAGATCGAACCCACAACCTTTGCGCTGCTAACACACTGATCTACTCATATCATTAAATTCATGTCTGTTTTTACTGTAATGAAGTTAAATAGAATGTAAGGAAACTTAAGTCAATGCTAAAATCATATTTTCACAAAACTTTGACAGAGATTTAACACGTATACATTACAAAAATCTAAGAGCATCTCATTTTATATTTTTTAAACATCCAAAAGGACTAGTGAACAGAATTCAAGACCTTTATGTCTGGGGTGTGTAAATTAATACCAAACAAAAAAAAACTAAAACTTCATAAAATGACAAAAAAAACAGCCTTTGGTGACTTTTGCCATTTTTACAGAGATTAATTCACAGCAGGAAATAAGGGACTGTAAAGAGGTTGTATGATGGACAACTTTCCACGACACGTGTGATCTAAAAATACACAAATAATAAAAACACATAAAGCAGCTGAATGACTAAAGAATTACTGATAACAAATAGACCAGCCATTATCAGCCCAGAGTGAGAAATACACATTATTCTTCAGTTTGTGTGGTATGGGACTCACCGCTGACGGTCACCAGCAGCAATTGCTAGTGGCCGGTCGCTGATGAGGTGCTTTGTGTCGCAGCATCTGCAGGTTCTTGTACTTTGACATGATACTTTGACTTTTTTTGAATACGGGCTTCTGACTGAAGGGTGGTCTTAAAATGATAGTGCCCTAAAAATACAGTGAAGAAACATTTTGATTTAATTTGAATAGTGAAAGAATCACAACAGCAATGTTTCCCCCTTTAAAACAAAATCATTCTGTCAACATCACTTACCATCAAAGGCTTCCTAGTAACTCCATCAGGACCTGGTCTCCACTTCACCCCAGTCACTGGACGGAAACTCGGCCTCTATGATCAGAGCAAAAAAAGTCATTTTACTACAATAACAACTGAATGCATGGAGAAAAACAAGTCATTACAGTACCTGAAAAGAACCAGGTTTCCTCAGAGATTTGTCTGGACTCCGTGAAGTCCTACAGGAAGCAAAACTGCACTCAACAAAAATGCCTAAATACTTCTGAGAAATATAGAGTTTGTGATTACATCATGAATCAGGAGAAACCGTGTGGTGTTTACCGTCTGTCTCTCTGCTCTTGTGAAGAGCGGCTGGGACTTTGCAGTTTGGTAAAGCGTTCAAACTTTGAGCTTCCTACAAGAGTGTCAACAATGATAGAGAAACCACAAAACAGAGAGAAACTCTTACATGCACAAGTAATTCACACAAATTAAAGGATCAATTCTAAGCAGAACTTTACCAGTCTTGTTACTGGGGGCTCTGTTCCTCCAGTACGCACTGTTTTTAGGACCAGTGCTGGGTTTGTGTCCCGCCTCCCAATGAGAAACCACCACAAGGTTGCGTGAAAGTGGCCTGTCTATTGGCGAGGAGCTGAAAGGAAAGCCAATCAGACATGTGAACATGTAACCACGACAACATGTCTGGACATTTAAGCATGAAATAATAACAGCCAATGCATGCAAAGATGTAACTCTGTTTTTTAAACAACTGAAACTGACATCAAACATCAACAAAATCACTCAAATGTTCACAGTCCTCAAGAACCCAACTGTAGCCAATGATGGATTACTACACGGGTACTTACGGTGAAGGCCATCATCTCCATGCTTGAGTTTGAATTGGTAGATTAATTTTCACAGATATACACAGGTCTTCCTTTCACTAACACCAATAACATACAATAGCAGACTGAAGATCGACGCATCCAACCATCATACACTCCAGAAAACCAACAGATCTCAACCCAGGTGAGAACTTCCTGTCTATCTCCAGACTTGACAAGCCAGAGACACTCCTTGTGCTTTCCTCTCAGCATTCTGCAGTAGATGCGTTCTTGTCGGTGGGCCTCTGAGAACCGGCAGCTTGAACAAATTTCAATCCAAAAATCCAAATGTGACGGTATAAAAGCTCATATCTCTGTTTGCTCTACAGAATCAAGTCAGGAGATGAAGATGAGATGATCTTCTGAATACTGGATTAACATTTCCTGTATATTGCTGGCAAGTTCTTCCTGATAAAACTGCAGAATCTTCAACTTTAACCATCTCAGCAGGAAACACGTTTGTGTGGAGAATTCTTCACGTGCTGAAGGTCTATTGACAGTGACTACAAAGTAACTGACAGTATGGCAGACTTCAGTGGCCACAAATGGATCAGGTCTTAGAAGAAACCCTCTGTAAGGTGTCTGATGGACAACGGCATTTGATTTTTGCAGACAGACTGACAGAGTGTCTGAAACTTTGGAAAGGTCTGCGTGCTCAGAACACACTCTCTTGACAAGCACTGACATATTCTAGGTGACAGAAGTTTAACATCTCACTGGTGACAATAATGAGGCCTGGTTTCTTTTTCTCTCCTCATCCATCTCATCTGACAAGGTGACACCCCTTTGAAGAAAGCTGTGCCTTTAAAATCAGGCAGCTTGACCTTCTAAACATCACACGCCCTTTGCCACCACAGTGTGAGGGGTGATACCATACCTGTGTGTGCTCACTGAGCGCTGAGATTCCACCTTTGTTCTGGAGTCCCTCTCAGGCTGGGCTGTCTTGGAGTCTGTGCTGGTCGATGACTCTCTGGAAGATGATGGCATCTTCAAATCTTTCTTTAGCGCTACCTTGCGTGGTGGAACTCCTACGGACTCTTTGCCGTTTCGTGGTGCTGTTTGAGGCCTGGCTTTCTGGACTCCATCTGCAATTCTTGGCCTTGGTGGAGGCAGTCTGAACCTGGTCACAGATTCTGCCCTGAACTTCCGTATCTTCAGCAGTCGACTCTTATCGGTAAGGGTCAAGCTATGACCTCTGAAGCCCCTGAGAAGCTGAGGTCTGAAGGGAAACTCCCTGCGGAAGCTCTTTGGTGGTCCGTGCTCCAAAGGACCTGAAGGAGGCCGTCTGAACTCTGGAATTTTCCTCTTCATTGGCCTTTCCTGAGGTCGAAGAGAAGGATCAAATCGGGAAGAAGAGTCAGGACCCAGCTTCCATGCCTGTGATCTGTACGGGGGTCGAGAGTGTAAACTAGGCCCTCCACCAGGCGCCCACTCCAGGCTGGGCCGTCGTGACTCCCTTCCAACTTCTCTGTGATGTGGGGTACGTTGACCTCTCTCGGCACACCACCTACATCCATTACAAACAATACAAACACGTGCGTTACAATGCCAGTTTCTGCTGCTTGAGCTGTGTGGAAGGTTTTAACTTGTATTAATTTAGATGTGGCCCCAATGCTGTATCACTTCTTTGCCAGTATAACTTTAAAAGACAAAAGCCTCAAATGGTTTTACGTTTTCTCCAGACTGTTTCACTTTTGTATGGTAATACTGTTGTATGGGCTTCATCATTAGATCCTGTGGTACTTTACAATAACTGAAGGAAGCTGGAATTTACTCTCATGGCCCTGCAGTGTACTAGATGTTGCAATAAATCACTTAACTGCATATTAAAAGCCTCATTTTGATCACTTTACCCAGCTTGCGCAGATTTACATATGTACCTCTCTTGATAGGAACTCCTTCTGTGAAACTCTCTGGGTTTTCTCTGGGGCGGCCCAGAAAGCCATGAATCCCCACTGGGGGGGTGTGGGTAACCTCTCGGCCCATTCCAGTTCGGACCCCCAAGGGGTGGTCGCCCAAAGTGCCTCTCCCGAGGGGCAGGGCCCCAATTCCTCTCATGATCCTGAGCAGGGCTTGGGCGTCGCTGAGGAACCCTGAAGGAAGCATGAGGAGATGTAATCCTCCGTTCTGAGGGAGGTCCATGAAAGTAGCGAGATGGAGATGTGTGACTACTGTGTGCTCCATGGAAGACGGGTGCTCTGTGGCTAGGTGGTCCATGTAAGGGATGGTTTGGGGACTGCCTGTGCTGAACTGGGGATGGACGGCTTGAACGAGATGGAGAGGACCTTCTGTGACCCCAATGCGAATCCTGTGAGCCAGGATATGAATGAAAGTGAATCTGGTTCTGTTGCATCCACTGGCCAGGTCTCTCTCTTCGTTCAGCCATGTGTGAGGGGGGCCTCCTGGGGTACGGCTGGGGTCTGTTACTGATGCTGTCTCTCCAACTTGGTGGAGCTTTTCCAGGAGGTCCTCTAAAACCTCTCGGGCTTCTTGAAGGGGGGCCAAATCGCCCCGATTCATGATTCATGGTGTTGTAGTTGTCTGAGAATGGCCTGCATGGAAAAAACAAATGTGAAACATGTTGTCATCACCACGACATCATATTAATTATAATGTAGAAACATGATATGATATCTACAACGACGTATTACCTGTGTTTGGAACGAGGAGATTCTGGATGATGTCTCACCATTTTCAGTTTTCTCACCTACCTTTGGTGAAATAAAAAAGACATATTGAGGTTATGGTCAATCATTTACCTGAGCAGGAGTATAATAACAGGGCCGACATGAAACTTTTAAAAATAAAGAGGAAAAACAACTTGTAGGAATCAAAAGTAAAAGCAACGCTGACTGGCAGTTTCGGTACAACAACTTCCGGTATAATAATTATACATAAAGCCAAAATACAAAAGCACTTAAGCAATTACAAACACATAAGTAATATATCCCGTTTAATAATAAGAAACACATACATGAAATAAACCAATCTGAGCTCGCTGTTGTTGTTTGACCAAACCATGATTTTTTAGTCAAACTAACACTCACAATGCATCAGTTTATCCGTAACTCACGTCTTTAAAATATTGTTATTTGATAAATGATGTGAAGGTGAATTAATAAAAAGCGACGAAAGCACATTTCCAAGTTTAACGTTCAGATCGGAAAGACGGAACCGAAGTAACCATGACACAAAAATACACATTATTCTACTATTCTAACTACGTACATTATATATACATAAGGGTAAGCAGAACATATAAATATGTACAAGTGTCTTTTGTTGTTAATGCACATTTGAAACTACGACAAAGCGAAAACAAACTGTCTTTCCATTATATAGAAAAACAATCAATGTACAATCAGCTGTATAAAATGTCAGCACATCACAACAATATCAACATTGCTGTGACAAACCCAAGGTTGAGTGCAAAGTTACTCCTGCGGCAAAGGCGCATCAATGGTCGCTTACAAATGTCTTCAGATCGACGTCGCTCCACATCTGTCAGAAAATGAATCATATGGTGTTTATAAATGACACAAAATGTCGCTTTCGTCGTATTAAAGTTGCTGAGTGAAAACGGCGAGTCTTCCGTGACGTCACCGGATCAGGGCGCGTTCACGTCAGGACGTGAACTCAGCGTGACCGCGCTCATGGATCGAAATGATGACGGATCTCAGATCAGAGTATTAAACCGGTCACCTCTGATGGATATGTGATTCTCTGTCCCCCTGTCTTTCATATCCATTATTAAAAAAATATCCATACCCATCACTTTCTCCTCGCTTCATTCCCCCTTTTCTCATCTCATCTCACCTCCTCTCCTCACCTGTTGTCTCTCTTATAAGACAGCTCCATCAGTCCCTGACCTCCATGTACACTCACACTTCTTCTGTTCTCCTCAGCGAGATGCTGGGCGGTACCCACCCCGTTTACTCATGATGTTCAGGTCTGGAGGGTGGAGAAGATGAGAAGGCTGTGCTTCTCCATCCATCGCAGCATGGTGTCTTCTACAATGGAGATGCGTACACTGTGTTTAGCAACCAGGGAAAGGATGGAAGTGACCTGCACATGTGGATGGGTGGTACTGTAGAATATTATACATTATTATTTACTTGTTTGTTTGATGAAACAAAATTTGTCAAGTAAACATTCCTGCACAGTGAGAAACTTTAAGAACATTTCGTTCTGAAGCGGTTTGTATACAGGTGTGTTGAAGGCAGGTTAGACAGTTTTGGAGAGCCTAGCAATCGCAAGCTAGCTTTAAAAGCTTAAGATCCCGCCCTCCGTTCAGAGCGCTCTCCAAAGCCACGCCTCCTCCAATAGCGCCATGGAAGTATGCAAATACATTGTTTGACAGGCAAGTAAAGCATCCTGCATCCTTCGGTCCAAATGCAATGATTGGAGGAACATTTGATGGCACTGCGTCTTCCCCAGAAGATCTATAAGCATGTATAAATGTATGTAGAGCGCTTTACTTAGCTTCACTTATGTTTCTGGAACAAACTGCCTGACTTTAACTTCTGCTGTATATGGGAGCCTAAACTCTCCCTGAATCACATTCAGACACATCACACACTGATGCTTATGTAACCCGTGTTCTGTACGATCCTCTACGTTAACTTAAATATGAAACTGTGCTGATTTAGCGTATGTTTTTATGAATGTACTTTACTGTGTTAGTTCAAAATGAAACTTAACTGCAGTGGTTTCAGGGTGTAAACAGTTTCACATGATTCATTTCTAGTTTTGTTTTAGCTTGATCGTTACTAAATGAACACTGACACATGACATTTATGATATTGGATACTGACGGAAAGTCCAATAGGAGGGGCTGGCAGATGAGAAATCATGCATGTGAGAGGGCAAAGGTCATTGTCTAGTAGTCATTACAGATGAAGTGATAGTGCACGAGAGAATCTGTGCTCTTGTGCTTGGGTTCTGCATGCGTGCACCACAAGCGCATGGACTGCTCCCCAAAAGAGAAGTTAAGGAGTGTAATCCTCATTTATGTTATTTATAAATGTAATATGTTTTATATATATATATATATTTGTGTGTAACAGGATTTCAGGGGTCTGAGAGTGGCCTGAGTAACTGTCACCACTGCACTGCACCACACCACTGATCTGTCACATACTCACCTCAAAAAATTAATGACTGCAGCTTTAAGGAAGATTTTATGTTTGCATCTGTCCAATGAATGATCTCCTGTGTTTAGTTGATGTCACACTGGACCCCATGACTAACCACCCATGGCTACAGCTGTCAGACGACAGGAAGAAGGTTCAGGAAGCTCTGAGTGAAACTGAAGTACCATTCAGTGCTCAACGCTTTGACAGCTGGCCCTGTGTTCCGAGCTGGGAAGGGTTCTCATCCGGTCGGCACTATTGGGAAGTTGATATTGCCAACAATGGCTACTGGTATATCGGAGTGACCACTTCTTCCTCTAAAAGGCATGGCCGCTTTCCCATGAACCTCTCTGAAGGTTACTGGCCGATATGGAGGAGCACACAGCAGTTCTTTGCATGCACCAAATCAGAGACCCAGTTACCCCTGATGCTGGTGCCCAGAAAACTGGGAGTCTATCTGGATTATGATGAAGGAAAGGTGTCTTTCTACAATGTAGAAATACAGTTGCATATCTACACGTTCACAGCAAATGACCTCTTCATAATCCTTTTAACCTGCTGACCTCAGACCAGTTTGTGTTTTACAGTCAGAATTACTGCACAACATTACGGTCTCTTTACTCTGTTTGTTGCTCAGTAATATGGCATATTTTAACTTCATCACAGCTGTGGAGTCTTGAAGATGTTTCAGATTATGCTTCCATTACCAGAAACAGACCACGTTTGTTTTGTGTCCCGAGATATTTATGACAATGTGCTAAATTGTCACGTCTCTAGTTACAAATCTTACCAAAAGAAATCCAAGACACAATAAATGTTTTTTTAAAAGAATGTGTATTAAAAGTTTAGAGTTTTTTCTTTCGAAACTGCACCAACCCCAGCAACAAAGATGCACAAATGTGTGTATGTGTAAACTGTGTGTGTACAGCAGTAAAGCAGAAATAAAAAAGGAAACATTAAATGTACAGCATTAAATGTACAGCAAGAACAGTCTGAGTGGGTTTATCAAGATTAACAGGAAGACGTTAAGATGCCCTGAGTGAGACCACAAACACAACAACACTGAACACATGAGAAACGTCTCCAGTTCATCTTTGAAGCATATTATTGACTCACAAACAAATGAGCATTTATTAACTGACAGGATGTTTCCAGGCAGTCACAATTAACATTCATTTAATCTAGTGTTTACATGGAGTGAAATGAACTGTATGAAAAGAATGAAATACAGTATTTAACTGTTGTTTAATTTCTATCACTTTTATTGGCTTGTAACTAAACTCAAAACTGGCCTTAGATCTGAACTCTGTGATGTAATACCACTTTAATATTCGGAGGAATTATTTCTAATTAGTTACAACCCTACCGAGATAACAGAAGCCAAGTTTTGGGAGGTAAGTGACCTGCACTGACCTACAAGATAAACGTCATTGAGCTGACAGCATGTGTACATACAGAAGTCTCCGTCTCACTGCAGGCCTCATAGAGACAGTTATTAACCAGACCTGCAAACGAATGAGTCAGTACTAGTCTAATAACTAAACCTCAATATTACACTGCTTTCTGGCTCTGCCGACTTCAAATCATTTTGGTGTTAACAAGATGAATAACAACATGTAGAGAACTGAAGGTTCGAATAGATCTGCTGCAGTACAGGACACAAACTCATGAAGCAGCTGTTTTTGGAAAAGGGAAAGAAAGCCAGTGGATGGAAAGCAAAATTCTCTCCATTTCTTTCACTCTCAGCATCGCTCAGTCCGAGTCACTCTTCTCCTCCTTAACCAAGAGTTTCTTTCCTCGTTTGGGCTCGGGCGTTGGACCATCTTTTTCTTTTCTGTTTTTAGAGAGTCTACAGAAAGATAAAGAATACAGTTCACGCTAAACCGCTGGTCAAAATATTCAGCTGTCAAATACAAGTACAAGTGGAGTTTATTGTCATTTCAACCATATACAAATACATAGTGAAATGAAACAACCAAAGTGCTACATAAGACAAACACTGAACATCACAGACATACAAGAGCTACATAATTTAAACATAATATATACATAAATACACAAGTGCAAACATGTGCAGACAGCACAAGACAGTATGACTGTGAGACTATGAACATAGTACACAGTTGTGTAAGGAAAAGGGTGAACCTGGTGACAGTAACAGATGTTTACATTTAAGTGTAAACATCATTATTAGCAGCAAGATGTGCAAAAAGAACTGTAGAGGGTGGAGAATGCACAGTTGAGTAAGTAGCAGATTTCACTGTTGCTCTGTTGGCTGTTCCCATTGTTAAAACGTGTGCGAGTCGAAACTGAAAAGTTTGTGTGGGCGTGGCAACACTCACGATTTTTGGCGGTACTTGTCGACATCAGACGGAGGCACCATGTCGCTCAGTTCCAAACTGTCGTTGATTTGTTTTAGCATCTCAAACCTGTCTCTACCACGCACCTGCCAGACAGAACAGCCTGTTATTAATACATCTCCAGTTCAATTCCAGTTCTCTTATTAATGTGAACTGCATAAAGAACACACACTATGTTTATGAAAAATCACTGATAGAGAAAATGCTCTTGATAGAGACTGCTGTTGTTTGTGCGTTTGTGTGGATCACAATGTACCTGCAGAATATAAACCTCCTCATCGCTGCTGTTTGTCAGTTTGGCTTTCTTACTGCCTTCAGCTCGAGCATTTGATGAACATGATTCCTTCAGACCTGAGAGATCAAAGGTCAGGAACATCAAAGGTCAGACATTACTGCAGGGTCTCTGAAGGTAAACGATAAACACATGCATGCTCAATCTAAACCCACAGCCTTTAAAGAAATTCCTCATGACTGCGTGTTCGTCATGTCGCATATGATGAGCAGTCACGACGCCAGAACCAATGAGATTTATCAAGCTATCCAAGTGGAGTCGGCATGCCACCATGTTGGCTATGCTCGTTTATACAGATTGTACATTGTATTGATCACTAAATATGCTCCAAATATTAGTTCTTTCATTCCTAAATGTATTGTTTTGCTTCAGAAGACATCTGGAGTGGTATGGATTACTTTTATGATGAATAGATGTGCTTTTTGGAGCTTCAAAATCTCGGACACCATTTACTGCCATTATAAAGCTGGGAAGAGTCAGGACATTATTTAATATCACTCTGATTGTGTTCAGATGAAAGAAAAAAGTCATGTACACCTAGGACACCATGATGGTGAGTAAATGATTGGCTACTTATGTTTGGGTGAAGAATTCCTTTAATTTAGAGGCTAATCTTACACCGAATACAACCACACACAAGCATACACATGCAAACTCACTGCGTTTGGTAGTAGAGGGGGTCTTGTCCAAGGTTTTGGCTTCCTGCTCTTTTCTAAAATTGCTCTCTTCAGTTTTTCTGTCTCTGCCTGGACATGCACACACACGTACCTCAAAAGACCGACGGCCCAGCATCTGTCCGCTGTGGGTTCAGAAGAAAAGCAGATCTGATGATCCCTGAAGTCCATACTGCAAATGCATGAACTCAAACATGCACAACTTACTCATGTGTTTCCAGGGTGATGATGGTGAGGATGGGTCGTCGGTTCATTCCTCCCATGCAGCTACTATTGCACATGAAATTGTAAAGCACAGTGGTACACTCTGCACCCACCTGCACAAGACCAGCAGAGGAGAGAGAACCATTAGGCTCGCATTCACATGTCTTTGTATAGCATTCACATGTCTTTTCACAATACATATCATTTCAAAGCTTAACATGTTAATCATATGAATTACATGACATTACATATGAAGTCAAAATGAAGCCAAAGTGACATTTCCTGCTAAAAAAGCAGCTTTAGGTTTTTACAAATTAATCTGCATTGGAACAACACGAGGAAGCATAAATTTCGTTTTTGGGAACAAAACATTTAAGCGCAGATTTTCCCCCGTGCACTGCTTAATAAACGCCTCAAATATTCTTACAGATCAAAACCCTGAGACGGACCTGTGGAGGTTCATAAGGCACCAGCACACTGTGTCTGGAGGTGACAGTGTCTTCTGTGTAAACAGCACGCATGTTTCCTTCCACACGCATCAGGTGGGCTGGGGGAGCCGGTCCTGAGAAAACAGACGTTTGTGGCTTTCAGAAACACTTTTGCGTTCAGACGTGAACCATCCATCTGTTTCTTAGGATTGAAACATTAACTAATGTTGACAGTTGTTATACAAGTGTTACAGAATGATGTGAGAGACAGTATATATTGTGTGTTCATACCATCACCATTTTGGGTTCTCTCATGGTGGGGGCATCGGCGGACCACCTCAGCCACATGCTCAGACTTCTTGTATATGGCTGTGGCTCTGAGCAGTGTGCCGTGGGGAGGGGCGCTGTTCACCACCATCTGAACCGGACACGTTTTCGCCAGTTGACAGAAGAGCTTGTTCAGCTCTGGAGAGTACTGCGGTCAGACGTACCGGGAAGAAGGGACAGAAGAGAATGTTTTAAATTAATTTGCCATGTTCTAGATCTATTTAACTATAAGGTATAACTCACATCACAAAATAAAACAACCTGAAGGATTGTCAGTGTGTTTTAAAGGTAGGGTAGGCAATTTTTAGAGGCTAGCAATAACAAGCTAGCTGTGAAAAGCTCACCAAAGCCACGCCTCCTCTAATGCATCTGGACCGAATGCAATGATTGGATGAACATTATATATTTGAAAATATATATTTTGAGTCACAAAACACACTAGTTAAGTTTAATTTTTCTGGGAAAATATGAAAAAAATTGTTAACTAAAAATATATATTTGTACATTAACATGTTCGATATGAATCTGTGCATTATGTCAGAAAAAAAACTATTAAATAAAAATAAACATACAGAAAAATTAAAATCTTTTGTCAAACCAGAACAGTTAGTTAACCTGGTAGAAAGAACTACAGATTAGCAAACATCAGCATTGTCAAGGTAATTTACAAAGTCATATAAAAAGACTGAATTTACATTATAACATTACAGAAAATGTAATTCATCACATTTAGATTTGAGACTGGCTTAAAATGTTAGTTCCCTCTTACCCTCTGAGTCATATCCTGTCAAGCAGTTTCTTACAGGATCTGAAACACCAGTGAGACGATCCCTCACTACAACAACCTTTAAAAATCTGCTTAAACCCCCAGTCTGTGTTCCAGAAGCCACTTCTGCCTCCAATGGTTCAGAAGATAAACATGGTTGCCAAATGTTCAGCTGTAAACGGTTCATACAGCCGGACACTCCCCCACACCGCCGAGGACAAGTTCAGACATGTACAGACTCCACACACACACTGCCTCGCCACTAAACAGCTCGTATTAACACATAAATCACCGTACAAAACAAATACTGAAAATAAACAAAGAAATATTTGCATTACATTGCATTGCTCTAAATATAATGCACCTACTGCTAGATGACTTCATATCATGATGACTTCATATTAAACTCAGAGTTTAAACAGTTTCTCAGAGTATAAGAGACTCTTCACGACACAGTCATGAGGATGTTCAACTGTATTCATGACAACACATCCAACCTGCACAAAATAAACTTAACACAACAGATTCTTCACTCAACACTAATATCTGCTGAGCTTTCTGGTCACTGCTTGTAACTATCTGGAGTTTAAATCAGCACAGTAACCGTTTTAAAAAAGTGATGATTTAAAAGTTCTAAACCAAAAAAGTGCAACAGGAGGAAGAAAAAGGAATCAGTGGGCGGCACTTTTTAACCTCGTCACTGCCGGAGAACTTTTAGCGCTTCATGAGAACATGCCCCTTCATGTCTTCAGTCAATGCTATACTAAACTGATGAATTAGATTTTTGTACTTTTTGTCTGTTTCAGATGTTAAATCGACTACAGCAGTGCGCTGGAACTCTAGTGGGGACACACGGATGGTGGGAGGTCAGGAGCATTATTCATTATTCAGGAGAAGAATGAATACAGTGGTGAGGAATGAAGGAAGTGTCATGGTTTCCAGACAACATTCCAATTCAGCGCTCACCACAAAGAGTTAAGAGTCTCTACATATATATATATATATATATGTATATGTATGTATATATACCTGTATGTATATGTGTGTGTGGATGTGATATATATATTAATAAATTAAACCAGATATATTATTGCTGAATGCAGTCTAAAACAAAACCTCATATGTGACAATGCAGCAAAGTACTAATTAATCTGTGATGTCTGAAAGAATGTGAGATTGATGTAGGACTAAAATCACTGATTGTTTTCAACACAACAGTACCGTTGTGTGTGCTTACATTATGTGCATATGTGTGCGTGTGCACGTGTTCATGCGTGCGCATGTGAGATTGTGTGTATGTTTTACTCACTGTGCAGGTGACAGATTTGGCGGTGCCTGACTGTGGGAATGCCAGCCTGAAGCCATGATCTCCTGGATAGTCTGTGGACACTGGAACTGTGGAGGTTGGAGGGGAGGTGGAAGGCTGAGGCTGTTCGGCCGGCACATTGTCAAAAATATTTGTGCTGAAGGCGCTCGGAAGGTCCTGCTTACAGAAACATACAAAAAATATTTCTTACAATCAAAAACTAATGTCACCATGTATGTGTGCTTTAAAAACAGTACCTCATCATAGATGGCTGATGGTTCCCAATAAGGGCCTTCTGGTGTTTGGAGAGAATCCAACCTTAAATTGGGAGAGAAAAGAGAAGGACAGCGACAATGAAACCATCAGAGTGTTGTGCAATGGAAGGTTTAATGGACGAGTCTCACCCAAACAAATACAAATAAATAAATGCCTAATAATCTTTAACAACCCACTCCCACAAAGCTGACAGAGTACTGCCTGCATCCACACCAGACTGACCGCATCCACACCAGACTGCCCGCATCCACACCAGACTGACCGCATCCACACCAGACTGCCCGCATCCACACCAGACTGCCCGCATCCACACCAGACTGCCTGCATCCACACCAGACTACCCGCATCCACACCAGACTGACCGCATCCACACCAGACTGACCGCATCCACACCAGACTGCCCGCATCCACACCAGACTGACCGCATCCACACCAGACTGACCGCATCCACACCAGACTGACCGCATCCACACCAGACTGCCCGCATCCACACCAGACTGACCGCTGCGCTCAATTCCAGGACAAGAGATGTAAACTCACATGAGATTCTGCTCCCAGAGTTCTGCAAATTCTTGACTTTCTGTGTTTTCTGCCATGGTCTCTCTCTCTCTCTCTCTCTCTCTCTCTCTCTCTCTCTCTGTGTGTGTTTCAGGTTCGCACGGTTCAGACAAGACAGATGATTTTAGTCAACTAAACAATATAAGATATTGCGATAAATACCTGAACGATCGTCTACAACTCTGCATACCATCGCACTACTGCCTCTTTGAATTAAATCCTGTAACTAAATAACCAAATCATATCGGCAAGTCACATGGAGAATATGTTACAAATTCATGTCAAATTATTTACAATTTCGTACAACAATTCACGAATTTACAGCTTGGCTACCCAGCTCACAATGTTAGGTTGAAAGAAAGTTTTTCTAACGTTTCCACACCTAACAATAAGTTAAAAATGTTATTTTATAAGTTCTAGGAACGTTTTAAACGTCTAACGTTTTTAATTCGTTCCAACAACAATCTTACAACTTAAGAACGATGTTTTATACATGAAATACAACATTAAAAAACATTCTACTAACTTAACTGCAAGAACGTTTTTGATACTTGAGAACTTTTAGAGGACGTTAGCCAACGTTCTGATAACGTTCACTGTTAGCTGGGTAGCTAATGTGCTTTAAGGCTAATCCCACATATTAGTTTTGGCTAACGTAGACAAAACTTCACGTTTAGATCTAGTTTTAGGGACAAATGTTCAAAAGACACAATATCTCCTTGATTATATTGGTGTTTTATGTTTCATAGCTAAGCTGCTCCGCGGCTAACAGTGACGTTTCAGTAACGTTTACAGCACAGGCCGCACTGTTAATTCATTAGATGATCGCTCAAAACCGAGCAAGATTTAATTATTTAAAGCAGTTTTCGCTGCTGACAACATCTGTGCTTTACAATACGAGCGTTACCGACCAAACTTTGAAAGCCTCAAAAGCTCTCGACTTCAACTTGTAAGTTTAATGTACGACTGCCTAAAAAGCGAATCAAGCTAAGCGAAGTGTCTCTCTTTTACCTTTCTGACCTCCTCCCCCCCACCGACTGTCTCTGCTGTTCGTGTACGACTCTTGCTGTGGTGCTTTTTTAAGACACTCGCACCCCGATCAAAACAACACGCGTGACACTTCACTTCCGGCTTCAAACTCGTCCGCGGGGATTCCCCTGCAGGAGGGGCCTGCAGCGTTAGCGTCACGTGACCGGCAGCCCTCCCTCCTGCTTAGTGAATGAAGTGTGACGACATAAGGCCAAAATGAACGATTTTAAGACGCCTCGGGATTTGCCATCGGCGGTCAAAGTTTATCAATGTAATCCGCGAGGCATATCAACGAATATCGACGAAAAATATGAGCGGAATCCGAAAAAAAAACACCAGTAATAAATGAATTTCTAGTGAGAAAAGGGAGAAAGAAGAAGAGAGCGAGTTGTTGTGATGGGAGACGGGTGATTGGTTTTAAACAGCATGTGTCAGGCATCAAAACAAACAGCTGAATGTCACAGAGGAAAAGCAGCAGCCCATTTATATCCACATGTTTCTTTTAGATGCATAAAAGTCACAAAAGGAGGCCGGAAATTTAACTGCTCATCACAGCCACTGAATTTCTGTGTCTGTTACCCATAACAAGTTACCAATCATATGTGAACGTTTTGAGCAGTCAGTAAAATCCCCACATCAGTTACATAACAAAAGACGAGATATTCCATTACTGAATCATCACCCAGAGTGAAAGTGATGTTATGATGTTACATTCCACAAATCTATTGCTATATGATTTGCACCATGAAGTTACCTAGAAGTTCCTTCCTTTTCTATATGGGGACATAACACAAGTAACAATCTGTGATCAATCAAGCCACTACAAAGAAAAGATGATGAAAAAATCACGATCACATGGTCAATATGCCTTTTCTGTCTTTATAATAAACAGAAGAAATAAAACCATCAGAAAAAGTAGAAAAAGAAATGACATGCAAGTGAAGTGTGGTGACCCCTACTCAGAATCTGTCCTCTGTATTTAACCCCCACACACACACACACACACTACAAACCCTGAACACATACCCGGAAGCAGTGGGCAGCACTGCGGCACCCGGGGGTAATTGGGGGTAAGATGTCTAACTCAAGGACACCTCAGTTGTTTCCTGCTGGCATTAAGAATCAAACCTGCAACCTTTGAGTTACAAGCCTGACTCTCTAATCATTAGGCCACAACTGCCTAAATAAATAAAACCATCAGAAAAGGTAGGTTGCACGTATTATTTTGTGTAACGCTTATATTTTTATATAATTGGTATATTATTATATTATATTATTATATTATTGCTATTTTATATTATTATAGAATTGCTAATTGAATTTTACCTGCAGTGTTCTTAAAAAAGAGGACAAATTAACCAAAATTTTAAATGTAATTTAATATGTTAAAATGTATTTTTTAACAAAACCTTTCCAATTGATTATTACAAGCCAAAAGCAAATTAGTCATAATGAGTTTGTAGTTGTGCATTAGTTTGAAATATGCGAGTTATATGCACAGCTAACATTCCTCAACATATACTTCACAGAAGTATATGAAGTCCTCTTATTTTTCAAAAACATTTTGTATTATGATGTTGAAGTGATCGTCATCCCAAATGTCACATGTGTGTTAATTAATTTTGATACAGATTTTGATGATAAATGCATAAAAGAAAACATCCAATTTAGTGTCTAATGTTCTAATTCTCCTTTATACAAGAGTAAGAGAGAGAAAAGCGCATGAGAGAGATTTTAGAACGAAATGTAAGGCTGTGCTCTCTGTTTCGAGAACAAAAAACAAAAATTATACAATATTCACAACATTAATGTCATACTTTATTTTGTTTATAGTGAATGCGATATACTCAAGTAGAATCAGCAAATAATCATTTCAATAATCAATTCAGTGGGATTTTTGTCAACGTCTTAACAGTTTTATCAATTAAAGACACCCGGAAATATCAGGAAATAAGTTAAACAAAAATAAAGAATCATTTCTGGGTGAACATGTCGTGGAATGTGATTTCTAGCCTATTTGAAGTGAATACGATGAACTTGTATGTCTATTTGCAGTACATTCTCTCTAGTACAACTCTAGCTTATCTTTATTATTATTGTAATACATTTCATTTGTTATAATTTACTCTCGGTAACACCTAAAGCCGAATTCTAAATTTTCGGTGAAGGTTTGAATAAGAAAAATGAGATGTTATGTTCGCATTTCCTTATTATTTTTCTCTTCCAATGTGTAATTCTGACTTAAATATAATTAACCACAGAAAAGCTAGGATGACTTTAAAATATGAGGAAAAGTAAACGATCTCATAATATTAAATATTAAAATCAAAGAAAGACAGGACTGCATATTCTTAGCATACTCATAAAATGGCTTCCTTGATCTGAAACATTTCTGGATAACACAAATGATCCAAAACGCTTTTAAAATCGTAAATTTATAGCAAACCGATTTACATAAACGCTTATAAATCTAACATTTCAAAGACAATCTTGATAATCCTTCGTGTTTACTCGTGTCTCTCATCACAGTTCCTATTAAGCACATGCCTGTAGCATTTAGCTGCCAAACACCTCAGCACAAGATAACAAAAGAACAAACAGAAGAATGTTCCAAAAATCCGCAAAATCACGTAACGAAATGTCGACGTGAAAAATACTATACCTGATCTCGTGCTACACAAGCACATTTAGGCAGAACTATTACAGTTTAACTACCTTGTCACCCACCTGCTGTCAAAGTTTGGAGCTTTAGTCCCATAACTTGGAATAAATGGCTCAAATCCGGAGTCCGAAGTCGAAGGATAGCTTAGTTCCATTCCGCAAATCAGTCACCGAATAACCATGTGCAAATTTTGTTCGAATTTATCGTTAAATACTGAAAAGGCGGCTTCATGAATATATGCACAGAACTTGTCAAATGAGAACCAAAAACGTCATTAACACAGGCTGTGTGACAACCAATAGATTTCATACGCCTTTTTAAATATATGGATGGACCGCATATCCTCTAAAATGCCCGGGAATATATAACGGTCCTATAACCAAAATGTATACAGTTTATAATCCACCACTAGCCTCTGAAATACTGTTCAAATATGACAACAACTAAAACGTAAAGACAGAAAAATACACGCACACTGATACGATCACTTACCTGATTTACAGAACTATGAAAAAGAGCAAAAACAAAAAAGCAAATCATCGGTACCCAGTGATGCGGTACTTTCCTGCCAGGAGCTGAAGAGTCAAACCCATTCATTGTGTGCCACAGCTGTACTTTCATATTACACGTCTCGTTTCATAAAAATAAACTTGTCTTAAGTCAAGAATTGTTTTTGCTTTGCTGTCGGCAGATGTGTTTTTCCCGTTTCTTCTGTGTAAGATTCATCCTTTTACGAGTCATGAGAGGCTAGTTGTCTCTCTCTCTCTCTCTCTCTCTCTCTCTCCCTGCCGCCTTCTCTCTCTCGGTTTAAACTGCATTGTCAGCTTCCGCCCTGCTGTCTCACTAGTGGCAGGCCTGCATACAGAACCTACCAGAAAACCTCACAGCCATTTCAGAGTCTGATCCATTTCTCTTCTAATTATTGTTAAAGATGATGATGGAGACCAAGTGTTTCTGATCGTTTTTTGCTTGTATTATTTATTCCTCACATTTTGTAACTCTTCCGATGAGCTGAGTCTTCCCGCCTGTTTAGTCACATGATGCCTCTCACGTCACTTTCCTAATTTGACTAACTGACCTCGCACCGCACTGTAAACACATTAGACACGCAGATCAAACAAAACACTGACTGAGTGATCTGACAACTAGTCAGTGATCTTTCACTCAGCTGAAGAGGTGCAGTTTCACTTTTGATTTTTATTTACTTTGAGTTCACTAAACCGTACCTTTAGCTCTAGCGGAGAGCTAAAGGTTGGGTTTTCTTGCAGTGACTGTACAGCCCATGTCAGTCTGGATCATGTGCAGATATGATCTTTCAGGCATTAGGATTAAAGAATCGTTTTTATTCACTGAGCACACACACATAGTTTACAGAGGAAGTAAACGAGCTTAATGTATTTTGTAGCCGTTTCATTATAAATCTTGGTTATCTGTCACCTTTACCATGAGCCACTTAAAATCATATTCATTCTCAACCTACATGTGACTGAAACAAAGGGCAGTTTGAGAAGGAAAACAGCTGAAGCCAACAGTAAATGGGCGGACCGGAGGTGAATCAACAGCTAAATTTGTATTCTCTCTCTCTCTCTCTTACACACACACACACACACACAGTCTCATTTCTGCTCTTTCTTCACATAGCTACACATACTGCTGTGTTTTATAACTGAATTAGAGCAAAGCTTGAATTCTATTCTTATTAGTACACAGAAAGCTGATTCTGTACACACCTAAAACAAACGAAGAAATCAGACACAATGTGAGTTTTTTTAAAGCTTTATCCACACACACGCACGCACACACACATACACGCACGTCAGTAGAATGCATGTCATTGCAATCAAATGTATAATTTACACTAATTATGTTGCATAAAAGGATATTAAGTTTCACTTAATAATTCCTCTCAATATTAACTGTGAGATAGCAGCAGGAAAGTGTCACCCACTCACCTCTTGACAAATACTATTCAACAAGTGCAGCGATGAATAACAAGAAGCGCAAACGGAAGGGAGGCAAACCAGCTCAAGTTTTCACATCTTTTACAACTTCCTGCGAATAGTTTACCAAACTATTTGGAAGACATTCATGGTTACCACATTATTTCATGGTACTTTCCTCAGTCACACGTGTCAGTGGATCTCATGCGTTGAGAAACAGTCAGAGCGCTAACAGCGATTCCTTTCTTCCAGCTTCAAAAGGTGTCTGCCCAACCGTCCATTCTAGGTCAGTTTTATCATCATAATCTGTTCATAATGTGAACAGAAGTAAGTTACTCCTAAAGGTTTCACACTGTGTGTGACGCAGTGTAACTGAGTCATAAAGCACACGATCACTCGGGCACATTAAGTGACTCTGATGTACAGACTACAAATAAAAAAAGATAAAAACAGCCAAATGTTTTTTCTACACAACTATTTATTACTACGTTAACAAGCTCTGTTTTAACAGAATAACAAAATGTTTTAAGTGCAATTTTGTGAAATTCAGTTGGTTTGGCTAAAAGTAACAATGTACAATTTAAAATCATATGAAAATAAGTTTTCCGTGTGGTAGTTTGAAATCGGGAAGTGCAATCAATAATGTGTATGTAAATTAAAGACGGCCCTGAGTCGAGGGTCTGTAAAAGAATCTAAAAACAAAATATCCCGCTAGTTTTGTCATTTACTGTCGGTATAGTGACTAATGTTGGCACAAGTGTTTCACATGAATAAAGAAACCTTCGCACACATCTCACTGTAAAACTGAATGGCACAAACCCGCTCACGAAAGGAGGTCTAACAAAACGACAGAAAACAACATGCTTGTGACAAGAAATACAGTCACGTGTTTCAAATCACAACACTGTAGTGCCCAGCGATGTGCCCAGCGATGTGCCCAGCGATGTGCCCAGCGATGTGCCCAGCGATGTGCCCAGCGATGTGCCCAGCGATGTGCCCAGCGATGTGCCCAGCGTAGCTTTGAGCTTCCCATCACACAGTTGAAGTGATGGAGTGTTTCTGCCAGCCCATCGTCTTGCAGGTGGTTTGATGGACCTATTTGCCATGATGGTAAAACCTCTGCCCTGATTGGCTGTGAGAGAGGTAGGTGTGGCGAGGGGCGGGCTGAGAGGAGCTTTGAAATGTAGCCTGTTTTAAAGAAGAAGAAACGAAAACAACCTCAGTTTGTTTAGTGATCATTTACCCAAAAATGAAAATTCTTCCACCATTGACTCACCCTCATGTCATTCCAAACCCGAAAAAGATATTTTGAGAAATGTCTCCGTGGTTTTGTGTCCATACAATGGAAGCCAATGTTTGGTCACAGGTTTGGAATGACATGAGAGCGAGTAGATGAGAATTTTGAATCCTTTTAGGAGATGAAACTTTAAAATGCCACATTTTATTTTGACACTAAACTATTACAAACAATATTTACCTGCACAATTAAATGACCTGTTAGTCAGAGTCACGCAAGTGACAAACTCCTGGAATGTACCATTCACACATCAATAACAAATTACTGGTATATTCTGTGATGTCATTAATAAAAAATAGTTTCCGAACACACGTGTTGTGTAGTTTTGTTACAAACATTTACATTCATACAGTGGCTTTTGACCCAATGACATCATATTAGAGGGTCATCTCTGCTCTGACTTCTGTAACAGTGCAGAGTAAACGTGTCATCCGCAATGTTCTGATTGGCTCAGAGCACTTTTACATCAGCGTGTTCTGTGAATTTACCGCCAATTTGCCATCGCTATAAACAATAACACAACACACATAAATAATATATACATGTAATGTGCACAACAATACACTGATGAGAACTCACTGCGTGTGCTTGCTGTGCAGGTGTGGCATGCGTGAACGCGCCTGGAGACGCTGACCTGGGTGGGTGTGCATACGACAGACCAGACTGTTCAAAACACACACACAAAATTGTCAATAGCAAATGGTTTCCCACCAGCATATTAGGTTATAAGAACGTGTCCCTAATGTTTCCATTAATGACCAAAAACGTACAAATGTTATTTGTATAGTTCTGGGAACATTCAAAATGTCCAGTTTTTTAGACGTCCTATTAACATTACTGCTTGATTATAAGAATTTGAATCAAGCATTTTAAAACACTCCACTAACAATTTATAAATGACGTTTGATGTATATGATATTTAACATTAAATGGACATTGTACTAACGTTACTGCAAAAACATTTTTATGAGAACTCTGAGAGAACTCTTGACAATGTTAGCCAATGTTCTGAGAACGTTCCCTGTTAGCTTGGATATAGGCATTGGTACCATTGATTCCACAGATTAGCAAACTTAACAAAATGCAGTTATTCAAAAATAAAAGAGTTTATTTCACTAAATGTATTTGTGATAATGTAGCAGGAAGAATGTGTAAGTATACAGCAGATTTATTTGTTGGTTCTGGATCTTTCTAACCTTGCCAGGAGGGATCTGGACAGCAATGGAGGGACTGGGCAGCAAACCTGCAGCGCTGACATGCAGAGCCTGAGGGTGCATGGGCCGCAGTGGACTCTGAAACACACAAGCAAATGCATTCACACACACACACACACACACACACACAAGCAACTGGTGCACGGTTTGAAACAGCTGAATGAAATGGGAGTGTATTTGCTGACTTACAGAGTCTGTGAAACCGGACTGCTGGTTGGCATGTTCAAGCTGTTTCTGCAGGGGAATCCCAGCGCTGGGTATATAACCTGTGGGGAAAGAGAGGAGGCTTAGAGGAGCAGAGGAGGAGCGAGGAGACGGAGGAACGCTGGAGTACAGAAAGATTCAGATGGAAGTGGTGGCCAAAAGGATCGAGAGAAATGCTTTTCAGAGCAGTGGGCAGCACTGCAGCACCTGGAGAACAACTGGGGGTAACTGTTTCCTGCATTGAGAATCGAATCTGTGACCTTCAAGTTACAAGTTCTGCTCTCTAACCAGTAGGCCACAACTGCCCCTCTTTCACTTCTAACTTGTATAAAGTATACAAGCATGTCACATAATTTTACTCCTTGCATCAGGTACCTGCCTACAGAGTACACACACACAGACACACACACACACGTGTATATCTGTCACAAACCTTGCTGAGAGGTGAAATGACTGTGAACTGCATAGCCCTGCTGCTGATGGGGCAAATACTGCATGGTCTGGAACGCAGACGCACCTGGAAAAAAATAAGATAACATCACAACAAGACAAACAGCCTCTTGACTCTTACAAACACGTCCAAATATAAACACACACGACACCTCTGAGCTGTGATCCGCTGGCATAATTTGCAGGCACCGGCTGGCTGGAGGCAAAGGGTGATGTATGCTGTGTCTGGGTGACTCCATACGGACTGTGACTGGGCTGAGCTCCGGAGAACTGGCCATGATCTGTTCCACCAGCACTGAATCCAGGCTGAGACTGGAAATGACGGGTCTGCGTAGGCGGACAACAGACACTAATGTTTACAATGCACGCATATATAAGCATACACACAAAATACGTCAAAAACCAAAGTGATAAGTGAAGTAACTAAAGCTGAACTGCTTTAAATTTAGTACCAGGCAAGAGGCGACACCTAAGCTGGAAATTTAAAGTTAGGGTACGCCATTTTGGTAAAGCTAGCAATAGCAATTTAGTTTTGAAAGCATAAGATCCCGCCCTCCCTTCACAGTGCTCTCCGAAGCCACGCCTCCTCCACCACACTGATGATGGAGGAGCAGGGTGTGTGGAGGTATACAAACACAGTCTGACAAGAAAGCAGGACATTCAAACCGAATGCAATGATTGAATGAACATTTTACAGTCCTGTTGCTTCCATAGTAGATATATATTTACAGAAATATATTTAGACCACTTAGTGATAGCCATCAGAATGTAAAGAGACTTTCAACCAGCGTCTTGACAAAAATAATCTACTCTGCTTTAAAGAGCTTTTGACTGCACTGTGCATTATTTCTATGCATAGTTAAGATAGATTAACATTAAACGCAGGGACTCACAGGGATGACCGGAGACTGGAAGAGCTGTTTACTGCGATCCCCCAGGAGAGCACCAGGACGCCCATGACTCACCTGACCCGCTGAGAGAAATACATTCATAACTGTAAGAGCACTGCAGACTAATAAACAACACATTATTCTTCACTGAGAGATCTCTCATAGTCACCCTGCATGCTGAGGAGGTGCTGGCTTGTGTGGATGGCCATGTTTGGCTGGTATGTTGCAGAAGTTAGAGTCGTCATGTCACTGAAAAACAATACACACAATTATAAAACATTTGTATGTAGCAACATGCTGGATCTGAAGGCTGGCAAATCAATTTAAACATAGTAACACAATAAAACAATATTGTGTATGTCAGATTTTCTATACGCGTGTGTGTATAAAAGAGAAACTGTGGTTTCATATCTCTCTGTTCTTCACCTCTGTTCTTTCCGTCGTCTTTTCTCTTCCTCATGCAGGACTTTCTTCAGCTGCAGGAAGAGCTGATGTTTCTCCTCCTGAAGACACTGCAGCTTCTCCCCCATCTTCATAATCTGACAGAGAGAGACAGAGAGAGAGAAAGAGAGAGAGAGGTTCAATTTGCCAACACAAATTGTAAATAACTCATTTTCATAATACAAATAGCTGAACTTACCTGCTCTTTAGTTTCCTCCAAAGACATCCTCTCCTCCATCTCTTTCTTCCTCTTCCTCTCTTCCTCTTCTTTCAGTTTCTGCTCCATCATTTTGTCAACCTCTTCCTCCTCTGAGAAAAACAATTGATCGGAAATTCAATATTTTAAATGAGATATTTTAAATCTTGAATGAACACACAGTTTTGTATGGTACAGAGACTTCTCTAAACTGAGGAGCGCTGTTTAAAAATACCACACAGCTGATTTCAGGTCTCACCTTGTCTCTTCCGCTCCCTCTCTCTCATAATGTGCTTGTGTAAGGCACGGGCCATTGCGTTGGACAGTTTGGGCCTCTCCAGAAGCGCCGGCATGATGGTTGGAACTGGTGGTGCCAGCTAGAGCGCAGATGTACAATAAAAGATGTTATCACATTCTTCCTCATAGAAATCAGATTCAGATTAAACTCCCAACTAATCATTTTAAGTCTGGTAATGAGTAAACCATGAGTGACTAAATGAGTAAACTATTCTTACCCCGATTCAGCACTGGTATAATATGTAATATAACATTGTTATTCTATTGTTATGTTTATATACTGTCTTATCATATAACAATGATTTAACATTATAATAATGTTTTTATGATGAATCTGAGATGTCAGTTTGGCTTCATCAAGAAAAGTACGTCAAGTAACACAATTTTATGTTTCAAACAGAGATGGCGAAAGAGAGGCAAAAGTTACGGATTGCAGCTTTAATGTCATGATATAAAGAACATTCTTTGCTGTTTAACAAACAATTTTGTAAAGACATAAACATATCCTACGAGTCCAGGATGACACATCACAAACACAACTAAAGAATCTATCAAAAATTTAACAAGCCTTTCCAATGATGATCACGACAACTTACCATATCAATTCTTTTAAAAAACCAAAGACTACGAGTTAGAGCAAAATATAAAATAGCAGAAAAGTGGTAATCTGAGAAACAAGACCCTGAAGTGGGTTAGCTATTGACCGACTTGACAAGCTAGCTGGCTATGCATGCAGCAGCGCGAATACGTTGATAGTCGGTTCGCTAAATTTAACCAGGAAAGTAATTTTGCATAGTCATAAAAGATGATTGATTTCAATATCTTTGACTCTTGCATAACACCTGATCACCAGGCTAGCAGGCTAACGGGTGAGGTGACAGCTTTAGTCAGCTAGCTTGCAAACATCGGCAAATTAAATGTAACCATTGCTTTGGATTCGAGGTGTCTTCTTGCAACGCACTTTTGTCCGTTTCCGAGATTAAATGTAGGCTGAGCTTGTCTGAAGGATTTTCTTTAAAGATAAACAAACAACTGTCAGTTATTGAGCGAAATAAAATTGACAGGAAACCCAGTTGCCGCACTTCCGTTGTGGGTGTGTCTTGATGATGTCACGCATCATAAAACGCGTACGCGTGTATCACACATTTAACAGACACGTGAGAACAGAAGCTTAAACGATCGTATACCAACATGTTTTGTTGAATAAACGCCTGTATATTAGCATGTCTCCTCACTTATAATTACTATATGATTAAACGTCTTAAATGTTTAACTGTTTACTCATTTTATTTGACCATGTCCTCTATGATCAATTTCATGGGCACACGCTTAACTTTTCCTCTAGTCACATTCAATTACGTAGTTCTACATCTACTTGATTTGTTAGCAAAGATATTGTCTGCAGAGCCGAAACAACAGTTATGTTTAAACCCAGTGGATATTATCAAACCTAGGAAACAGTAATTACCATTAAAGACTCACAAAGGCAGTTTCATGTCAGGTTTATAATGCTGGCAAACTTAAACATGGTGGTGACATGAATAAGGAACAAAACACACCAATCCAAAATTCAAAATAGAAAAATCAAAAACAGAACTTCAACCTAAATAATAAGCTAATACTAAGATGGAGAAATAAACAAGCAATCTATCTCCTATAATATGTCAAGCTGACTTTTTCTTTATCCTTTTAACCGGTTCATTGAAATAAACAGCAGTTCAGATCTATTTAAAAATAATAATTATTGGCAATGGTACACAAACACACTCGCAATCACACGAAAACTTAACATTATATGGTGAGATCGTCCAGTATCATCAGTGGTTTTGGTCTGTGCAAATATAATGGTTGAAAATTAATTTAAGTCAAACATTAAAGAGTGGAATAGCACAGCAGCTGCAGGGTGTAAGAAAAGCTGAAGGAAATAGAGAAGTACACAGTGCAGAGCACTAAGAAAGCATTGCAGATATGAGTACCACTAGTTTACTGAAACAGCAGGACAGATCGTATCAGATCTGTCTCAAAGCAAGACGGAGGGGAACTGTAAAACAGGAAGGATATGCAGGCAGCACAGAGTACAAACAAGATAAACATAAACATCAGGAGGAGGATGTGCAAGTGCATTCAACATGTGCACTTCATATGGCCTAATATACCGATGATTTGACTTTAAATACAGATGTGTGGGTTAGTAAATCAGTTACACATCTCTCTGCATGTCCCCATAGACGCTTTCGTCACTGTAAGCAATGTAAAGGAAAAAGTCTTCTTCATGATGCTCCTGAAACAGACAAAAAACAGAGTTTAGTGATTTAAACACTGACTGAGTTCAATCATATAAACAAGCCTCAGATTCAGATAGAGCAAAATAAGTGCAGAAGTATATGCGAGAGAGAGAGACAGAGATAGAGGGAGAGAAATTGTAAGTAACACAGACACTGAGGATTTTTCTGTATTAAAGCTTATAAATTATATTAAATAAATAAATAATATTATAAATATGCCCAGATGTACACACACATGTACTGATTAAATGCAAACACAGATGTAACACAGATTTGGATAAAAGCGTCTGTCAAATGCATACATGTAAATGCTTTAACAAATACTTACACTTAAAGTACATACACATACAATACAATTGAAAAAAATACAATTGAAACAATCAAACAATATCTGGGAATATAAGCTTCAAAAGGCAAGTAGTTCACATGCCTGAAAGTAAGAAGATAAACATACATCAAGAGAACGTGATGTTAATAAGAGACAGGACAGATGTACCTGGTAAAGAAGCCCCATAGTGGCAGATGTGGGTGGAATAACATTGTTGACGAAGAAGAAAAGGGCGTCCTCCGCCCGCAGGTGGATCCTCTTCCGAATGAGAAAGTAAAACTGCCCCACTTTGGAAATGCAAGAACATGTCAATACATCTCCCTTCGTTTTGATTTCCAACACATAATATTACTGAAGTTTAATGTAAATAATCTTTGAAGGGAAATTTAACCTGTGAGGTCAGACGGGACTAGATATTTCTTCTTGTCCAGATCTCCTATTCTCGCTTTGGGAGCTTTCTCAACAATCACCTGTCAAAAAACACAAAAACAAATCACAGCTATTCTCATAACAACCACCACCACTGCTAGTTAGATGAGGGTAATCTGGTATTCCCCGGTTTAGCTCTCAATCATCTAACAAAATTCGCTGCAGATATTTGACTGACGACACATAATGCGACTGAAATTGAACCCAGCGCGAGGCCACAAGTTAGTGTGCAGGAAAATACAGGCCGTCAAAACGAGACAGATGTGCAGAATACACTGCGGTTAACAGGCTCTGTATGTCACATTTAATATATAATATCTTAATATACGCTACATGCCAACAATCCTGACTACTGTAAACAGAGACACAAGCTAACTGACGCTGGCTAGCCGATACATCTTTGAAGGACAGTATATAAACGACGACGAAAATTAATCGTATGAATTAATCATATGTATGTAAAACTGAGCGGTTTAAGGGAAAGATCGATGTTTTATAAGGTCTCTCCGGGTGAATCCGGGTTGTCATTGTGTAATACCTCGACTGGTTTATGTTATCTGTAATAACAAGTTAGGCCCTGACAATAAAACAGCTCGTCCGACTCACAGGCACTCTGTCCGGGTATTTCTTTCTGATTTTCTCCCCCTCAGACCGTCTCTTCTCAAAGGGATGCTCTTCTTTATACACAAACTTCATTGTCGCGGGCTGGGAGATGTAGAAAATCTCCGAGAAAACGACGGTGTTTACAATCCTGCAGATTTTTGACAACTGCGTCGGAGGGCGGAGGGATATCCGATAACACGGAACCAGGAAGAAGGCGCACGCTACGTCAGTCAACGACGTGATGACATCGACAGCGAGGAGCTCTACGTGTCATTACGTTCGAGTTCAAAAAGGTAAAATAATACGTGCTGTGATGTAGGTTGGGATGCTGATGTCTAGTGGCTGATTCTTGAGCTATAATTGTTGTGCCCTGACTCGATCAACACAGAACTTTATCCAATGAGACAGCTGTAATCAGTACCATGTCACATGCTTTGAATGAAAGTGCCAGCTATATGACATTAGACAATAGACAGGAACAGTCTATTACCGCACCATAGTTTCATTTTAAATCAAAGCAGAAATTTACACACATTTAAAGGACGCGTAGGCAATGTTGTATCCACAATGAAAGATTCACAATACGTTGCAGGATCCACAATTCTATGAAATGAGACCTGGGTAAACTGTCACCTCGCCTTTATAAAGTTAAGCTGTTCTAAAATGTAAAATCCCAAAAAAGTGGAAGAGACTGTCAATTCAGTTGTTGACAAAAGGCTGCATTTTATTTTTTAGGTCAGAGTCCTTGTGGCTCAGTGTCTCTCTTGATGAGCGCCCAAAAAAGAAGTGTTTTTGAAACAGATGATAAAACCTCTTTGATAAATCCAGATGTTTCACAGAGGAAATGAATACCATAAGCTGTACCAATTGTTTAAAAGATCTGTGGTTTTCCTTTCTGCTGATATTAAAGATCTCTACCACAGGAAACAATTAGCACTGCTGTTAACAACATTTTCACATACAGAAGAGGTTTGGACAAGTGACAGACAGAGGCTGAGGGGGAGAGAGAGCGAACGAGACAGTGAAGCGACTTCTGCTGAGGTCATACAAATGAAAAAGACAAGCACAGATAATAAGGAATGGGGGACTGAGTGCTAATGAACTGTGAAAAGTGACTGGAAATTATATCCTATAACTTACCCCAGGAAGGTAAAAACAGGAATTAAAAGCATTCTCCCCCATTGACACAGAGACAACATGCACACGCTGAATCCAACAACTGTAAGGCAAAAGTTCCATTTTAAAGGAAAAAATACAAGAAGAAATGCTGGCCTCTCTGTTGATTTGAGTTTATTTGTAGTATCTTTTCCAAAGTCTCTCAACATTTCCTCAGAGGAGTCCATGTGAATCACTGTAGCTGACATAATGACAACAGCCTGACAGTTTCAGCAAAGTAGAGGCCAACACAGAGCGGGCAGAGCCATGTAAAACACAAGCCAGAAGACGGTCTGGCCCAAACGGATACCATCACCAGAGCCGATGCTGGTGGAGATTTCGACTGAGGACGGAGCGAACGTCTGAGGTAAACCTAGAAAGTGAGGAAAAACACAGAAAGGTCAACCTGAAATGTTGAACTTAGCCATATTATCAGACCCTGCTTTTCATGGTGACAAGATGCCAAGTACACAAATGGTGAAATCGTTTTTCATCCCTGAACAGAAACATGACGACAAATTTGTAGATAAGTTGTTTTTATACAATTCTTTGCCTTGGTCTATATTATCAATACCAAAAAATGCCTCAGTCTAAGTTTTTAATTTTAAATGACTTTCATAAGTTATAATCAGAGTTATAAACAGCTACAGGTAAACTTATCGTGATGGTCAAACAACAGCTGTAAATGTAATTATGTCAGTTTATGACGACGCTGAATCTGTTCTGCCTGAAATAGATGTTGAATGTAGTTGAATGTGTTCGAGCAGCAGGTGTTCAGAAGTGTGGAGAAACGAATGCGTGCATGTGTCACATGTTTGTGGTGCTCTTTGGGTGCAGATGTTGATTTGAGTTAGAGAGATCTCACCTCAATGCATCCAGCATTGGGAGCAGATTAAGAAGTGCCGTGTCGCTTGGGTCACTGAACCACGACTTTATAGGTATTGCATTGTCTATGAGGATGACACATGGTCAAAGTTACATTTATCTATTAATACTCATTACACATAATGAATCATTAATGACAGTTATATCAATGTATACATTTACATTGATGCATTTGGCAAATGGTTTTATTGACTTAATGGTTTTATTGATTTAAGTGACTTAACAGTGCATTCAAACTATACTTTTTTTTACCAGTATGTGTGTTCCCTGAGATTCGAACCCACAACCTTTGTGCTGCTAAACACAACGCTCTACCAATTGAGTTACAGGAACACTTCTGTAAATATGATTCATTTAATATGATTCATAATTAATCTGTTCTGCTTTATGATAGATGCACACGATGGGTGTTTTTCTACCTACACACAACTGGCTGAACAGGATTTCTATAATCATTATTTACTATTTAAACTTCAGACTGAGAAAAATCAGAGTGTACGGACACATTATCATGAATCTGCTCTCCTACCTGGGTGACTTCGATAAGCTCCAGGCGAGTTGTCCAGAATAACTATACTGGAGAGATCACTGTGTACTACAGAAAGATCTTTTATGTAGCTCCCTAGATCCAAAGTACAGTGCTGCAATAAACAACAAAGATAAAGGAACACTGTTCAGTTCAGTAATTAGACAAAGTGTGAAAATTAGGTGACATGTAATTCTATAGGCAGGATCAATAAACAAGTCTGTAGAGAGGCAGTATTCGGTAATCCCTCTACAGTAAATAAGGAGGTGGTGGGCTTTACCTGTCTGTAGTATCTTCTTTTAAGGATTCCCCTGTTGTTATCAAGTTTATCTGCTACAGCTGATCCATAGATCTCCATACTAGCTGTAAATACCACTAACTCATACCACTGACTAACCTAACATATACAAACAAGACACACACACACACACATCACATACACATGCTAGTCATTAGCACAAAAGCATATTGTGCCAAAAGACTGATGTCAGAAGCAAATGCAAGTAAACTGGCAAGATGTATTTAGTGGAAAATAAATGACTACTGAACGACAGTTGAGAGACGTTACTCACCACTTCCAGAAAGAAATCCACATGTGGCCTTTTATGAACAAAAAACCTGACTGGGTGTTTGTCTATTACCACCTGAACGAAGAGACAAGAGAAACAATATTACAATCAACAGAAAATCAAACTGGCCCCACACATTCCTGGTATTACTACCGCCCAATGTATCAGTGCACATTATTAAAACAAGTTTTGTGCTTTAGAATCTTGCACCAAAACGTAACAACTTGCTCTGCCTCTGAAATGATTTTATTTTCCTGATGACATCACCAAGCACTGTTATTTCTAAAGCCAGTGTGTGCACCTTCAGGATGAAGTCGGGCGGTGTTCCAGGCCTCACTGTAGGTCTAAGGACGCCATCGTGGTGAGAGTGAATCAAAGTCTCGTCCAGATCCAACACCAAGATCTTTCTCTTCACTGCATCTAAAGCAACACAGACAGATGGTCCTCAGAAAGACACTTCCTGTGGAGTACTTCAACGTCCAGACTGAGGCTTCTGGTGAACTTCAATCAACCTGCCTTCAATCCTGTGCCACAGTTTTTAGTCTACAGAACATTGGCAAAACGGAGGCGTTTCCTCCAAGAGTTTCTCACCTCATGGTGGGCAATTTATCCCAGAAACATTTTTAAATGTTATCTTCTGTGGAAGGGGCAGGACCTTAAAATGTTTGTCCAATCACTGCATTCAGTCCAAATACAACGAAAGGATGTCCTACCTGCCTGTCAAACTGTGTGTGTGTTGATGTATTACAGGAGGTGTGGGTTTGGAAGGGAGGGCGGGTTCTTATGATGCTACTGTACCTTAATTCATAATAAAGTCAAAGCCAATGACAAAACAAACGGGGGTGTAAAAAAGCAGAAATATGCCATGTAATACCAAAATATGACTTTTACAGATCTGGGCTGGATCTTTTTTTACAGTAATTCCGGTCACAAATGTGTAAAAGTCCTAAAAAATATTGCCCCAACATTGCATCCAGCTGTGAGGTTAGAAGCTCCCCTAGTGGACCAGACAGTAAACAACAGTAAAATGGTTAGAAAACTTACTGAGTCTGTTTCTGGAAACAGGAGAGAGAGGCAATGTGTCATAGCGCACTGTCTGGTACTGGATTATCTGTAGAAGACAGAACACAGGAGTGTCATTTATGGAGCTGAAGCCTGTTTTTACATTTATAAATGATGATAACTGAAAAGTGTTGTGTGTGTTGCAGCATCATTTTCAGTTTAATGCTTCCTTAAACCTCTCAGCATGCACATACAAGGCAAATGAATTCTCTTCACCAGTTATTCATTTACACTGACTTTCAATTAAACCTGTTAGTTCCGATGTGTTCAGTCATGTTCATTGACTACATGTCACACGGTCTCAGAGAACTGTGTCAGTAGACTGTCTGGATGTATAAACCACTGAGAGAGGTATGAGCCTTCTCATGCAATGCATCTTATAATAAACAATAACATTTGAAATAATATCATGTATTCTGTGTCATACACACGTCATCATTTTCTTGTTTTCTGTGTTTCTCTTTTCATTATGTAAAGCTGCTTTGAAACAATGTAACATTGTAAAAACAGAAATAAAACTGAATTTGAATGGCATGTCATTCATCTTACGGTTCATGTTAACTCCTCCGAACTCTCCTGCAGTAGATGCAGGAAACATTCACACTCCATCTCTCTCTCCTTATTTCATCATCTTTGATCCCAAATTATAACCCTAGTGTAGAGCTCAGATACCTTATATGTTCCAGACATGTATACAGTCACCCACCTAGAAAGTTCCCAGCAGTATTAAACTATTAATAGCCCCTCCTCCCAGCTGTCAAAACATGTCATAGAAGTCTAATGCAAGTGGACCAGAGTACCATCAATAACAAAAATCTGCCCCATAACCAAGAATTGACCTATTAATGTGCATGTAGTTCAAAATAACCAAAAGTGTGTTTGTCTAATTACAATAAAACTAGCATTAGTTTAGCCTCAGAGCTAATAATGACATGTGAGTGAAAATAATGAATGACGTGTTATGAAACAGGTTTTACACTGATCTACTCAGTGAGTGTACTGTACTTTGATAGTTTTGGTTCGGTTTACAACAGAAAAGGCCAAACATATATCAGAGGGTCCAGAGTTCAGTACAGTTAGAAGAAACTGCTTCAAAAACACACCAGTACATCAAGCTTTAATCTGTTCCTTTATCTTATACTGTAACATCACCCCAGTAAACACTTTAATTGGGGAGCTCATATTCAAAACATTATTTTATTCATTATGTTTACTGCACTGCTTCATCTGTGTAGTTTAAGTGCACAGAGGGCTGTACAGTTTAGACACCTGCAAAAATCTGAACAGCTTATTCGTAAACAGTTTAAATGCACAAAAGGACTAGTTATTCTGAGAGATACGTGTTGCTGTCTAATTTAAAACCGTAACCTGTAATATTTTGCTTCTCTATCGAGTCAAACTGACATTTCCCGGGAAATCGGACCCGACAGCTCAAGTTATAAATCAGTATTATAAACTTACTGTTGTGCATCAGGATAAGATAAGGAGATCTTGGTAAACACTGATCTGTCGTGTACTTGCTCAGTAACTGATCTGAGATCATTGTTAACAAATAAGGATTTGGGGTTATGGGTTGAAGCCTTTAACAGTACTAGAAGGTGGTAAACTTCAGGATTATTGTGACAGACGCTCATGAATGAACACTAGAGCAATGTTAACAAATGAAGGGCCGAATGACAAAGTAACAAGCAAACTAAGAACACATTCATTCGCACTGACAGATGTTACAGATGTGACAGTCTTACCGTTCGTAGATGCTTTCTGAGTATATACAAAATGAAACTCCAGATCCTGGAGGTCACTCCTAGGAAGGTGCGAATGCCGAGTAAACACTGGCGTGTTTTCAACATGCTGACGGTCAACGATCGGCGTGAATCATAGACAAACTCAGAGCATCCAGCAGACTTCAGAAGCGCCTCCAGCAGCTAATCAGGTCATCTAACCACTTCCCTCCGCTCACTAAACAAACGCAGGCGGCGTTAGTCAAACCAGATAAACTAACAAACGGTAAATCGGATGCACTTTGTCACAAAATAAGGTTTAACGACAGTGGCGATTTTTTTTCGCCTAAACGTGCAGCCACGCAAACAAGCCGATCAGAGACTAAATGGACTTGTGTTTCACTGGTCAACCAGCTAGCACTGGATATAACGAGTCATTGGAGAAAACAATCCTATTCGCCTACAAGATTCTTGTGCTCAATGACCTCGATGTTATTCTCAAGACTTCAGAGAAAAGACTGAATATTCAAAAAGTCCGATCAGAGCCCATCAAATGTGTTGCAGTACACATCCGGGAGCAAACTGTGAGCCGCCATCAGCACTCCTGTGTCGTCACTTCCGAGAAACAACAAACGTGGCCTCAATAAAGCTGGTGGTCAATAGACGGCGCTACATAGGGAGCCTAATAAGGGAGGGATAATAAGGCTGAACTTACTTGTGTCCACATTTAAATGTAGACGTGTACATGTAGACTTCTTGTCTGTTGTAGTAGAAGGTCACACAACTATGCAACATACGTTGTGAAGTAATGAAATGAAGTTTTCTTCCCCCAGATTGTTTTATTTTATTTTAAATTTTGAATCAAAAGGCACCGCATACTGGGATATAAATGGTAAAAGTATGCTGGTGTGGCAGATGTAAATTGTAAAAGTATACTTTGAAAATGAGTGACGTTCTTGCAGTCTCTTGTTCTCTGCAAAATGTTTTATTCCACCTTACGTGCCCCACCCTCAAGAAAGCAAATGTTTCATTACTAAATGTTTTGTTTTATGTACTTGGCAGGTTCTAAGCTGGATGAAATGAAGTATTAATGCACTTGGGATTATTATGTACGTTCATGTATAACTGAGGCGATGTGTTAAAACACAATTTCATCCTTTGTCTTTAAACAAATAACACACACACAACGAAACGTATCATTTGCATTTAACCCATGCCGGTGAGAAGTGAACACACACAGCGCAAGGCTGGAGAGTTTATTGTGCTGTACTGATGCAGTTCTGTCTCTTTGATGGAAGTGCTGTATGACTGATTGAGAAGCACGGAGCTGTTGTGTCCTCTGGCCGGTAGGGGGCAGTACTTACAGATGAATGTGCATGTGAAGTCATTCGCTGGGTGGTTTCTGTCAGAGAACAGCAGATCTTTCTCTGGTTAGCTGTGGGTTGTTAGTAGCATGCGAAAGATGCTAACCATCATATCTAACGTGCTGAGAGGCAGCGCCAGCAGGAACGTAAGTGCTTTTATTTTTTAAGTGCTAATATTTTTATTCTTGTTGAGTGAAGAGAAAGTCACGGCTGTCTGAACAGCTGACGAAGCGCAGTCGCATGTTGACCTTGCGGGGTACACAGGGCCTTAATCTCCATTAAATCACAGAACATTACAAATATTACTTTGAAAAGTCTAGGATTGTTCGTAACGTTTTATTAACGTTATTGCTTCGTTATAAGAACGTTTTAAACATTTTTAAATTCTGTAACGTTTCTTAAACGCTCCACTAACAACTTAAGAATAACATTTTTTAGAGATGATATATAACGTTACAAACGTTCTTCAAACGTTTTTGCAGGAACTTTTACATAACGTAAGACAACGTTGTGAGAACGTTCCCCGTTGGCAGGGATAACGCTGTTAATTGGTGTGGGATGTCCGTGCTGGACATGGAGTTAACTTAAATCACTAGCGAGATGGTATAGTCGAAAACTGGTTAGACAAGTTGCAGCTGTCATGCGAATATATTATTAACCCGTGGTAACAAATGGGAGTTGAAGTAATATAATATTCATGAGCCGGTTTATTAGTTATCAAACTACAGCGATAAATATGTGTCAGTTTTAAAAGGTGACCCCCAAACAGAGACAGACTGTCTTTCATCATGTATACAGGTGGCATGTGTCCAGATGGCTGATATTCTTTAATTTACGCAATATTTCATTAACAAAATATTGCGTAAATATTCCCAGCAACTGATGTCAGTCAGTCAGTCACCTGACTGCTCACCTGTATGGCCAATGTCATCATTAATGTTTATTCCAGTTACAGAGTCATAATTTCACTAATAAGAGTGTCAGCTAATAATAAAAAATGTGTTGTAATAATTACATGAATGGCACAGGCTTCTGAGGCATTGATCCACTTCTGTCTCTCTGTCTCTCTTCTGTCTGTAAGGGAGCTGAACTGGTATCAGAGGTAAGTTGTTGTAGATGTACTACATGCCTGTGCCATTGAATCCTTTTTGATTTGCATTTTATCTTTAGTTACTTTATGATTATCATCATCTTGTGATTTTTTTTCATTTAGTTTTTCATTTAGTGTTGTTGATTAGTGATTAAAACTAATCACTAATATAACTTATCTACTGTCACTTGATTAGTGACAGTAGAAGTGTAATCTCTCACTCGCTCGCTCGCTTGCATGCACGCACACACCTGTGACGCTTCAGTCACATACCGAAACAGTTTTTAGTTGTACAAATGTGTGTTGCAGTACTTTCAGGGAAAAGCTGTTATCAGTGTTTAGCATATAATTATGAATTGGTTCCTCTTATAGAGTTCTAGGTGTGTGCCAGTTTTCCACATGCAAAGCCACCATGATCAAAGAGACAGTCTAGGTGTCGGTACTACAGGCTCATGTCTGTAGTTTGAGTGAAGTGTGGGGGGGTGTCAGATCAGGATGAGCTACCACTGCTGATTCTGAAGCTTTTTCTGTCTGTTCACCAAAATATTTTACACAAATATTTCAGTTTATTTATTTGCTTGCTCACTGGGGGATTAAAGCATGATGAAGATAATGTTTATTGTGAAAACCTCTGTATACAGATACAACAGAGTTGGATTAGTGTAGAAATATTTAATGTTGGGCTTGTTCTTGCTGCAGACAGAAGGGGTTTAATTTGTGTTGAAATGGTTCAGTAGGTGTTTGTGTGTGTGACTGGTACTTTGGCACTTTTTTCTCTCATTTTCTCAGTCTAGATCATTTACATGTGTATGTCCAGTACATATGTTTATAAATGTAGTTTTATGGATTTTGTTTTGTAGGGGGCAAGAGTGGTTTCAGCCAGGACATACGCCGATTTCACCCCTCAGGCCTCCTTTGATATTAAGGTGAGTTTTAACAGGTGCTTCATGTACTGAAATTTACTGAAATGATTCAATCAATTCCAGAACAACCAAATCAAGTCCCGTTCAAGTTTTGTGAAGACTGTAATAACACACAGCTAATGTAGTTAAAACAATGAAGCTAATGTAGCTGAAACGTTTTCTCTTGTCAGAAATGCGACTTGCACAAGCTGGAGGAGGGTCCACCCGTGCAGGCTGTGCTTACAAGAGAGGAGGGGCTTCAGTACTACCGCACCATGCAGACCATGAGACGCATGGAGCTGAAAGCTGATCAGCTCTACAAGCAGAAGATCATTAGAGGCTTCTGTCACCTTTACGATGGACAAGTGAGTCAAAACACACACACAGATACACACAAATGATCAAACACTTTCAATTCTTAGTGCACACTCTAGATTTACCAGTGTGTAGTTGTGTGTAGTTGCCAGTTAATATTGCATCATGTTTTTGCTACAATTGTGGCGATTCTGGAAGACAGCAGCACTCACGTGTTCATTATGTCATGTGACAGGAAGCGTGTGCGGTGGGTATTGAGGGAGGCATTAATCTGTCGGATCATCTCATCACGGCGTACCGTGCTCACGGGTACACGCTCACGAGGGGCGGCACTGTCCGCGAGATCATGGCTGAGCTCACCGGTGAGAACACTGCAGTTTCATGTGAACAAGAGTTACATGTGCTGTTTGTCTTCTTACTGATTCTGTCTTCTGTGTCTGTGTGTCCCCGTCAGGTCGTAGAGGAGGTATTGCTAAAGGAAAGGGGGGGTCCATGCACATGTACACCAAACACTTCTATGGAGGAAATGGAATTGTGGGAGCTCAGGTGTTTAAAATAACTCATGACCCTCTTGTTAAACATACAAGAAGATCACAAAGCTCATGTACAGAACTGATGAATTGAACGATGATATTTGACACACTCGTGTCCCAGGTGCCTCTTGGAGCAGGTGTAGCGCTGGCCTGCAAGTACCTGGGCAAGAATGAGCTCTGCGTCTGTCTCTATGGTGATGGTGCTGCAAATCAGGTACACCTCACTGACAAATGATCACGTGTCCAACAGAGGGTCAAATAATCAGTTTTCACAGGCTTCATTTGACATATATAAAGAAAAGTACGTAAAGTTACCTGCAATTTTATGTTTCAAACAGAGATGGTGGTAGAGAGGCAAAAGTTACAGATTTCAGCTTTAACATAAAGTGCACATCTAAGTGCAAATGCATGCAGTAGAGCTGCAGTCTCTGTAGCGTGTTACCCATAAGAATAACTAGTTGTGTTTCTTTGTGGTGGTGCAGTGAGGTTTTGACACACTGCTGCCCTGTGCTTCTGCAGGGTCAGATCTTTGAGACGTACAACATGGCGTCTCTGTGGAAGCTGCCCTGCATCTTCATTTGTGAGAATAACAAGTACGGCATGGGCACATCAGTGGAGAGAGCAGCTGCCAGCACTGACTACTACAAGAGAGGCGATTTCATCCCTGGATTGAGGGTATGACACGCATGAATGCTGAATGCTCCTTCGTTTGTGTTTCATACTGTATATAATGTACAAAAATGAGTCGGTGTGTGAGAATATCTGCTGCTCTCTGGCTGCGCAGGTGGATGGCATGGATGTCCTGTGTGTGAGGGAGGCCACGAAATTTGCAGCTGATCACTGCAGATCAGGAAAGGTGTGAATCAAACACAACAAATCACAATACACACTAGTGAAGTGGACAACGCAGCAGTGGCAGTTTTAGGATAAATGCTTAAAAGCAATGATTGTTATATATTAAACGTAACTTTAAAGTTGATGTTTTCTAGCATTGGTGTAGTGTGCAGATAAATATTCTCATGCACTGTAATAAAGTAATGTGTGAAAATTATGACACAGGGTCCCATTCTGATGGAGCTTCAGACGTATCGTTACCATGGACACAGTATGAGTGACCCAGGAGTCAGGTAATAATGGTGATAATTCACTTTTTCAACAATGACTACACTTTCTCTGATCCTGGCACATCAACCAGCAGTTTTACCAGATTTAGATCGGAGAGCAGAGAGAAGGTCATTATTATCATTGTACATAACTGCTTCCACACTTGAACACAAATAACTGTTTACATGCAACTCATCTGTAACCCCTCACTGTTAAAATAGTAAAACCTACTGTAACTTACACTGATTGTTGTGTGATGTATGGCATTCACTTTTGTGTTGGTGACTCTTCTCATAACTAACAGCACCACCTCTGTCCTCATTCTCATAACTAGTTACCGCACGCGTGAGGAGATCCAGGAAGTGCGCAGTAAGAGCGACCCCATCTCAATGCTAAAGGATCGCATGTTAAGCAACAACATGGCCAGCGTGGAGGAGCTGAAGGTGAGAATTCATGAGTCTGCTATGAAATGACATGGATTGTGGAGACTGTTTCTGCTGTTTGATTAAACAGTAACACTCGTTTGCAGGAGATCGATGTTGAGGTACGGAAGGAGATTGAAGATGCTGCTCAGTTTGCCACAACAGACCCTGAACCTCCACTGGAGGAGCTGTGCAACCACATCTTCTACAATAACCCTCCTTTAGAGGTGCGCGGCACCAACCCCTGGACTAAACTCAAGTCCATCAGTTAAATCACCTGCCTGTGCCTCCCAGCTCCCCTCATCCTCCCAGCAGTTCATTCTGTCCTGTTCAAGCGCACATCATAGCAGAATATTATCCCTCTGTGTGACTATTGGTTTTACAGACACTGTATTTTGGGAAACCCAGTCAGATCTCTGACGGTCACGTTGCGACATGTTGTCTCATTTCACATTAGCATGTCTTGTTTTCTTAATTAGTTCATCACACTGTAACTCAATTACAACTCATCCTCTCTTTCCCTCAGTACAATATTTAAACATTTCAATTCCACACAATGCAATACAATTGTAGTTGCCAAAAAATGGAATTTATTTTTTGCCATTTTTGCCAATGGCAGGTAAACATGGTGTTTGACATGTAATTACAAAAGCTCTTCAAGTGACTCCAAGTGAGTATTACTGTGTTAAACGGACGTCGTAACAAACATCAAATGCTTAAAGCTGTACTTCCTGTTAATTTGACCTGCAGAGTTAAAGAGGGATTTTTGTTATCTTTGTAAATCTACATGGTCATGTGGAGTGGGTAACAAGAAAGCTTATGTGTAATATTTATGAGATTTAAAATGGAACATTATATTTGATTCTGTTGTGTATTGGAAGCAATCTGTCTACTCTGTGCTTAGGGTCATAGGTCAAGCCCTTATGTCTTGTTGGCCAGGATGAGTCAGCATGGCATCCAATGTGGTCTTTGTACCATACAACTCAAAATAAAGGTGTACAATACAATATTTTGTTCTAATGAGATGCCTTATGTTCATGTGTGTGTGTCTTTGTTTGTGGTAAACAAAAACAATGGCAATGGACAACAGGTCACAAACAGTATTAATCTGATTGAAGATGCTCTAATGTGAGTGTTTATAATACAGCCAGAAAGTCTCTTCAGATGCTGATGGGAATCACTGAGTAAAGTGGTCTAAATGTATTCATATAGATATTTGTATATCTTCTGTGGAAGGCGCAGGACCAAAAAATACATCAGTCCCAATGCAATGATTGGATGTACTACTTGCTTGTCAAACTTACGTATTCGAAATTGACTACCTTACCTTTAAAAGCACTCTATGTACGTTTAAATGCGCTACCACTAAATAGACAATGTTATAAATTATTGTAAAATCACACGCCAGGATATACATCTCGACTAAATTAAATTTACACCTGAGCACCAAAGTACGTGTCGGGTACCAGTGGACGGTCACTCTATGACGTGTGATGACGTTTCCTTCAGCCTCGTTCTGACAGACAGGTGAACAGGACAGCGACGCCATGTTGAGCGAAAGCGGAAGTAAATTGTCGTGCTCTTAAAAACATATTTTACATTTTTGTTAAGGGAGTGCTTGAAAGCGAGTCGGGCTCCTTAAAAGTAAAAAGTTACCCGCAACGCGTTTGAGCCCATCCTTTATTTACGCGACATATAAGATTCGTCCTGTTTGTGGGACACTTAAAGTGCAACTTTTGACGCTGACAGCGTCAAATCACTTCACGACTGTAAATCACACATCTGGAGCTGAAGATGCCTCTGGCGCAGTTTGCGGATCCCTGGCAGAAGTTGCCCGTGGGCCACGTGGAAAACGAGGTACGTTGCATTGTGTTTTCAACATCTGTAGCGATGTTAAACGCTGTCTGTGTGGGATCACGTTTAATCCGTTAACTTGCACTATAGAGGAACGTCAATGCAAAACCTTCAGGGAGCGAATATTTTAAAACACCGCTTTCACATCAAATATTGCTTTTTAAACAGGACAATCACAATAAAATGCAAGAAACTAGGGAATGCTACACAGTGTGTGCTCGTTGTTAAACTGTAAGCATCATACTGTACATAAATCACGGTCTTCCGAGTTTACTTGGTAAAGCTGGAAGCAGTTAGTTATCGAAGAAAGTGATCAGACACGTCCAGTAGGATTGTGTGTCTGATCGAAGGGACGCGCTTCGTTCTCATTGCGAACGCAAGTTGAAGGTTTATTTGACGCAGGGTGGACAACTAACCTCACAGGATTTGATGGGCTGTGTCCCAACCTCTAGTGAGCTGGCTAGTGCAAATCCCCCTAAATCACATTTTGGGGCATCATAGATGTGTTCGAGACGGATGTGCTTAATGGAATCTGTCTGTAATTACTGACATGTCCAGTGAGCTTTACTTGTGTGATCTGATCCCTGTTCTGTTCTGATAGTAATGTGATACTTTAGTATATACTGCTAGTATAGATACTCTAAAATAACATCAGTCTTGTCATATGTTTTGTAGGATGACTCCATGGTAGAGGATGATGCTCCTGTTCAAGTAAGTTAAGAAATATACACAGCAACACAAATGTAAACATACACAAACATATTTACAACGCTTGTGTTTGTTAATGTGTATGTGCATCTGTACATTTAAAAGGAACTCGGTTTGACAGACATGCATGTTAATTGTGTTCACGTTTATAAGTACAGCTGTATAACGCAAGCCTTTATATTTACTGCTTGATTTGATCTGTAATTCTTCTCCTGTGAATATGAAGGTGTGTTTGCTGTGTAAGGTAGAAGACTTTTAACATCACATTTCCTGTCTCAGAGGAGATCCTGGTTTTATTGATTTCCTGCTGGATGAGTGACATGGCAGGCAGCCAGTAGGAAAAGAGGATGTTCAGCGTTTCTTTAAAGCTGAGCTTTACTTTCCAGCAGAAATCTTTCAGAAGGGGTTTACATCAGGTGAAGCAGCCAGAGTGCAACTCAAGGCACTGGATTCCCTCGCTTGACATTTACAGCTGTTTAGTTCTGTGATGTGTGTGTGTTTTGAAGGAAGGGTAGCTGAGAGTCAAGTTCTTCATATGGTGTGTGTAACACCCGGCCACCCATTTCCTGTTCCTGTAGCGAAGTGTCCCACAGTTACACTTCAGTTCAGTCGTCAGAGATCTGCTAACGTCCACTCTGCCCCTCTGATTCATCTCAGCTGCTCAGATTCAGAACTCATTCATTCAGTCCAGTACTTGATTTGGGTTGTTTTTTCATTTCGGTTTATTTTACACTGTTCACAGCTACAGCATGTGTCATATATGATTGTAGCGTTTCTTTCTAAATGTTGGCTGTTGTGCACATGTGTTATCAGACGTTTTGTTTCTTTGGCCCTTTTACCTGCTTGAAGTATCAGGAGCTACACTTGATGAGGTGCAGCATATTTCAAAATATTCGTATGATATGAAGATACTTTAATGTCGTCTGACTGAAGTTTATTGTTTGGGCAAAACTGCAGGATTTGATCATGTTTCAGTATCTCTGTTTGGGAGGTTTTAGAAGTTTAACCAAATTACTGTCACTGGAAGTTTGCATTGTGCCTGTGTTTGTTAGTTGTGGGTTCATGATTAATCAGTCAACCATCTGCGTCCTCAAATACCACTGTATTATTCATCACATTTCTCCTCTAAATCACATCTGTCTTAAGTGTTTTTCACTTGCTCAAGTTAAATCATAACATCAAAATGAAAGGAGCTTGTATAAAGCTGCATGTTTGTGCTTGTTTGACTGTGTTTCTAAAACTGACGCTGTCTGTAATTGGATGAATTTGTGCAGTGATGAACTGGTAGGGAAAGGAGGTTAGGATAGTTCAGTTTAAGAAATCGAAGAGTCTCCCAAAATCATAACCACGAGTGTGGGGTGTAGAATATGAGGGATGTTCGTTTTGCTCCTAAATGTAGCAGAGCTGCACCAAAAAACACGCCGCATTTTCACATGCTGACACATCACTGGTTGCATGCCGCAGCTGCCAAACTGTTGTTTTATACATGCACAAACACGTGTGTGTTGTCAAGCTGTCTTCCTGCCTCTGTCTGTCTGTTTCCCCTGCTGTGGACAAAGAAATAAATAGTACTTCTGGTGTCCTTTATGGCCAGATGTTGAGATCACATGACCAGCAGCTGCATAAATGTTACTGAGTATGTCATTACAAACTTAGATTGACCAATAATGTGAATATTAAGAGGGACGTGTACATTTTCTGATGAATTAGCAAGACAATGTAGCAACCACAGTTAGATGACAACAGTGGAGCATAAAACTCTTGCTCAAAACTCATCAAGGTTTTTAATCTCCAGTGTACTCTGTTATTCTCTTCATTTTTCTCTCTCTCTCTCTCTCTCTCGATATGTTCTTTTGTTAATTGGTGGGCAGTTAGTGAGTCATTTAGTCCGGCATAATCCCTCCACTGCTTTACAAAACATCTGTGTGTGTGTGTATGTGTGTGTGTGGTGTTTACTCTCTCTTTCCTTCTACAGACTTTGGCACACTTCTCCTCTGCAGAAACACCAGCTATCCAGGCCACCAACCTTCTCTTGTGTGGGTGTGTGTGTGTGTTTGTGTGTGTTTAAGCATATGCACTTCTTAAGGTTATTGATTGTGTTACATTTTGTGGGCATGCGTTTGTATTTGATGTGTTGAAGTGATGTGGTGTATTTATTTGGTTTATAGTGTTGTTTTATTCATTACCTCTTTGCTGTGGTCTTGTCTCTAAACGTGTATGAAAAGAATTGATGTCTGTGTGATGTATGTGTGTGTGTGATGTGTGTGTGATGTGTATGTGTGTGTGATGTGTATGTGTGTGTCTGTCTGTGTGTGTACTGCATGTTTTGTGGCTTACGTGTGTATCTTTCTCTCACAGGATGAGGGCTCGGTGAAGGAGATCAGCATCACACATGTTGTGAAGGAGGGTTCGGAGAAAGGCGACCCGCGACAGTTTGAGCTGTGTAAGGTGCTGGGCCAGGGCTCCTTCGGCAAGGTCTGCGAAATGATTCAGAATGATCCTGTTTCTTACTGATGTTTACATTTAAGACGAATGTCTGTATACATTACCAGATATTACAGAAGTGTTGTTGTGTTGGTTTCAGTTGTGTGTAATGTTGTGTATGTGATTTATGAGGACACAAATGTGTATAATGACGTGTAAAACAATGTGAACTTTGTTACAAGGACACGTTCTGTGTCTTCATAAACTAAATCGCTTGAAAACCTACAAAATTCTCCTCTCGCAGGTCTTCCTTGTCAGGAAGTTAACAGGGCCAGATGCAGGACAGCTGTATGCCATGAAAGTGTTGAGAAAAGCAACCCTGAAAGGTGTGTGTGTGTTTTCCTCCACACACTGTGTGTGTGTTTCACTACACAAACAGCAGTTTCTCAAAGTTTAGTGATTAGTTTGATAGATTTTTATTTAATTCACTTATTCCACTGCATTTTGCTTACGTTTAAATCATTCTTTTAAATGACATTTAAATCAGTATCAGTGTGTGGAAGTCCAGCTCAGCCCAGCTAAGACCATCTTTTCCTCTGTCATGACATGTTCTTTAATTATTGTGTTAATGATAACACGGACATGTTTCAGTTTTTGCTGTCAAATATGTATTTAAACACTTTAGATTTATTGTTTGGCCTGTCGTGTCTTATTTCCTGTAAAATTGTCACAGTGATGTTACATTTCTTTGCTGCCTTCTGTCTTTTGTTCGCACATTCGCACTGGTAAAGTTTTTGTCAGATCATTATGAAGTGTGTTTGTGTGGTTTCAGTACGAGATCGCATGCGTACAAAGATGGAGAGAGACATACTAGTTGAGGTCAACCACCCTTTCATTGTTAAACTGCACTACGGTGAGGCATTGACATCCCTTGACCAATCAGATTGTTACGTTTTTTTAGTCAATTCGTATTAAGCTGCTTGTGTGTGTTAATTAATACACAAATGGTTAAAAACACTTTTAACCTAATGAGAAAACAAAGAGTTCCTAATTGGCTCTTAAAGGGATAGTTCACTCATAAATGAAAATTCTCCCATCATTTACTCACCCAAAGCTGTGACTTTTTGCTTCTGAGAAACACAAAAGAAGAGATTTTGAAGTGTGTTGGTAGCCAAACAACAGTGGCACCCATTGACTTCCATTGTGTGAACACAAAACCACTGACACATTTCTCAAAATATCTTCTTTGTGTTCCACAGAAGAATACATTTTCTGATTCTGATACGTTTTGATTTGTCAGCGTTTCAGACGGAAGGTAAACTTTACCTTATCCTGGACTTTCTCCGAGGAGGAGATCTCTTCACTCGCCTGTCCAAAGAGGTAAATTACTTAACACCTACTGAAAATCGTTACGATCTTACGATCGATTGTTATGGTTTTATCTTCATATGCAGGAACAGCTGAAGTTTGTGTCTTTGGGTTTTATCTTCATATGCAGGAACAGCTGAAGTTTGTGTCTTTGGGTTGTATCTTCATATGCAGGAACAGCTGAAGTTTGTGTCTTTGGGTTGTATCTTCATATGCAGGAACAGCTGAAGTTTGTGTCTTTGGGTTGTATCTTCATGTAGGTTATGTTCACAGAGGAGGATGTAAAGTTCTATCTTGCTGAGCTGGCTTTAGCTTTGGATCATTTGCATACACTGGGAATCATATACAGAGACCTCAAACCAGAGAAGTATGTTTTCTGATTCACAACAGTTTAAAAGTAAAGAGATACAAACTAAAAGTGCAAAAGCTGTTAAAGAGTGTCTGTCACACGTAAGTGTCTGTCCAAGTAACAACTACATAACTTACTATAACTACATAACCTATGATACATAACTACTGTACTGTTGTTTAGGTAGTATGTAGTATTTTAATGGATAAGCTGAATTTGGATCTCTTTCAGTATTCTCTTAGATGTGGACGGACACATTAAACTTACAGGTATGTGTTTTTCACTAAATGAACTTTATTTAAAATGATCCTGAACTCAGATTGGCAGAACAACTCATCATAAAACTCACAGTAAGAGATTTGTTTCAGTCGATTGCTGTGTCTTTGTACAGTGTAAAAAGCATTACATATATTAGATGTCCTCATAAAACATGAAAACCACACTTGTCCGTGTTTTTGTGTGTTACTTAGATTTCGGGTTGAGTAAAGAGTCCATCGACCATGAGAACAAGGCGTACTCGTTCTGCGGGACAGTGGAGTATATGGCTCCAGAGGTTGTTAACCGCAGAGGTCACACCCAAAGTGCTGATTGGTGGTCCTACGGTGTGCTAATGGTGAGGGGGCGGGGTTATGAAAAGATGATTCTTGATAATCTTTCATATAAGCTTGATATGAAGATACCATAAGCAAGCTGTGTGGCTCTGGCTCTGTGATGCTATAAAAACATTGCTCTGTTTGTTTGAGTATACTGACCAGCCCAACGCCACAATATTGGTTCAACCAATGACGTATGTTTTGGGCGGGACTTTCATTGTGTTCAACCAATGGCTGTGGCGGACCCGGAAACCTTTTTGAAAATAAATGATTTGTGTTGTTGTGCTGTTTGTTTTCTACCTCAGTTTGAAATGCTGACTGGAACGCTTCCATTTCAAGGAAAAGACCGCAAGGAGACCATGACAATGATCTTAAAGTGAGTCTTATTGATCTTGAGACGCTGATCTTTAATGACATCATAACAGTCGTTACACTGATACTGTTCTATGTGACTGCAGGGCAAAGCTTGGCATGCCACATTTTCTCAGCCCTGAGGCCCAGTCTCTGCTCCGCAACCTGTTCAAGCGTAATCCTGGAAGCCGCCTGGGTGAGGAAGCTCATTGCAGTACAGAATCACTGGATTGTTGTGATGGTGAATTTTAGCCTGGGCTCAGGCAGTTGTGTCTGTTAATTAAATGCAGTTTTGGGTTTGTGATTTTAGGAGCAGGTCCTGATGGAGTAGAAGAGATCAAGAGACATTCATTCTTTACCACTATTGACTGGAATGTACGTTTGTTTGTTTTTTAATGAAGCTTGTTGGTTTGAATGGAAGATCAAAAGTATCATTCATTTATTATTAATTAGTCCAGTAAAATTGTAATTGTGGTTGCATGCTTCATTTTTCAAACCTATAAAAATAAGACCTTTGTTTCCGCTCTAGAAATTATTCAGGAGGGAAGCTCAACCTCCCTTTAAGCCATCCATCGGCAAGCCAGACGACACGTTTTACTTTGACTCAGAGTTCACTGCCAAAACCCCACGAGGTGAGCGGTACACATGCAGCTTTCCAGCAGCAGATGAGCCTCTAATCACAACAATCACGATACCCCGTTTCCTTCATCGCAGACTCTCCAGGTGTCCCTCCGAGTGCTAATGCTCACCAGCTTTTCAGAGGGTTTAGTTTTGTTGCCATGGGAACAGAGGAGGGTCAGCCACCCATTCAGAGCAACGTCAACATGAGCAGTATACTGCAGGTGCCTCCCATCAACAAAAACAACTGCTTCACACACCTGTATCAGCAGTGCACGTGGAAATAAACTGTGTGTGTGTGTGTGTGTACAGCAACCCCACAGGAGTACACTTCAGTTCACAGATGTGTATGATGTTAAACAAGACATTGGTGTGGGATCGTACTCCATCTGTAAGCTCTGTGTGCATAGGAGCACAGGTGTGGAATACGCTGTCAAGGTGAGAGCAACACAAGCCTGTTTGTGTGTGTTGGTCAGCTGAGTAATGAGTAATAAGCCGGGGTACAGCTGACGCGTTTGTTAATGTGTCTCACAGGCTTGTAATGGATTATCATTAGTGTCTGCAGACTGAGTCAGTTTGCATTGTTGTGATTAATATAGTGTTTTATTTATGTTTAGTTTGTATTGATGGGGGTGTGTATGTTTGTATATGTGTGTTATATATGTGTTATATGTGTATGTATACACACACACATACACATAGCGAGTAACTAGTTGTGATTAGTCTTGTGTTAAAATGTTTTAATGACTGATTGCACTGCAGATTATCAATAAGGAGAGGAGAGATCCAGCAGAGGAGGTTGAGATCCTGCTGCGGTACGGACAGCATCCCAACATCATCACCCTGAAGGATGTGGGTGACTTTTGTGTGTCTGTCTGGAGGAAACTGAAGCTTATAATCACTGTGTGGGGGTCACAGGTTCTTCTGCGTGTGTTTGCTTACAGGTGTATGATGATGGGCGATCAGTGTATCTGGTCACAGAGCTGATGAAAGGTGGAGAACTGCTGGATAAAATCCTCCGACAGAAGTTTTTCTCTGAGAGAGAGGCCAGCGCTGTCCTCCACACCATTACAAAGACTGTGGAGTACCTGCACACACAAGGAGTGAGAACATACATACAAACACAGTTAAAACATTCAGCCTGGCTGTTTACACACACATACATGCTTAGAAACCTCCTGTAAACATGCCTTAAAAATCCATCATTCTCATCACAAATCTAAACAAAATCTGTTTAACGCTGCAGTCCGTAACTTGAAGTTACAGATTACAATTTGAAAGGAGTTTAGTCTATTTAATCACATCTGAGTGATCGGCATATTTCTTGCAGGTAGTACACAGAGACCTGAAGCCCAGTAATATCCTCTATGTGGACGAGTCGGGCAACCCAGAGTCCATCAGGATCTGTGATTTCGGCTTCGCCAAACAGCTCAGAGCAGAAAACGGGCTGCTGATGACACCCTGCTACACTGCAAACTTTGTTGCTCCAGAGGTAGAGAAAATTATTGTTACTATTTATTATTACATTATTATGAATACATACACACACACATATATAACTATGGAATGTTTCCATTTAGATAAGTAAATGTTTGTATATTTATATTATTGAACACAAAAAGTGGGTTACGTGTCAGTTATGATTAACATGATTGGTGGATGGTTTAATAAAAAATATTGTCCTTTAATTTCTGCTCATGTTTCAGCATTTCTTTGCTACTGTTGCTGATGTGTATGTTATGTTCTTAGGTCCTGAAGAAGCAGGGCTATGATGCAGCCTGTGATATCTGGAGTCTTGGAGTTCTTCTGTACACGATGCTTGCAGGGTAATTTCTTCCCGCTCACTCTGTCATTTCTACATGATTTGCATCACACGTGATTTTGCATTGGTCTAAAACATGTCAGTCGCAAATCCATCCATCATATTCCTCCTTCAGATTAACCCCGTTCGCTAATGACCCAGATGATACACCAGAGGAGATTCTGGCTCGGATCAGCAGTGGGAAGTTCTCTTTGACTGGTGGATACTGGAACTCTGTGTCATCTGAGGCGAAGGTCAAATGATCTCCGTTTGTTCAAAGCTGCAGTTCATAACTTTTGCCTCTCTGTCTCCATCTCTGTTTGAAACATTGCAGGTTTCTTTACACACTTTTCTTTATGTATCTTGTTGTCAAATAAAGCCAAACTGACATTTCCAGACCTGACAGCTTAAATTATAAATCATTATGATAAACTTACTGTTGTGAATCAGGGTAAGGAGATCGTGTTAAACACAGATCTGTTATGTACTTGCTCAATAACTGATTCTGGTTCATTTTTATGAAAATAAAAGATACATTTTAATTTAAAGGTAAAGTGACGTCTGATTTCTGTGCCACTAAATCATAAAACAGAATTGCATAAATTTGTAAATTGTAAAAGAGAATTTGCTGTTTTCTATGTTTTTTGTTTCATTAAATTGAAAAATGCTTTAAAACAATGCAACATTGTAAAAACGCTATATGAATAAAATAAAATGAATAAACCTTGTGTTTACAGGACCTAGTGTCAAAAATGCTTCACGTCGACCCTCATCAGAGACTGACGGCCACACAGGTCCTTCACCACTCGTGGATAATCAACTCTGACAAACTGCCCCAATACCAGCTTAACCGCCAGGACGCCCCACACCTAGTCAAGGTTTGCTCTGTTCTAATGATGCGAATGTACAGTGGGACAGAATTGTGGTCACACTCTTGCATTTGGCAGATGCTTTTATCCGAAGCAACTTACAGTGCAATCCAGCTATACATTTGATCAGAGAATCGAACCCATAACCTTTTGTGCTGCTTACGCAAAGCTCTACAAATTGAGCTACAGTACCACTGCCCTACTGTATCAGTGTAAAATCAATGTGTAGTATAGTAAGTGTAATATAACACTATCAAATATACAAGATACACTTTATTCTTATTAAATTGTGGATTTTGTGTTCTTTACACTTCAGAAAGCAATGGCAGCCACGTATTCAGCTCTGAACAGTAATGCTTCTCCTGTACTGGATCCCGTGGGATGTTCCACACTAGCCCAGCGCCGGGGTGTCAAGAAGCTGACCTCTACCGCCCTGTGACCTTACTGGTCAAACCCTACAAAGGGCACATATGAGTGTGAGGTGTATGGAGCTACCTGTTCCATCAGTTTAAAACGGCTATCTTAACTAAAACAAAAAAAAACTACATTTGTTCAGCTCACAACTGCTGCGTTACAATTTAGATGATCAAAGCTCTTAATTCTGTGTACTATTGTTTTGTGAAAATGCTATAAAAATGTACTTTGTATGGAAGTATATATATATATGAATATATATGAATATGAAAGTATTTTTAGGAGTCTGTTGGGAAATAATGTGATAGAGCCGGAATACAGTTTTTTTAAATTGTGGTGGTGTCATGACTTGAGACTGCAAAAAATCAAACCAGCCGAATCAAACTGTAGCTGCGATCAGCTGATGGTGGGTCACAGCTGTGCACACTCAACACATCCTGCATGCTGAAACGTACTGTATGCAACGTCAGGTGTCACAACATACTGTAGTGTTGAAACCACTCTTTGTGAAATCAAAGAAATCTATGCAAGTCTACGTACATCCCTCAGTATATGTCCCACGTCACGTCATGTCATATGAAAGACATGTTTTATGTTAAAGTGTTTAATTATGGCAAAAAGACCCAAAAATCATCTTTCAATGTTGTTCGTCTTAAAGGGCATTTGATTTACAAAAAAAGATGAGAAACAGTGACCTCATTCTTTGAGTCTTCCTGTCCAGCAGACCAAACAGCCTGTAGGTGAAATCTATTTCTGAGATCTATTCACAGATTATATGCTGTATGTCTCATAATAGATATGGTTTGCAGATGGCCGTATACTGTAAGAGTGCTTTTTTACCAGAAAATGACAAAAATACTGCTGTCAACTCTAAATGATTTGTAACACTCCTTTTTGTTTCACTGTCTTCATGAAATTAAAGGGAATTGTGAAGACTGTGTTAATCAACGATTCCATTTTTCCAATCATTTTGGAGACTGTTCAGAATGTTTTATTTTTGTAACAGTTTTCTACATATTCTGAATGTTTGCATGCAATGTGACATGTTTGGTGAGATTTCATTTCCACTGGAATTATTTTGGAGAAATTGTTCTGCCTGTTTTTTCCACTTTTGAATGACTTCTGCTGTAATTTAACAATCGCAGTGGAAGTGAGAAATGACCTAGTGTTGTGTTTATCTCTGTAAACCACATAGCCATATTTTTTTAAATACACCTTCTGTTAACTTTAGTTTTTAGAACATTTTTTGCTCCAGTGTAAAAATATCAGTGCAATGAAAATGCATTGTGTAATAACCAACATGCCATCTTGCAATAACATTCGCTTTTTATATGTACATTAAATGACGTAACTACAGAAATAATCCAGAAAATAAACTGTTCGTAATGGTTTTTGTAGGTCCATACAGTGTGTTTGTAAAATTGTAAATAAAGTTTTATAAGAACGCTGTGCTGCGCAGCCGCAGATTGGTGGCGCAGGCGGAAGTTCAGAAGAAGGGCGAGGGAAATTATTTGACATCCTCCTCCGTGAAATTTAACAGTGTTTTCTTAACGGCTTTTATAAAGACATTACTAAACCAAGACCGGGAAGTGAACAAACATGCCAAAGAATAAAGGTAAGAGGGAAAGGCACGTTTTGGGTTTCACACATCTGTTATTTGGGTGTGAATTAAAGCGAGCAGTGCGGCGGAAACGTGACAGCTCCATTTAATCAAGAGCTACAGAAACTCACATGCGTTTAACAGGTGCCGTCACGAGTAAGTCTCAAATGTGTTTGTTTAACACGTCAATAACCGTACGGTCTTAACATTCTGTGTGGTTAAATTTAAGGCTATTTTTCCTGGTTGAACGTCTCCGGAGGTCCTAATAGCAATCACTAAGTGGTCTAAATACATTTATATAAATATATCTCTTGTGTGGACCACAAAACGTTCGCCCAATAGTTGCATTCGGTCTGAATGTAACGATAGGATGTCTTGCCTGTCAAGCTATGTATGTGTTTGGAGGAGGTGTGGCTTTGAGAAGCGTTGCTAGGCTCTCTGAAATGACCCCCCCTGCCTTTAACTCTGATGAAACACAGCTGCAGTTCATGTGACACACATAATATACCATGAAAGATATGAATGCTTTAATATCAAGTGTATAGTAATATGATAAAGACATATTGCCAGACCAAATGACAGCGTTTCATTTTTACTTAAAAGGATTTTAACTTTGAATTTATAGTCACAATCTCTTTTCCTCAGGTAAAGGAGGAAAAAATCGGCGACGTGGAAAGAATGAGAATGAATCTGAGAAGAGGGAACTGGTTTTTAAAGAGGACGGTCAGGGTAAGTAAACATCAATAACATGCAATATTATTCAGAGGAACAATACAAATAAATGTAGATTGTCATCACAGTAGTATATTCCTCTTCCTTAGGGACGCATGTAGATGCATATATTATACTTACAAAAGCTGTGCTGAGCTGCTCTTCAGTCATGTAAAATCAACAGCGTTTTGTTCCAGAATATGCTCAGGTGATAAAGATGCTGGGAAACGGGCGGTTAGAGGCCATGTGCTTCGATGGTGTTAAACGGCTCTGCCACATCCGAGGAAAGCTTCGGAAAAAGGTGAGAAACTGTTAATGATGTTCTGTCACACCTGTCAGTTGACAGATGTACATTAGTTTGATGCAGAATTCTGTATCGCCTTTTGTTGTTGCCTGATGGAATTCATTATTTTATGCTTGTGTCAGTTAAAAGGAAAAGAATGCAAATGACACAAGATTATTATTATCTTTTATTATTATTACGACTTATCTTTGTGTCACAATGGATTTTTTTAATTAATTCACATTTTTCAGGTTTGGATCAACACGTCTGACATCATTCTTATTGGTCTCAGAGATTATCAGGTAGAATTTAAATTATGATCAATAAACTGATCAGGTTGTACTGAATTTATTTTTGTCATTTTCATTCTTGACATTCTGCTGCTCGTTTCTCACAGGATAACAAAGCAGATGTTATTTTGAAGTACAATGCGGACGAGGCTCGCAGTCTGAAAGCATACGGAGAGCTTCCAGAACACGGTACGACTCGATTTACTCTCTTCTTTTGTGACATTTTTACAGTGTGTTGTACTGTAATGTCATTGAACTAACACAGGCTGTCTGTAACAATACATATCAGATCATGCGCTCTGGTTAAAACCTTCAACTACATTTCAAGGTTGATGTGCGTACAGAAGTGTTATTTATTTAAAGGCACTTGGCTGACTTCCGTGTCCCCTTATCTGTTCTTTCTTGCAGCTAAAATTAACGAGACGGACACATTTGGACCTGGAGATGATGATGAGATTCAGTTTGATGATATCGGAGACGATGATGAAGACATTGATGATGTAAGTGCAGGTTTTTGTTTTCTTGTGACAGCAGAAGGAATATTTCAAATAAATTATGAAATTAGTTTTTGTCTGTTTCTTATACGTGATATTGACATTGTTTGATAACTGATAGCTTAATGTGTTTGTTTCTGCTCTCTTGCACAGATCTAAGTCAGAAGTCAGAACCGCTGGTGAGCTCTGTTGTTTGCACTGAGAGGAGAAAACACTTGTCAGGACATACTGCTTGATTGATTTGGGCTTTAATGATGCCCTGCAGCTTACCGAAAGCTCCCTCAGAGGAACACCTGGAGGGTTTCTCTGTCTCTCCCTCCACCCCACAACTTCACTACAAGGATTCTCTGAGAATTCTGCCCCACATGTACATCTGTTTCCCACGTTGACAAACACAGATTAGACTGCATATTTTTCTTCTGGTTTTAATGTATTTATATTGTGTTTCTACAGTATGTGGTGAAGTTCAAACCTCAAAGAAATCCAGAATTTACAATAAAACCTTTCATCAAGACTTTCATCTTTGTGGACAAAACTTTATTTCCTGCACTGAATATTTGCGTTGTTCAATCAGAAATAATGATAAAATAATTTTTGATTGATTTGCGGTTATTTTCCACTCACAGTTTTGTAGTTCTGTAGATGTGTTGCCTCTTTTGTACAGTAGGGGTCATTAATGTTTCGGGTGAAATAATTCAGGATATTATTTAATATAACTGACTGTGTTTTAAGTCATGTACACCTAGGATGCCTTGAGGGTGAGTAAATGATGGGCTACTTTCATCTTTGAATGGAGTTCCGTTTCATTCATGATGATAAAGACCCAACATGAACTCTAGACTGTGGCTCTGATCTGTGATTCAGTGTGATTCAGATGGATTGGTCCGGAAGTTCTTTTCAAACCCTGGCAGAATTCATTTATGACCATTTTGGAATTTTTACATGGTAAATGTTGCAAACTTAATTTACGTTAGTATGAATTAGGTATTTGTTAAAATACTTTGGTGCAGGTGTTGTATTTGTTAATCACCACAATACAGCAAAACTACTGTACATTTACATCATATTTCTGTTCACGCTTCTGTGTATTTCTGTCCCTTTCATATTGATCCATCTTTCTCGTGTCTGTAGGCAGCGTTCTGCAATGAGACACAAACACCATTCAAACATGCTTCTCTGCGTTCTAACAAGTGTTGTTTTATAAGAAACCAATAATTTCAATAATTTGCATGTTTGCGCTTAAATCACTGCGGTGTGTTTTTAACGCCAAGCGCATGTGACTGCGTGTGTTGCTTTAAGAGAGGAATGGGCGTGGCTTGAGTCGCGATGCCCTCAGCGATGACCTCAGCGAGGTAGAGTTTCGCTCAGTTTCGTGACACCTGTGGACGATCAATAAGCAGCTCGAGGGGTCGTGTGCGGAACAGTTTTTAAATATCATAAGACGTGATTTGTGTCAAACTGTACCTGAGAGGGTAGCGACAGCGCTGCTTGGCCGAATATGGGGCCTTTTGCGAGTCGGGATGTGTTTTCGTGGCTGCTGGTGGCCGCTGTACTTCAGGTGTCGACGGTGCGCTTGGCGCAGGCCAGTTACCTGTGCACGGCATACCTGAACATTTCCTACACAGTACCCGAGACGAACCAGACCACCTGGTACCGAGAGGAAATGGGCTTGTATGGACAAGATTCCCCTAAAGCGTCTGTCGCGGGGAATGTGCATTTAGCCGATCCAATCTTCGGCTGCGACCAGGACACGGTTTATCCCCGACAGAACGCCTCCAGGGGATGGGTCGCCCTAATTCAGCGCGGACACGGATGCACGTTCACGGACAAAATCAACGTCGCGGCCATGAACGGAGCTGCCGCGGTTGTTATTTTCAACGATTATGGGACGGAGAATCGGGTTATTCAGATGTCCCACCCAGGTATGTGGTCAACAGCTTCAGATGAGGTGTAAAGGGGACTTGTCGGTTTTAGGATCACAGGTGGTGCTACTAAAACGTTTCAGGCGGAATTCAGTATGTGTGTCGTTTGTGAAGTGTTTTCTCAGGTTTATTTTCTGAGCCCCTGTTGGGTGCCAGTTGTACTCTAACCCGGGCGTCTGTTGTGTAAATAGTGTCAACTGAACGGCTGATAAACAGATCGGTACCTCCTCTAAACCTGTCCGGGAGAAAACGAAAACCAGACCAGAACCGTGAAAACACAGTTATAATCTTCTATAAAGCGTATTCCTATTGTTCAGTAATATATACATAGATAATATGGAAACATGTAACCAGAAGGAGATCATCCTAAGAAGAGTTTTGAAGGTGTTCCCCTCTATCCTGCGCTCTTATTGGCTGCTTTTTCTTCACTATTTGGTCCAAATCATCTAATTAAAAACATTTTTAAAATCATAATATTCTAATAACAGGAATGAATGTGTTTGCACAGTTATATTCTCGGAAGAACAGACATGCTTGTAAGGCACAGCACAGTGACTCATCTTCATGACATGGGACTTTACTTCTGCATGTTTTATGATGTTATGTCATAGAGCCGTATGTATGTATTAACATGTAGGCGTGCTGTGTGTTTCATACAGTGATTAAGAAATATTCAGGCAGTTTGATTTGATTGAGTCTCTGTCTCTCTCTCACACTCTCATTCTCAATAAAAGGTTAATAATAGCAAAATGTGTGGTGTGTTTTGCTATGCGCATGCATGACTGTTGTTATGGGAAGGTCTGATCTGTTTTGTGTGTCTGTAGGCACAAACACTGTAGCAGTTATGATTGGCTTCATCCGAGGGGTGGAGCTAGTACAGCTGCTAAGGCAAGGCATCCCCGTTGCCATAACAATAGAAGTTGGGAATCAGCATGGTCCCTGGATGAGCCACTACTCCATGTTTTTCGTCTCCTCCTCATTCTTTATCATCACCGCGGCGACGGTCACATACTTTATCTTCTATTCCGCCCGGAGACTGAACAACATGAGACAGAAGAACTGCAATCAGGTACCGACTGGATGGTTGTTGTTTTGAGGGAACCAACAAACAAGTTACCATGGTAACCATAGTTATCCAAGCCAGTGAACTAACTCATGTAAAATTCTATTAGTTCTGTGGTTGACACTCTCAGCTCTGGTGAGCAAAATAGTAATAAATGAACATGAATGAGATAAACAACCAAAACAACAGATTCTGAAGCAATACTGCATTTATTAAAGGAAATTCTCTATTAAAGGGAAAGACCTTAAAAAAATCGTATTTACTTAACCTCATGTCATTCCTGACCTGTATGACTATTCCCTTTTGAGGAACACAAAAGAAAATATTTTGAGGTACATTGGTGACCCAACAACACTGACACCCATTGACTTTCATTGTATGGACACAAAACCACTGAGACATTTTTCAAAATATTTTCTTGGTTTAAAACACTTCAGGGTTCATGCAGGATTGAATCCCTTACATTTCTGTACAATTTCTGTGTCATCTTTCTGTTTCAAGCCTGTCAACAAAAACAAAACAAGAGACAAACATGTTTATTGTGCTATCACACTTCATTGTGTACCACATTCAGCTGTCAAAAACACTGGTGTTACTGGAAAAACTTGTTCAGCTCCATACACACTACAGAGTTCAGCTCCATACACACTACAGAGTTCAGCTCCATACACACTACAGAGTTCAGCTCCATACACACTACAGAGTTCAGCTCCATACACACTACAGAGTTCAGCTCCATACACACTACAAAGTTCAGCTCCATACACACTACAGAGTTCAGCTCCATACACACTACAGAGTTCAGCTCCATACACACTACAGAGTTCAGCTCCATACACACTACAGAGTTCAGCTCCATACAGACTACAGCCACTGAATAAGGTTTCTTCACTGTCTCTGTGAATCAGGTGTGAATTTGGTTGTTGAACATGGTTTTTGTTTTTTATATAATGTCACTGTTTACTCAGCACATCACATGCATAGTTTCACACCTCATTCCTGCTAGTCTGGTGAAACCTGCTTCTAACTGGTTAGTCTAGTCCATTGTTTACCGCGTTCTAAACTCTTCTTGTCAACCCTAATGTTCAAAAATGGGTCAAAAATGGGGTTAAATCTACGTATGAAGGGAATGTTTGGTTTGGGTTAAAGTTTAGTTAAAATTACAGCCTGTTCTTGCTGTTATTACAGTCAGAGATTACAGTATTTACATAGGCGCACAGATTTGGTTTTAGGTGGTAATATGAAAACATTTTTCTAAAAGTCATATGACCAGAGTCAGAAGACGACAGATAACCGTGCTTGATAGTACCAAAAAGTAGATGGTATATTAGATTATAATTAAAAGATAAAAGCCACTGTTGAACATGCTGTGTGTGTGTGTGTGTGTTGTAGATAACACATATTAAAAGGTATTTACGCTGGGAAACAGTAAGTTCCTCAGTGAGTGGATAATGTGTGTTCTGCAGAGCTGTGTAGTGTTGTGTGAGCAGTGATAACAGGTTTTATTTTCTCAAAAGTAACAGCAAGAGTTACCGAGGCTTTTGTCAGTAGACAGTCAGCCATTTGCATTGACTTGCAGCAGTTGTTTGGGTTTGCTTGAGGTGTAAACACTCAGAATCGTCACTTATTGTTACAGGAAAATGAGTGTGAGTCATGGAAATTCTCCAGTCATAAAGCATTTCATACAGGAACATTTATGATTTGAGCTTTTATTCAGAGCGACTTCAGTTCTTTAAAGTCCCGTCAGGTTAATGAAGATGACAGACTCTCAAGGGTTGTACATTTACATTGTGTTGCTAGCTAACATCCAGTAGCAAATCTGTGCTGGTCAAACTGGTTGACGATGCTGGTCAGTTGAATAGAGTGAACTGAACAGACAAAGCTTAACTTTTGTCTGTGTTGTTGGCAATTATTCTGATGTTTATTGAAATCTTCTGTCATTCTTTTTCTCAATAGGAGTTTACAGAGTAAGTTCATGTGGTGCTTATATTGTGAAACTCTTCCAATGATGATGATGAGCTTAAAAAGCTTAACCTATAAAAGGTTCACCCATAAAAAGCTTAACCTATAAAAGGTTCACCCATAAAAAGGTTAATGTTAAATGTTGTCATGGAACCAACACCAGTAAATTTGCACCAGTTACGTGCAGCTGTGTCGCTTATTGTTGCCGTTTTCATAATGAAAGTGTGATAATAATAATAATTTCATAATGAAAGATGTAAAGGGGGAGTTTTGCTCAGCTCTGTAATCCTGTTTTACAGAAAAAGCTGAAATATGAAGCCAAGAAGGCAATCGGTCGGCTGCAGGTGCGCACACTGAGACCCGGGGACCAGGTACATCCTGTGTGTGTTTGTGTGTGTACATGTGTGTGTACATGTGTGTGTACATGTGTGTGTACATGTGTGTGTACATGTGTGTGTACATTTAGTGAACACGCCGTTTGTGAACATGTCTATGTGCGGGTTTATATTTGTACATTGTGTTTCCTGTTTGTATGCGGCTTTTATCCAGATGTTTCTTGGTTGAAATTTTGCATGTTAATCAGTTCATTAATCACTAAGTGAAAAGCAGCACAACAAACAAATGTTTGTAAAGTTCAAACAGAATTTATAAGTTTGTATAAATTACAATTATTAAAAGGATATTTCATCCAAAAATGAAAATTGTCTGTTAATGTACTCTTTTAGTGTACTGTTTCTTTAAGACAAATGTATTAAAATGCTGTATTATATTAAGTGATATGTTAGGCTATTATTTGAATGGGCTTAACATTAACCATAATCATGTGATTATTGACTACAGATACACACAGCAGCTGATGTCATAAATAATGTTGATGATTTGTGTGTTGTGTTTCTTAGGAAACGGGCCCTGACGCTGACACCTGTGCTGTGTGTATCGAGTTATATAAACCAGGAGACGTGCTGTCAGTTCTCACATGCAGGTGCATCTCTGTCTGCGTTTATCAATGATGATGTCATTGTAGATCAGAATTAGTGTTCACTGCTGTCTGTGTGTGTGTCTTGCAGTCATTTCTTTCACAAGTCCTGCATCGAGCCATGGCTGCTGGAGCACAGGACCTGCCCCATGTGCAAATGTGATATTCTTAAAGCCCTCGGAGTCGAGGTGAGAGGAACCGCCAGTCAGATTCAAAACATGTTCCGAAAGCTTTTGAAGGTTTAGGAAGTGACTGTGCAGTTCTCACACACACACACACACACACACACAGATGTGCTCCTCACCACAAACAAATGTTAACAAATCTGAACTCTGTTTATCATCTCTTAGTTTTGGTTAACTGGGGCTGTGTCACAGATCAAAGACAGTCAGTGACTTACAGAAAGTGTTACTGTATGAAAGTTTCTCTTTACTCAGACCATAATGGCAACAAAAGGCCCATAGTGAATATAATTAAATGAGGTATAATCACATTTCTTCATATGATAGGGTTTGATTGGTTGTGTATATGTGTTAACTCATGTCAGGAGAGAGATTGTGTTGTTTTGCTGCTGATCTTCACCTACAAACATTAAAGCTGCAATCTGTAATGTTGTTTAAAAATGAACAGAAATCAGTTATTGAGCAAGTACATAACAGATCAGTGTTCAACACGATCTCCTTACCCTGATTCACAACAGTAAGTTTATAATAATGATTTTCATTTGAGCTGACATGTCTGATTTTGTGGGAAGTGTCCGTCTGTAAACAGAAAGAAGATCCGGCTGCTGTATCACATGTGCAGGTGCTGTAGATGCTGCTGTATCACATGTGCAGGTGCTGTAGATGCTGCTGTATCACATGTGCAGGTGCTGTAGATGATGCAGCGTTTGTAGTTTGTTTTTAAAGCAGTTGTTTAGAATTTAAACTTGTCATCCACACTAATAACCCCACAAGTAACTTATATAAGGTGTATTTCACAGAGATGAACAGAGATCTTGATAGAGAGGCAAAACTTACAGATTGCAGCTTTAATGGTTTATGATGGCAGAGGGACGCACGTGATGACATCACATGTCCTGATGTCTACATCTCAGTTTCTTATCGTCAGTAGAGACACACCCGAGAGTACAAAGTTTAATTGTCACATGCTCAGTTGAGATGACAGTAAAATGTTTATATACAAACGATCGTGCAGTGTAAAAAAACAAGACAATAAACAGATGATGCGGTCTAAAAAAAAATCAAACGGCCCAAATTTGCCGAACAGAGATAATGGTTCAAATTTGCCTCAGAAGATTAAAAGTCACACAGGTTTAGAATGACACGAGGGCGAGTAAATGATGGAAGAATTTTCATTTTGAGGTGAACTGTCTCTTTAAATTCTTCTGCTTCAGTTAGAACTGCATCTGCGTGTGTTGGGTCATAAGTTTATTATCCAGTTTGCAAACTGTGGTGATGGAGGTGAACTCATTGAAGATGGAATTCAAATGAGGCGTCGGAACGCTTGACATCCAGCATCCTGCTAAAGAGAAAGCTCTCAGTGTCACACCAGCACCTGTTTACCATTTAACACAAGTTTTCTTTGTAAGACTTTTCAGTTTGGTCCTGATCTGGCACTATGGGAGTTAGCTAAGTGTATAGATTTAACTATTTTAACTACCCACTAAACAAAGAATCAGAATTGTATCTTATTATGATCCAGATACGTGACACATTGCATGATATTTCCAGCTTTAGTCTATAATGTTCTGTGGGTTATTAATTCCTGATGTGGTTCAGCTTGTTTGAATAGACTACACATTGGTTAGAGGGAAACATGGCAAGTACAGATGATTCTTCTCTAAGTCTGTTCTGAATACCAGAGCATCTCCGACTGAGTTTCCTGCACCTCAGGAGTTTGTCTTTGTTCTCAAAGTTTCTTGGGCTGTCGTGACCAAAAGATGACATCTGAACCACATGCCTGTTCCAAAGGGTGCTGATCAAAAATAAACATTATGATTCATTTCCATGTTCCTTGTTTTGTTTTGGTCATACTGTCATGTGCCTGAATGACAATAACTAGTGAATCCTGTCTTCTGTAATCTTACTACTGACCCAAAACTGCTGCTTTAAGTCCTCCACATAAGAAAAGTTAAATAGTTCATTTTATCGTTTTGCGGTTTAAATGTAGCAAGCAGATATATATACATACTAATTTTAATACATACATCACTCTATTTTTAAGAAATTTGGTTACCATGTTGAACTTTAAAGATATAATCATTTGTTTTTGAGTGCGGCATCATTTATTTGGTCTGAAAATCTTATTTGTTTCTCAGATGGATGTGGAGGAGCAGACACAGATGTCCATGCCTGATTTCAGATCTTTCTCTGCCTCTGAGGACCTGCAGAGTGAGACAGCATCACACACACAGAGTGAAACAGCTTCCTCTGGATATGCATCTATGCACGGAAACGAGTCGTCCGTTTCTACTGAAGAAACACCAAACGGTTTAAAAATACACACTTTTCTACAATTAGAAATACACACTTCAGCTCTCTTCTGATCGTTCACAAACTGCCTGTAATGTTAACTGGTACAGATGTCTGTTAACTGGTTAAGAGACACATGTATAAACTTTCATGTTTGGCTGTGATTAACAAAACCTAATGGTTACATGTCTTCATTTTTGATGTTTATATGCAACAGACGTCATATTTAAGCATTTAGCATTTAGTGCTTTAATCCAAAGCGATTTAAAGTCAATATTTATAAGAATTAATCTGTTGATGTGAAGACGTTATTTTAAAAATGCGCAATATCTTATATACTAATACATATGAGTTACAGTGAGTAGTAACATTGCTGTGCTGTGATAGGTCAGTTGGACTCGAGTAGTGTGTTGTGATTGGTCTTTCGGTCTCAGTGGTGTGTTTTGATTGGTTTGCAGGTCTGCGGGGGGAGCGTCTGGATGTGCCGCCTCTATACGATAACCTTGCCTTCGAGAGTGATGTTCACAGCCAGAGTGAAGTGAGGACCTGAACAACACAAATACTAACACACAGAGTTCTTGTAAAAATCAAAGCACAGCTGAGCCCTTCTGATTCATTTCTTACTAAGTGCCTATAAATATTCTCTCTCTGTGACAGTTTGATCTGATTGATTTCTGCCTCAGAGGTCGTGGTTTAATTCTCTGTGATTAATTAATTCAGGGTGGCATTATTTATGATTCACGGTATAATTCCCAGCGCGTTGGGTCAGAGTTGAGACTGACTGCCTTATGTAGTCTGAGCAGTGTAAACAAAGAGTGCGCCACCTGCTGTACGTCCGTAGACATAACACATACTGTACTTCCCCCTCCCTCCTTTGTTTTCATAGTTTATTAAAAATATTGTTCCAGTTTTGATGGAAATTTTAAGACTCAGAATTTATTGTGCCTTACAGATATTGTGCAAATGTATGTGACTCATTGAACAGAGCTAATGGGGCTACTTTTAAGGTCTAATTTAAATATTCAAATGAGGGACGGGTTCTTCACTCTTTTCAAATGAAAAGTACTGACATTAATATTGTAAATAAAATCTTTTATGAAATTGTCTGCGTCTGTTCTTGAGTTTTTGAATGTTCTTGTAATGACAAAAACATTAATGCAATGTTTACAAAATCTTTAACATTCTAAGAACTTTCAAAGTAACATTTTTGTTACTTAATTGAAACGTAACGAAAATGTTCTTACAACCTAAATCCGTTAGCTGGGTAAGCCGATGAAGGTTAATTTAAACCAGTTACTTATGAGGTAGTTATTTATTCAAAAGCTGCTTTAGAAAATAGCTGCCAGTGTAGATGTCAAGATTACTCACTAGGTTTCAAGACCATTACAAACTATAATCGACCGGTCACACACTTCAATTCTAAAAGTTTCAAAATCTACTTAAATATTTTTGTCCAATTTAAAATTTTGGAGCCAATCGGCTCATTTGCCTGGAACAGCTTTAGCCAATCAGTGTTTCCTGCTGCCAGATCTCAGGTTTCACACATCTTGAGTCTTTGAGCATTCATTCTCCAAGAATAGAGAGCTGTGTTTAAGACGTAAGAACACACACATAGCAGCTTCAGTTGATATCAGTCATGTTTACATGCTGAATGTGTGTGGAGGGTTTTAAACTGAATATAGACACACTGAGGACAGTATGACTCCAGATAATGTAGATATTTATGTTTTAAACGAATTAAAAGTTGCTGTTTGAAATTCTATTTAAATATATTTGGAACAAAGTATTTGACTTGTGTGTGTGTGTGTGTGTGAATGAATGAATGAATTGAAGTTCACACAAGATTTAATTGCTGTAAAATGTGATTACAGTTGCCACTAGAAATAAATCACTTTTACTTAACCAATTGTTATAAAGGGACTGAGTATGTTTCCATGACAACTGTTGAACCTTAAACTGGTAAGTTCACAATAACACAAAAGTTCAACATACAACATTCACATTTTCCCTGTTAACTCTCCTGAGGATTTTATTGCAGGTTACTGAAAGGCAGTTTTGTTTTCAATCTGTCTTACATCACAGTGTGCCCACAAAACTCATTCAAGCAACATTAATATTCTGACTGAGCATCTTTCCTGATTTTGACTTCACTCTGTGGCACTCTGAGTTTGTCTCCTGTGCCTTCAGAATGAATCAGTGATGGCGTTTCATCCCTGTAATCAGATTTTTAGGTCATCCTGCCTGGTTTTGTTGTTGCTATAGCGACTTGAATGACTGGGCCTGCGATGTTGGCTTGTGGGGGATCCAGACACAGAACTGGACATCTTGTTAGTCTTGACTTCCCCTGCGTCGGGCTTCCCGCTGCGCTCTACAGCCATGTTCTCTCGGTTCTGCTTGTAGACGGAGCGGCTCACATTGGAGGGGAAGGTTCTGTCGTGTTCTGTGAGGTTAAAATGGGGCTCGGGGGGAAAGGGTGCTGGTGGGGGAGCATGAGGGGGGAAATAAGGATAGCTGGGCACAAATGGAACCACCGCCTCCTCACTGGGAGCTTTAGATTGGGTGTCACAGATGGAGTGAGAGCGCCGGTAACGGAGACCCTGCCGGCACTTGGTGAAGCCCAGGTGATACATCTCCACCAGGTTGAGCAGTAACGACACACAGGCCACGGCCAGCATGAAGATGATGAAGATGGTTTTCTCTGTGGGTCGTGAGATGTAGCAGTTGACCGTGTTCGGGCACGGCCACCTGCTGCAGGTGTACAGCGGCTTCAGTTCAAATCCGTACAGGAAGTACTGCGCGACAATGAAGCCCACCTCGAACAGAGTTTTGAAGATGATGTTGAAGACGTACGTGCGCAGCAGAACTCCCTGCAGACGGATCTTCCCCTGCTCATCCCGGACGGGGCCCTTCGTGACTCCACTTGCCTCGTTGCGCTTGTGTTTCTGCTCCATGCGCACCAGGTGCAGGATGTGGCCCAGGTAGATCAGCGTTGGAGTGGAAACAAAGATGATCTGCATCACCCAGAACCGGATGTGAGAAATTGGGAAGGTGACGTCATAACATACATTCTGACAACCGGGCTGTTTGGTGTCGCAGGTAAAGCCGGACTGCTCATCACCCCACACCTTCTCTGCAGCAGCTCCGAGCACCAGGATACGGAAGATGAAAAGTACAGTGAGCCAGACCTTCCCAACCACAGTGGAGTGTTCCTGGGCACTTTCCAGAAGCTTCCCAAGAGAACCCCAGTCTCCCATTACTGCTGTGTGTCCACCTGCACAGACGTACAAAAATACACACATGACAACAGTGCTGGTGGAGCATTGTGTTAGCAGCACAAAGATTGTGGGTTCGAATCCCATGATAAAAATATACCTTGAATGCACCATGAATGTGCCAAATGCATAAATGTAAAAGTATTATATTAATATTAGTATTAATATTTTGTGATTTGTATTTGTAGTATTTGTTCAGATTTACTTCATTTGTATTCAGTTGTTTAGGCTAAAGATCCAGCATGAATAAGCACACACACACACACACACACACACACACACACACACTAGAAGACAGGTGGTGTGAGGTTTCTGTGTCATATGAAGGATGTGATGTTATATTTGGTCACGTGACCCTGTGGCTTGATTGACAGAACTGCATGCCTGAGCTTGACCTGACACAGGTGCACATACCCGAACCCTACATACACATTCATTAAAACACACACAAACACAGAAGTCTCCTTTAACACACTCCATCCTTCCTAAGTTATGTATTCTCTATTCACAGCTTCCCAGACAAACACTAAATTACCCTCTAAACTAAACCCCAGATTCTACTAACACACATACAGACATACAGGGAAAATGTCTACAGTGCACAGCACTGATTAACAACATCCCATAATTATCAATAGGAATATAATATTTGAATGCAACTTTCTTTTTCTTCATTCTAAAGAGTTATTAAGTGTATTTGAGGTTCATTCAGACTCACACACACACAAATTCTCACCAAAACGCATCTGGTTCAAACTGCAAAAAACAGTTTTTTAATAAACTTGACGTTACAAATTTCAACTTAATATTTTAAATCCTGACTGGTGTAACATATAATAATAAACACTTTTTAAACATTTTTTTAAGTTACAGCAACTCAACTCAATAACAATATTACAAACAGTTTACAAGCTGAAATGACTCGTGCAGCCAAGTTGACCAAATGTAAACATTTAAGGCAGCAAAAGCCTTTACAGATTCAAAGTATTTCTTGACCAATTTAGACAAATTAGTAGAATTAGAAAACCACCCAAAACTCTGTGACATGTCAAATACTCAGACACACAGTCACACATGATTTAACCACTTTAGTCATAATTCTAAATATAGAATTCCAAGATGTGATGTGCCAAAAACTCATTTCTGTGTTCATCTGTTGCCATTCTTCTGTGATGGAGAGACAGAATATGATTTACATCATTTAAATCATACCATATCATTTAAACAAAAGAACTCAAAGTGTAAAGAGGAGAGAAAGATTACAGTGTGTGTACAGCTATCAATCACAGATGCTGCTCGTATCTGTCTCTTCACTGTGTGTGTTATAAGCTCACATGTACCATTGCTTCACTATAGGTTAGTGTGTGACAGCTGATTCCATAGATTAAACTCACCTTGTTTAAAAGTCCAGAATGAGAACTGACAGTCTCTTCACACACACACACACAGAGTCGGTCTGTGAGTCTACATGCAGCTCTGTGCCTTCAGTCACACACACTTCTGCTGTAGTCCACTACAACTTCACACAGAAAGAGGGTCTTGTCCTAAAGAAATACACTGTATATATATGTGTGTGTGTGTGTGTGTGTGTGTGTTAGGGTTAATTTTGGCAGGAAACACAATCCCTAGAGAGAATTTTGAAGGGTACCACCTGCCTATTTCCTCAGAGTCTCCCTGGTGAGTGACAGCTGTCAGGACCAATGGTGGAGCTCACGAGACACAGTCAGTTCAGCTGACTGAAGGAAAGCTACTGAAATACAGACTTCCCAGCTAACAGGGAACGTTCACAGAACACTGCCTTACGTTCTCTAAAGGTTATTTCAGTTCTCACTGTTATCAAAAAACATTCAATGTAGCAGAATGTTTTTAATGTTATATATCAATTATCAAAAATGTTATCCTTAAGTTGGTAGTGGAACGTTTTAAAAATGTTACACAATTATTAAAATGTTTGATTAATGTTCCTAGAACCAAGTAATAATGTTAATACAATGTCTACAATTTTTCTGAAGCTTTGAACGTTCCTAGAACTGTCAAAATAACATTTTTAATGGACCGGATGACCTCAAATGGAGGTCAAGCCAAATTCAAAGTGTCTCTAAATGCTAACAAATGAATCAGGGTAAGAAGATAATGTTAAACACGGATCTGTCATGTACAATAACTGATTTTTGTTTATTTTTAACCATGATAAAGTTAAAGATTGCAGCTTTAACGTCAGTAAAATTACCAAAAGTACATTTTTTTATGTCAATGTTATTTATTAATATTTAAATTTGTATTATGTTATATGTTACGTATATATTAATGTGAATATTTAACAGTTATCACTGGCTTTACCAAAGGCTGAAACCAAACTTGCAATTGTGGCTTAAACTTTCTAGTCACTTTGGTTTCATTGTAGAATTTGTCTTTTGGGGCTGTAGCATCCTCTAGAGTTCTGGGGGAGTGAACCAAACATAAATCTAACCGTAAAAATCTATAACATATATCTAAAAATATAGAATTTATACACATAATATATACACCTTCCCAGCTAACAATTTTAGGTTGTGAGAACATTTTGCTTGCGTTTCAAATTAAGTAACAAAAACAAATGTTACAAATGTTTTTTAAAAGTTCTAGGAATGTTCAAAATGTTTGAACTGTAATAGTGTCAATAGTGTAATAGTGTTACGCTAATCACTAAACTTCCCAGAATGATCATTATAAATGTAAAGCACCATTAAATATTATAGATTCACAAAAATGTTATGAACTCTTGAGGAAATTGATGATTTAGTGACATACAGATAAACCTGCATGAATGTTTAAAGCACAAGTCTGATGATCTCTGAAAATCCCTGAAGATCAAATAAATGTGTAGAAACCGATGAGCCGACTTAATGTGCTCCATCTGTCATTAAATAGACAGATCATCACAAACAAATGAAGGATTTTATTTTACTGTAGTATTTTTAGCTACAATATAAGTATAAAATGTCATAAAACAGTGTGAATTCATTTAAATATTGGTCCATAATTATTTTGAGTAATATTATGTATATTTTTGTAATGTATGTAAATTTTTTTATTAAAAAAGTTCCAAAATAATTTAAAAAATCATCAGTAAAAGATGTGAAGATATTTTTAGGCCTTGTTTACATTGTGCTGGAGTGAAACCGGTTTCAGATTTGAGATGAAAATGATCTGGACTGACGACACTGAACTGCCTCTTTTAAAAGGAGAGTTTCTGAGAAATCCAGGTTCCCATCGGAGAATCCTTGGAATTATTCAGACGTCGACCTGTTGCCCTGGCAACAAGAAAAACGATTTCTGCGATGTTGAGCAGGATGCAGACAGCGGATACCGCAAGCATAAATATAGTAAACACCGTTTTCTCTGTTGGTCGGGACACAAAGCAGTCGACTATGTTCGGGCAGGGGTACGAGTCACACTTTACTAGCCGGAACATCTTATAGCCGGGGTAAATCATGTAGAACAGATACATAAAGGCAGATTCGAACAGCACACGGAACAAGAGGCTAATCATGTAAGTCCACCAGAGTCCTCCAGTGATCTTCATCTTTTGGTTCTTGATCTGCTCCAGCTCTTTTGGACTGGTGCGGCCTGCCTGGCGGTACAACTTTTTATCGATGTGCTTACGATGTGCAATGTGCATGGCGACCAGCAGGGCGGGGGTAGAGACCGTGATGAGCTGTAGGGCCCACAGGCGGATATGAGAGATGGGGAAGAAGTGGTCGTAGCACACACTGTTGCAGCCCGGCTGCTGAGTGTTGCAGGTGAAATGGGCTTTCTCGTCACCCCACACGCTCTCTGCCGCCACCACCAGAATGAGGATCCGGAAGATGAAGAGGACGGACAGCCAGATCCGGCCTATCCCAGTCGAGTGCCGGTTTATGCCGCTAATCACGGCATAAAAAGACGCCCAGTTCATTTTCGATTCCAGATCTGAAAGACAGAGTACAGTTAGGAAACACACATACACACACACGAACGGATTGAACAGTGACCGCTCTCGGCATAACACTTTTTATGTGACTTTTATTCTTCTGTGGAATCCAAAGATATTTTGAGAAATGTCTCAGTGGTTTTGTGTCCATACAGTGGAAGTCCACTGTTGTTTGGTAAACAACATACTTTGAAATATCTTCTTTTGTGTTTCTCAGAAGCAAAAAGTCACACAGGTTTAGAATGACATGAGGGCGAGTAAAGTGATGAAATAATGTTCATTATTGGGATGAATAATACAGTCTGACACATTATAATATTCTGTCTCAAAGATTAAACGTCTCAGTGAACAGGGAACTTTCTCAGAACATTGACTAACATGCTCTAAAAGTTCTCAAAAAACATTCTTGCAGTAACATTAGTAGAACATTTCTTTAACGGTATATATCAAATATCAGAAACATTATTCTTAAGCAGTTAACATAACATTCTAAAAACAGAATTACAGAAAACATTAAAAAAACATTTAAATAACGTTCTTATCAATACCACACGACTCCAAAACCCATGAAGAATATTCCAGCCATATCTGACTCGACATACAAACACATCTGTCACAACAGTCACATAACATAATGCCAAGAATGAAATATTTAATTCCGACCAATCAGAATCTTGATTATAAACTTCACAGTTACACATTATAAACTTTCACAGTTACTTTATAATCTGCCTGGAAAAATGACATAGTCACACCACAACCAAATCTATAACACAACACAACAGCAAACAACTTATGCTCAGACTCCAGAGAGAGAGAGAGAGAGAGAGAGATATGTAGTATTCAGTATTACCAGGCTCCGCAGGTGGTGAAAGTGGCCCATGTGAAGGGCTTCTGAGACCTGCTTCTCTGCTGTGTGTGTGTGTGTGTGTGTGTGTGTGTGTGTGTACTTCTGTCAGATGATGTGTCTCCAGCATGCAGCAGCCATTTATGAAGGCACGGCCAACCATGTGACCAGCGATCTCTCAGCCAGTCATTCTCCAGTCACACAATGACCGCGTAGGTTCAGTCACGGATCAAGTGTGTGTGTTTTATGTGAAATGTGTCACAGAGTTCCTTCCATCTCACACTGCTGCCGTTACAGATGTGTGTCGCTTTTTACACTGTGACCTTACAGGCCAAATCAGATCACAGATTGACATTACAAATTTAAACAGTCATTGTAGACTTAGTTTCTCATGGGTGAGATACTAACAAACATGCAAAACACACATTCATGCTGTTATTTGATGTTTTCCTTTATGCATTTATTTATTGCTAAATATTAACCTCACTACAGTTATTGTTACTTTTGTTCATTTATCATTTGGGTGACAAATTATCTTTCATAAGTTTTTTATAGCTTTCTGAATGAATGGCATTCAAAGTGTTGAATTACAGATGAGTTTGATCTCTACTGTCATTATGTTTGTAATAAAGTGTTGATAGAGTTTTATTAGACAGGTTTAGTCATCATTGCTGAACAAAACCAGCAGCACAGATACATCAGAAGAGCTTCAAATCCCAACTCTACAAAACATCCTCCACACACACACACACACAGATTTTGGTGTTTGGTTAGATGGTGTTATGAACTCATATAAAGTGATTTATTATTATGTGTTGCATCTCTTTAAAAAGGTTATCTGAAGTCTGAGGTCTGATTGCAAATATATCTGGTCTGGTTGATTATTACTGAGTTGGTGGGTTGAACATGGTTGGTAGTTGATTATGGCAGGGTTTAATTGGTAGGTTTAGTACTGTGTTTGATAGGGTCTGGCTGATGTTTACCTGCGGTTGGTGAGGTGTCTGAGTAGCAGCAGAAGAAAGTGTGGAGGTCTGTCGTACAGGAAAGGGTTGATGTGTGGTGTGTGGATTCTGGCGCAGCACTGGAGCTTTGCATTGCTAATGACCAGTGTCACGCTGGTACTCGCCCCACTGCAAACATCTCCACACAAAAGCCGCTTGTACTGCTGCGTTCCTCAGCATTCAGATGAGACAGAAGACACCCACCTACCGGCACAGCCCGTGACGCACAAACACACACTGCGTTAACGTCCATGACTTTTACACTAGTGATGGGAAGTTCGGCTCTTTTCAAAGATTCGGCTCTTTTGGCTCGGCTCCCTTAAAAGAGCCGGCTCTTACGGCTCCCAAATGGCTCTTTATTTAGTATCACTCAGAGCCTAAATTTAAGCCCAATTTATCAATTGTGAATGTTTTGTGTATTGGTAAGCAACTTTTTAATTCCTTATTTTTCATT
>JAZGTJ010000225.1:0-172380 GCA_036877575.1 Botia almorhae | reverse complement strand
GTTCGGGCCAAATTCCGAGCTCGGAGCCCTCCCCCCGGACAGCACGCCAAATACGCATCAGTGATCATTTGCGATTGCATGTTAGTGCGAACTCGTGAATGTTCATCAGTTCATTATAGTTTAAACACAATTGGATTTGTAGATAATTTGATAAGAACCACAGTTGCAGGTTCTCAGATATGTCCCCAGGAACTGTCTGCTTAGCAGTCAAACTTACTAGTAACAAGCCAAGTTCATTAACTCCAAGTTTATTACTTCTAAAGTTTAGAAGTAATAAAAAAAAGTTTATTACTGAGACCTGAAACATTGCTCGAGTTATTTTTGCCTGCGGGATGATTCGTTTATCCTCCTGCTTTAGCCACCTTTATTATTGGCTTGTTCTCCTTCCATCATTTCCTGTCTTGTCCCACTTAAATTTGATTCTCATTCACTATTTTTCCTCTTAGTGCGCCAATGCGGTGAAACTGGAACACTGTTCCCCTTCACTCTCTCTGTTTTATATGTCATTTCTCTGTCATTTTAAGATCACTTAAGCCTGATGTTAACCACAAGCTAGTCTTTCCGCTGTTGTTCAGTTTAACCATCTAATTACAGACAAAGAAGCTTTGGCTCTTGGTTTCTGGAGACAGTCATTGTAACTGCACACGCTTCTGCTTGGTTCTTGTTTTGCTTCGCTCAGCGTGGTTTAAATGAAGAGACGTCCCTGGCCTCAGACGGCACACCCACTGACCGTTTACTGACTGTCTGATGCATGTGGCACACAAACATAACAGAGGCAGAATCCATATGGTCTTGTGTAGCCATGTACCATTAGCTTAATGTCTGGTGCACTTCAAGAACTGCCCAAGGTGGGCCAAGAACTGCCCACATTTTATACATTTATGTTATTAATCTGGCAGAAGCTTTAATCACCTTGCAAAGGGACTTTCAACACAACTGAAGTTATTACAGACATATCAGATTTGTTTGTCTCTTTCTTGTCTTTTAGTCAGCGGTCTGTCTCCTTGTAGTTTTTGTACAGCTATGTGTTATGTCGTTGTGGTTTGAGGTTTTTGTGTGTGTGTGGCTTTATGGGCATTTAAAAACTATAGACAGACTTCTCAAATTCCTCATTTTTCTAGACTCGACATTTCTTGACTTGTCTCTGGGAGGTTACAGCTGGCCTTCTGTCAACATTTGGTGCAAAGCTAACGCGTGTGTAGATATGAATGTGTTTACTTAGTGTTTGTTCTTTGAGGCCAAAATTGTCGCCAGAGGTTAGCCAATTCTGACAAAACATCACTTTTGGGGTCATGTTCTGCCTACATTGTAGGGTTGTGTGTGTCTGCATACCGTGCATATATTTTTTGGAGGTTTGTTTGTGGAGACTTATGGAGGAGGTTTGCTTGTGAAGTTAGTGACTTATTGTTTCTTATTCCTTTTGAAATGATTTGAAGTCTGTTTGTGTGTGTGGTAATCCTAGATACACACATTTTATGCACTCTGTCATTATCACACATGCACATGTGCACACACACACATACACATCTTTGAATTTAACATCTTGTCCATCAAAAGATTTTAGGGTGTTCCATCTTTTCATTTTTTTCCTCCTTTTTTTCTCTTTCTCTCACTTCTCTCCCATATGGGCAGAACCTTCTCAACTCTCCTTAGCTGTGCAAATCTATGACGGCTCAGTAATTATGCTCTAAACTCTCCAAATAACATGCTGATCGTAAGTTCAGTCACTAGCTCTGTGTGAAACTCTGGGAGTGAGAGGTTGGGTTACATTGCGCCATCCAATCAGAGGGCATTTCTAGTTGTCAGACTGACTTCTGGTTGGTTGGATTGGAGGTACTGATAGAATCATGCCCAGGTGGAGGAGTTTCAGACTACCCAAGAGAACCAGACCTGTGAGTAACATGCTGTGATGGATTTCATAGTTTTTGTGGATATGATTAGATTGGATTGTAAAATATTATTGGTGGTTGTTTTTAAAGGACAAAAAAATGTGTGTGACTGTGAGCAGAATTGCTGAATTGAGACACTGGTCATTTTTACAGAAAAGACGAGCATGCTTTGTGTTTTGAATATGTTAATGCAGTGAGCAGATATGAGTATCACTTTATTTTGTAGTACCAATACCATCGTATTGGGGTGAGAATGTGTAGCACGTTTGTTTATTATCTTCTATCTAAGACATATTGAGACTTATTTGCCACTGATTGTTCTACACTTATGGCACATTTATTATTATGATATTATATTATTGGTACATATAATATAATAATTAACACATAATATAATAATGTACCAATAATATAATATTATGTATTCATGTTAATGTTATGTGAAATGTGTGTTTAATAACGCTTTATTAGCAGCTGTTCGGTCAAGCTTTGGCGGTCACCAGTCTTTAGCCCAGAATATCGCTCTCTGATTTAACCAGTATGCTGTGTTTTCCCCTTCAATTATTTTTATATTTCAACTGTCTCTGCTGACATTTGCACTTTAAATGTGGGAGTGTGCTTCCACATCTGTGTGTGTGTGTGTGTGTGTGTGTGCTGTCCCCGTAAGCATGAGCTCACATTTGGACTGTGTTGTCTGTGTTGCTCAGAAGGGAGTGGCTGCACAAGTTTTAATCCATGTGTTTGTTTATGTGTTTGGCTAGTCAGAGTTCCAAAGCCAAAACCTCTGATATGTTGCGGTCAGTATTATGAATGCTAAACAGCCTCCAGTTTTCATCATTGCCAAACAATATTAGAGAAAGAAAACAATTTTTGTAGTTAACATTTTATGTTATTAATAAATATCATGTATTTCTTCACAGCTCAGTAGATCGTAAATACATAAATACATTCATAACAATGTATGTGATGCATGTAAATATGTATTATCTTCTGATGTACGCATTCATCATTGTAATGTGATACCTATATTTTTACTATAGCATCTAACAAAAAACAAATAAGTAAACATATACTATATATAATTATTTTTATTGACTAGCATACAAACATTTATGTAGTAGTAGTAGCTGATCTCAATGTAGTATGACGTCTGCATTGGCTCTTATTGAAAGAGAAGCATCAGCTAAATGTTTTCATATGTTTCACATGTCACACCCTGTCTGTTAGTATGGGGGTGTATGGTTTCTTCATGGCTATGAATTCTGTCAGTATGGAAAACTGTATTCCATATAGCAGGAATTCCTGCCCAGCTGTAAAGAATCAGGCTGGGAAAACACCCCGTGCTCCCCAGAGGAGGGCGTATCTCTCCTCTCCACCCTATCACGTGCTTCTTTGTCTCCTCCTGCTGTCTGCAACACTCACTAGAAATATGAAAATAAGACTGTCAGGAATGAAGGAATGAATGACAGAGGTGGAAAGAAGATGATTTCCATATGCATGTGTCATGATGTTCATGTGGTATTCCAAGGTACCTCAGAGAGTACCATGGTACTGTTTTGATACTTCCATAACCTCAAAAAATCCTTGTTTCTATCATGGTATATTTGGTTTAGGTTTAACTGCCAAAGACAGAAAGCATGACATGTACACAGCTCCTGTCTGTAATATGTGTTAGATGTTAATCCAGCTGAAGGTGTATTTTGAGCCCAGAGCAGGGGTGAGTTCTGACAGCACTACACTCTGGAACTGCATTTCTCCAGGGTGGGACACTGAGTCAGAACAGAACCAGTGCCGACACCCAAGAGCAGTCTTTAAAAGGTCAGATGTGACCAGAGCTTAGAGACCTCCATAAACAGACCAGCTGTTTACACCTGCCTTCTCCTCAAACTCTCAGTTCTGTCTGTTTATACTGTTATACTGTGACAATATTCAAAACCAAATACAAGTACTTTCATGGCATATCAAACACCCCCCGTCCCGTGCTGTCCTGGCTCAGCCTTGGGCCATTGTTGAGGTTGACCTCATTTTACCTTGTGTCACAAAACAAAGTTCTCTTCCTTGACATTTGATTAAATTGTAATTTGTGTAATTAACACCTAAAAAGAGCTGCGTTTCTAAATATTCGTTCTGAATATTATACACTAGGGCGCTGGATTTAGGGTATTGCACACATTACTTTCTTTTTCACAAATTCCCGTAAACATTTCTAAACTAAATCAAACCACACAGATCAACAAATCAAATAAATTATTCTCTTTCAGCACTGTTCTTTGTTAAACTGCTTTTAAACAATACAAATAAAACAATAAAACAAAAAAGCACTGTACAAAAACATCCAGTTGAGTGAAGTAGCTCCTCATACTAGTCTTTAAGTATTATTATTAGTTAGAAGTTAAATATGAATCTAGTGTTCTTTAGCATTGCTGGTGCCATGCCATGAACCCTGATCCTACAGCAAACAGAACCAAACAGAACCATGGCTCAAAAACAGTGATGTGAACCAAACCGTGACCCTTTGTATATCATTAGGTAAATATGTTACGTCTCTTTGTATTGCTGGCTGGTTCTGAGCGCTAAGCTGTGGATAATACAGAAGACTCCTGTTTTTGCTCCACCTCAGTTAAAATGCTGTGGACGCGTAAGACATGTATGCTTTCCCCCATTCTGAAAATGTAAACAAATCTTTATCTTTAAATCTTTATCTTTATAAGAAAAACATGTGTGTGTGTGTGTGTGTGTGTGTGTGAGGGTGGAGATGTGTTCAAGTGATTATCTGTCATCACTTTAGGATATGTTTAAGGTGGTCATGCTTGTGTATGTTTGGCTTTTCTCCACTGTTTGACAACAGACTGACCCTCGTTCATGTCTGTTTTGCTTTCTCTTTCCTCTGGGACACACAACTCTTGGAATCATACACATACTTTATAGAACATAATATACAGAACTTAAAATTCACTAACAATGTCGGATGGATGTTTCCAGCCTTGTAGTTTTGGAATTGTTACAAGGAGAAACAGGCATGTTTATTAGCTAATGCAGATAACCTCAGGTTGGCCAATCAATCAGTTTACATTTACATTTACATTTAGGCATTTGGCAGACGCTTTTATCCAAAGCGACTTACATTGCATTATACTATACATACACATTGATTACTATACATTGAGTATGTGCAATCCCTGGGATCGAACCCACGACCTTGGCGTTGTTAACACCATGCTCTAACCACTGAGCTACAGGAAAGCTTTAATCTATTGATCTGTCAGTATTGGTTGATATTATTTCCCCCACCCACACAGTCTTGCTTAAATGCAGCAACATCAGTTGCAGAGGTGGATAAAGGTCAGTTTAATGGTAGTGTTTAATATGGGGTGGTTAACTGCGGGTTAAACTTAATTAACCCGTAATGCTCCGTCCTCTCCTGTTGACTCCACTAGTTTTAATGACTTGAGTTCAATAAAACAAGTCATGTGAAGACAACAAGACACACACTCAACACACACACTCACATCTGTAAAATCATCTCTTGTCTTTGGTAAAGCTTCTTCATTAAAAATACACACATCATTTTGGTGGTGCATTCTGATTGGATGAGCTACTTTTAAAGCCATAAAATATCACATAAACGCACACCTGTGACATCAGCTGAAATCTACAGTGCATTAATGTGACAAGCTAATAGAATTATAAACGTTTATAGTTACAGCATTTACTAACCAGGTGCCTTATTTCTTTTTACATATTAGAACAAAACTATAAAGGTCTCTTTGTCTCTCTCTCTCTCTCTCTCCTTCTGCAGTTGTCAGGTGGCTGTGAGCAGACTGTGGTTCTACAGGATTTTGTCGCAGGCTCATCGGGTGAGCTAAGCGTTCAGTCGGGTCAGACCGTCGAGCTGTTGGAAAGGTCTGGAGAGCGGCCTGGCTGGTGTCTGGTGCGGACCACGGAACACTCGCCCCCTCAGGAGGGTCTGGTTCCCAGCAGCACCCTCTCCGTCTCTCATTCCCGTAGCAGTGTCGACATGGATTGCTTTTTCCCACCTGGGAAAGGTGAATGTCACAAACACACACCGCACCCAAACAAAGATCATGTGATCATTCAGACATTCAGAACTCTGCCGTGTGGTACTTTTATATACATATGACAGCCCCTGTACAATACTGTCATTGTATGCTAAAGAGCTTCTGCTAAACGTTTGTGAACATTCAAACGTTTTTTTGAATGACATGAAAATGAGTAGACTGTTGCAGAACTGTATTTTTGGGCACACTGTCCCTTTAAGTGGTTCTACATGGTTCTCTGAACAGCTTGTGCTGCAGCTCCTTCCAGCAGGAGTCCAGTGTGGTCTCAGAGAATAAAGTACAGTTGTGTTTGATGATTAACTAACAGCCTGCATGAACCTCACAAGGTACCGGTGGTGCTACCAAAGGCTTGAGTCATACTTTGATCTGATCCCTTCAGGGAACTGATGTAGATGTTTGATGGGCTCAGGGTGAGTCTGAGGGTGGGCTTTACTCCTGACCACTCTCATAGGCTCTTAAGATGTTTCTCCAACCCTCTGAGAAGTGGAGTAATACAATGAATTCACAGTGAAGATGTAAATCCAAGACTGTTTTGATTTTCATTCACCAAACGTTGCTATAGAGAGGATTGTGGTCAGAATGAGATTTTCGAATGTTTTGAGGGTTCATGCACAGACCACGAGGGTGAAGCTTTGGTCTCAAGGTCAGGTTGGTGTTAGTTGTGTGTGCAGTTGTGTGTGTGTCTTTGTTCTGGCCCTGTGCTGTGTGAAGCGGAATGCTTTTTGTATTGTATTGTAGCCCCAACTTCCTGTTGTCCCTGCTCTTCACTTCCTGTGTTTAGAGGAGCACGTTTCTAAACATCCCTGCCAGCACCCTTTGACCTCATGACCATTAAGATCTGGATCTAGGAATAAACGGGGGGCGGGGTTATTATGAGCAGAATGATTTAAACAAGCACCACAGGTCAATATGACAGCACAACTATGTCAGTCTGTGCCGTGTGCTATTTTTTACCACAACTCAAGGTAAATTATCTGCTGCATCTCTGTTTCTGAACATGAAGTCATGTTGCTGCTAGTCTGTTAGTGTCTGAAGTCTTACACCCTTGGCTTTCATTTTCATTCTGTTGGCACTCCCTTAAGTTGTTGGTTTATGTTATCAATTCTTGAATCTTATTACATAATTCTTAAAGCTAAACTGCCCTGGCTAATGTATCAACGTTTCACTAAATATGTAACCTGTAAACATTACATGTGTTAGCATGAGGCTGATGTCAGGTTAAATCTGGTAACGTTATGTTCAAGGTTATCAGAAAGTGACGTTATGTAACTGTTAGCACAATAATAAGTCATTGTTGAGATGGTTCCTCCAGATAAAAACTAATTAAATGACATTACAACTCAAGTAAAACAAAATAGCTGAACAATACTTACATAAGAACTTGAACAAATTATGAGTTTTAGATTTCTACTTTCTAAAGCTCAACTTACCTGCTGGGTTTTCATTGTTAGAGTGAAACCAAAGGATGAGTCAACATTATTTATTTAACTTTAAATTTAACGTTTCTTCTGTGTGCCGTCTGATGCAACTGGGTAATAATAAACAAAGAAAGGCTTTAGTCCGACACACAAGATTTTGTCCAATCAGAGGCTTCGCTGCGCAATCTCCTGCTGCCCGTTCTGATGAGTGAGCTCATTTTTACCCTGTTATTGGAACCGTACTGCAGTAAAACACATTAATGAAACCTCATTTTCCTGTTGTGTTAAAACTACCAAATGTTGTTTGCAGAGTCCTGTGATATCTGTGCAGTGTTGAGCAGTTATTATGAAGATTGTTTAACGCTCACTCTCTTAGAAGATGGTAGGAAGTATCTGGTTAACCTTTGACCCTGTGGAAAGTTGTTGAACAGGCTTTCCACACAACAATAAAGGGCTTTTATTCAGGTTTGTATATTTGAGAGCTGTGTCTGTTGTCTGATGCTTAAGATGCGCATCTTTATGTGATTTATAAGCCATATGTATATTTTTATGTGTGTGTGATTGTACAAAAAGGTGTGTATGTGTGTGTGTATATGTGTGTGTGTGTGTCTCAGCTTCTTGCAGAAGTGGGGATGAAAGTCTTGTGATATAGACGCACCCTCTCAAAAATAGGCCACTGCAGCATGTAGACGTAGCTGATTTCAAAATGCGCAGACTTACGCAGACATACACAGACTCCATACACGGAATCGTTTCCTTTACACTGAAGAATTGAAAATTAAAAATGACATGAAATTGTGGTCAAATTGAAGTCATTGACATGGTCATTAAAGTGTCCACACCCAAAACTACAACAAATAATATGAAATATATGAAACCCTAGAAAGATTTTCTGTAGTGGTATTTGAATATCGTTTGCAACTTCAGTTTCATGTTTGCCCTGTAGAGGGATTTCAGTATTTGCATTAAAGTTTCAGACTGAATTCCATAGAACCAAAACATTTCAGGAAATACACTGACAGTGAAAGTTTCCCATCATCCTGATTTCTTTCCTTTATTCCACTCCTCTCTCGCTCTCTATCACTCTCTCTTTCTCTCTGTGGCCCCTGGCCCCGCCCCCTGGCCCCTTCCGTTCATTATGTAGTGTAGCTCTGAATGTCCAGCTGAGCTTCAGTATTGAAGCAGACAGAAGCTACCTCCACCTCTATCTCTTCTCACTCGCTCTCTCTTTCTCTCTCTCACTCACCTGTCTCTGGATACACATGTGAGACAGTGAGCGAGCAGCATGCGGAGTGGGAGGTTGTGTTGCTCTTGTGGAGTTTGTCTCAGCTGGATTTTGGGAAAGATTCGCTGTTGTGATGGGGCAGGTGCGTAAGTCTGTGAGTGTGCAATGTGTGCGGATGTGTTGTTTTGCAGTTTATTATACATTGTGTGTGAGTGTTTGGGGAGTGTGTGTGTTCTGGTTAATGATTATGATGGAGTTTTGTGTGTGATGCATCTCTTCACCTGAACTCTGTTATTTGATGTAACGGTTCAGTGATCTGAATCCAGCAGATCTCAGATGTCTCAAAGCTGTTTGTTTATGACTCAGCTGACATTTGTGTACAGATAACTGGTTTTAAGGTCAAATGCAAACGCGATGATGATGAAGTATCAGTTCTCTTTGTGTGACATTGTCAGTTTGCAGCATTTGTCTCTGATTCTGAGCTTTTTGAGAGGAACTATATATTGTTGTACATGTTAATATGCTTTTTTAGAATGAGGTAGAATGAGGGAGAACAGAATGAGGTAGAATGACGTAGAACAGAATGAATTAGAATGAGGTAAAATAGAATGAGTTAGAATGAGGTAGACTAGAATGAGGTAGAATGACGTAGAACAGAATGAATTAGAATGAGGTAAAAAAGAATGAGTTAAAATGAAGTAGACTAGAATGAGGTAGAATTGTTAGTTTTATAGGTTTAGATTCTGAGAAATTCAACCCAACATTTTGAATTATTAACTGATACTGTATGTTTACTATAAAAAAAATGGTCAGATAACCTGAAAAATTAAGCTTTACGAGGTGACATTTAACTAAATCAGCCTGAATACATAGGTCACACCAACAGAAATCATTACAAAATGTCAAGATTATTTTCATCTCTGTACACTCATATATTCTCTGTGTGTCATTTCATATTTGTTTTTTTCTGACCTTTCAAGCATAATTTGTGAAAGCAGCAGCAAATATGTTTGTTGACTGTAGTCGCTACATGTGCGTGTGTGTGTGTGTGTGTGTGTGTGTGTGTGGTGCTGCCTCCTCAAGCTTCTCTGTTTTCCTGTAACCTAATTTCTCCATCAACAAACCAGTCTGGTGTTGACTCGGCTTTGAAGCTCAAATCAAGTTTGATCACATTTCTGTACCAATTATTCTGTTTCTTGAGGAGTAGCATTCTCTTTGAAGATGATTTTGGGCATTCTGTTTCTGCATTACACTTTAGATCAGGCGTCTTCAGTCGAGGACCGCTGGTGAATATAGACACAGGGCTGGGACACCCTGTTGCATTCATCAGATGTTTTAAATATGTGTAATTGAGTGTTACTTTATAAACTTGGCCTAATACAATGCTTATAGTACAATAATAAGGCATTAACATACCTTGTTACAATGCTTACATTGCTGTAATTCCCGTACCTCAGTTGGTACGGCATTGTGCTAATAATGTTAGTCATGGGTTCAAATCCCAAAAGTGCATGAGTTAAAAAATATATACACAATTGCACTGTTAGCTGCTTTGGATAAATACATCTGCCAGATGAATAACTTATTGATGTTCAGAATCAAATGCTTACATATTAATTGTACTTAATACAATGAAATGTGGTAGTGCCAGTGAATTTTGTTGAATGAAGTTAACTTCAAAGTATGTGCTAAACTAAGCACGTACTCAAGCTGAGAGCATTCTGCTTTCACTGGACAGAATGTAAGATCAGCAACTTTTCCATGCGTGTGGGTGACTGTTATATTCGGGTGGCTGTTTTATCGCTTGTCAGGGCAGAATTACAAAGTAACAGTACGATGATTGGGTTCGTCTGTTGCTATGTTTGGAATGTTTGGCATCAGATTCCGGCTACAGCGACAGCAGTGAAACTTTGAGGAAATGAAGCGTTACATTAACAAAGGAGCATTATTCCAGGACACGCTCAGCGTGAGTCTTTCCTGAGGCTGCTATGACAAGTAGGGCGGGACCGATCCATGATGAATACCTGGGGGTGGGGGGTGTTGACGGGGCAGTTTCAGGGGTAGATGGGGGTTAATGGTTCTTTTAAGGGTTCTTTTCTCATCCCATGGAAAGTTACTTACGCAATGTCTGTTGTAACTCAGTAAGTATTCATTTGTCTGAACCAGTACGAAACCAGAAAACAGTATTTACAACGTAACTGTCGCACACCGTCCATTACCACTGAAAATGATTTTAACTTGTCCCGAACCACCCAGAAAACATGCTTGCAGGAATAAATACTGTCAGCCAATCGTAATGCAGCTTACTACTTCAGTCGGAGATTTGAAACGTCTGGTTATATTTTCATGCAGACAGGGTTGGTCGGTGATATGATCAGTCTCCAGGGCTGTGCTGGTGTGATAGGCATGTTAGATGTGTACCAGATATGCTTTCAAAACAGTGTGATATTTGCATATTTTAGATGTTTATGCATAACGCTCTCCGTAGAAACAGAAGCAGGCTTCTGTTGTAAGTGTTACTTGACGAGCAATTTCAGACCACAGAACGCTGCCTTTCAGAACACATGTAGAGCAGTCCAATGTCAGAAAAAGAGCTTTTTTGATTGGCTATAAAAGCTTTTGGGGTGTTAATGAAACCGAAGAGGGCCATAGAGAGTCAGAGACTGGCGTGATTTTTCAGCACACATTTTATCGACGTGTCAGGTAGTTTGAACTATTTGTTTTTCATCTGTTTCTGATAATCAGATTAACTCATGAATGTTCTAGGATACAACTTTAAATTCCATACGTTGTGCTTGGCAACGGCAGCTCAGCTGTTTCCGTGTGATCTGATGTTTCTGTGATGTAGAGTTACAGAAATCTGCATCAGGTCCAGCTGGTTTGTCCACCCTGCACTTATAACTTACAGCTACCAGCTAGTAGCACAGAGACCAGACCATTGTTTTTCCTTTCACCTGAGGAGAGCAAACTGCTGTCCAACACCCAACAGAGCTGAGCTCAGGTTTCTCAGCTAAATCACTTTTCTTCTGTTGGATTTGCTTCTGTGGGCTGCGATTATTCAGCTTGAGGCTTTTAAGACTTCACGATCTGAGCTGATGCAAGAACTTAATTTGGGAGGTTGTGTATTACATGCAAATTTGTATAGTTATTTTTCATGTTGTGTGGTTATACACAGTAATATGTTTTTAAGGAGTTTTTTAAGGTTATGTATGATGTATATATTAAGGAAGGTTATATATTATGTTGTAGTTGTATATAATAAGAGGTAATAAATTGCTTTCTGTTTGTTCTGCAGAACAATTCAGTTCCTCATATTAATATTTTATTGTTTTTAATTCATTTTAATTATCTGTCATTTTTGTTTTACAGAAAACTATCCTGTGGGAAGTTCGGAGGTCAAATCAGAATCGGCTGCATCACTGCAGTCGCAGACGTCTGTGACCTCTCTGCCGACTGGTTCCCCAGGACCCAAGCGCTCCGGAACTACAGGAAACACTTTAAAAAAATGGCTCACCAGCCCCGTCCGCCGCCTCAGCCACGGCAAGGGCGACAACGCTAATGCCAAAAAACCCAACAACAAACAACGTAAACGAGACGGTCGCAAGAGCGTGGAACTGGGCACGACACACCAAGACAGCACAGAAGAGGTGTGACAGTTACAGTTAATCAATACCAATGACATTATATCAAATGATGAGTTAATGCTTTTAATTACACGTTTAATAACAAGTTACATACATTGCTGTTTTTAATCAGTACAAGGAAATAACAGTGGGTAGATCTGCGTTGTCTTGTTCGGGCACATTAAGGAGTGTTGGAATCTGCATGGACTTTCCCTCTAGTATTGTATCAAATGACAACAGTGAAGGAATGTGCTCGTGGAAGACATTACAAGACATCAGACATTACAAACGTTCTGATATTGTTGCAACAGCGCATATCAAACAAGGTTCAGAGATGTGTTTAATGAATATAATTATAATAATTACGCTCAGGTTCTTCATTACATCACAGGGCTTGACAAAGAAACCTCAGAGTACAGGTGTATGTTTTATTAATACTGTTTCTAATGTTGGAGATCATGAATGATGGATTCCTGACAGATTTTGGACAGCTGATTTTTTTCCCCATTGAAAAATCATATAATGTTCTCTTTGTTTTTCTGAAGAGGGCAAGACGAGGAGTGAACAGTGGGGGAGAAGAGGAGGCTGAAGACGAGCCCCACACCCCCCTCCCTCCCCCCATGGAGATCATCAAGGACCCCTCCTCTCAGGAGGAGAAGGTGAACCACATCATTTCTACCATCTTTTAGTTTTTTCGGCGCTTCTGCTAGCGGCCTCTTTAAGAAACAATTATTGTAAATATCACATGCCTTTTTGTTGTAGTTTTGCTGGTAACTTTAATATTAAAAGCTCTTTAATGGTCTGTATTTAATTTGATCTTTTGAACAACACATTCCCAAGAACTACCGGTCTTTTCAAAAGACACCAAGATTTTATCTGAAGTACAAGTTCAAAAGTTCTTTTCATACCTGTGCTCAGGAGGGGGGTGGCCTAAGGTTTGTTTTTGTACTTTCCCTCTTACTATCTCCCTTATGTAATCTTATGTCTCTCTCTCAGACTCCAGACTCTGGATCTTTCCCAGTTTTGGGCAGTGTCACCCCATCTGATCAGACTCCCAGAGACCCGGAGACAGAGCATAAGAACAAGGCCATGAGAGGGCGAATGTAAGTCCCATCTGAAGTGTGTGGAGCTGATTCAGGAAATGACATCATATTCATGAACACCCATAATCCAGTTTGACCAGCCTCTCAGTTTTTTAAATCAGTCAGGTTTATTATATGTTCACAAATGGGAAAAAAGAGAACACAATTAATGTTCTCACAAATGGAAGGCAGCAGTAAAGGGAAACACTGAAACATGTGAAACAGAATCATTCCAAAATGATGGAGGAGAGAACATGTCTGCAGAAGTCAAGATGATTCATGTGTCGGATTGTTCTGATGGAACGATGCTGTGAAATCTCAGAGGAGTCTGTGAGATGATGGTAGTGGATCTTGCACGGCCTGATTTTCTGAAATTGTTTGTGTAGATCGGGGAGGTAAAATGATACAAAATATTTGCTTGTGCAAATAAACGACACAAATTTTCCCCTGTAGGTCTTGTGTATAAAAGTGTTTTGAGTGTGTTGTGATATCTGTCATATCTCTCCTGTCCACAGGTTCGTGTTAAATGAAATGGTCCAGACAGAGAGAGACTATGTGAAGGATCTGGGTGTTGTAGTGGAGGTACGTGGAACATCAGTCATTGGATGTAGCCAGGCAACGATAGATTGCCAGCCAAATCATTCATAAAGGTCAACAGTCATTAATGAAGTTCATCGCTTCCATTTCATCTGTATTCTTCTGTTTTTGATATTTGGTAAAACCTTTTTGATGCTTTTGTTCACTGTCAGCTGATCAGTATGAAGGTGATTCATACAGTGTCACATATGTACTAATGCTTTTTATAGATGCACTACATGAATTTTTCCATATTTAATTGAAGGAAATGTCTCTGTCGATTACCTGAGGTGACAGACAGCACTGGATCATTTCATCGTTTGCCACAAAAACCAAAAGTTTTACACTACATTGATGAAAGGTTCAGTGCAAAAAAAAATGATGAAAGGTTTTATAAAAGCCATCATAATACATGCTAAATTCATTACAAGAACATAAAAATATGTTGTATAGATCATTCAACTTACTATAAGATATCAATATAAACAGTAATGTATATATATCAATATAAGTCATAGTAATAGCATTAAAAATTATATTCTAAATAATCTACGTTTTTAGGCAAAATATAATTGTATGATCTTGATGTGCACATCAACTGTGTGTATTCAAGAGTTTAATAACATCTGCAGTTAAATGCATTTTACACAGAACAGCATTAATAAGCATTAATATTTAATAGTTCATCTTCAATTGAATGCTAATTAAGTAGAATACTCTTGCCTCTTTTTAACACATTTAAAACTGTTTCACAGACGTCTGCAAAATATTCAGTGCAGAAATAGCAAAATAAAGTGGGCCGATTCCATCTGGCCTTGTACATGAACCTTTACAGAACCGAGAAACCCACACACTGATCTGAACCACATAAAATATAACATCAAGAACTTTATAAACATCCAGAAAACCATATAGACCAGTCAAGACATCTGTACAGTGAGAAGGTCTGATAAAAAGAAGGTTCTTCGTTGAATCTAATGTTCATCAAAGTGCCCTTTAAGGAACTTTATTTTGAATTCTCCAAATGTTTTGTGTCTGATCTCAGGGCTTCATGAGAAGGATCGGGGAGAAGGGCGTTCCTGAGGACATGACGGGGAAGGATAAGATTGTTTTTGGAAACATTCATCAGCTCTATGACTGGCATAAAGAGTAACGCTCATCTCTTTATAACTAAACCTAAAGCTACAGTAGAGGGACTGAAGGATAAACAAATAATAATGGCTTTATTTGATAAAGGCACTTATCTGTTATCAGTAAATATTTTATATGTTTACAGCAGCTAGATTCAGACTTTACATTTTATCTGTATGTGTATTCCCTGGGAATCGAACCAATGACCTTAGCATTGCTAGTGCTAGTACCAAAATAGAAACCTCCACTGAAGTTAAAAAACACAAACTCCAAAAAAGTTCTTGTAACAGACCTTTACATGGCAAAAAATGTTGGCAATTAGGTGTTAATTTACGGTTGTTGCAGCTACAGGTTAAGCACAGAACAGTGTCTTTTCTGCTTTTTTTAACATGGACAAAAAGTCATTATGCAAAACATCTGCAAATGTGTTTTAAAATATCCTGTTTCATGTCAGTCTGGCCACAAACAAAGAGGAGGAAATGAGATCAGTGTCAGATAGGAATCTTCTCACACAATGTTTTCTGTTATTTTTAGTTTCTTTCTCGGTGAACTGGAGAAATGTCTGCAGGACCACGACAGGCTGGCTGAGCTGTTCATCAAGCATGTGAGTACAGACAGCGTGAGATGTCCTCAGACTTTCAGACTCTGTGTTGGTTGTAGTAGACCTCATTTGATGTCTTCTGCTGTGGTTCAGGAGAGAAGGTTACACATGTACGTCATCTACTGTCAGAACAAGCCCCGCTCAGAGTTCGTGGTGGCTGAATACGATTCGTTCTTTGAGGTGAGTGTGTTTCGCTGCTCTGTTATGACGTGAAGATGAAGAGCTTCAGTTTGAAGATGTTCTTGGTGTTTCTGTCAGGAGGTGCAGCAGGAGATCAGCTCCAGGCTCTCCATCAGTGATTATCTGATCAAACCCATTCAGAGGATCACCAAATACCAGCTTCTGCTCAAGGTAACGTCTACTGAATTACACAAACCTCCACTCAACCACCAAAATAACATGGTTACCAACGTAAACCATAATAAATAAGGGTTCAAACAGTTGTTAAGGATCTTGAAAGTGAATTTATCAGGTATGGTGATCCATACCTGAAATGTGACCTCTGCATTTAACCCATCACTGGTGAGGAGTGAACACACACTGCAAGGACACACACACACAGAGCAGTGGGCAGTGCACTACTGTGCCCGGGGAGCTACCAGGGGTAAGGTGCCTTGCTCAAGGGCACTTCAGTTGCTACCTGCCAGTGCTGGAATCGAACCAGCAACCTTCTGATTACAAGCCTGACCAGTAGGCCACAACTGACCCACCAGAGTGATGGCTTTTGGTTTTTTACTTGCTGGAAAGATAATGTAGGTGAGAAAGTCCAATAAATTTACACTGAAGGAGAGTCCAAAATATATGGAACGTATATGGACCAGTAAGCCGTCCAACACTGTCCTCGAGCACCCAGACGTCCCTACAAATGCTCTGGAAACCATTCACAACACCCTAACACGCTAGCGTTGTTGTGGCAGTTTCACATGGCTGTTTACCACGTGGGAAAATGTAAACATCAAGTTTACCACAGATTTTTACCCCTGTACAATAAATACAATTTCACAAGCTGCTCAGTTTCTGTTGTAATCTGGTGTCTCTGTTTTTCTTTGTTAATTGAAGGACTTTTTGAAGTACAGCTCTAAAGCAGAACTGGACTGTAAAGAGATCGAGGTTAGTGGCCTGAATTCTGTATAAAACATTCTGATGTGGAAATGAGTGCAGTGCGTTTGCATTACATTTACACACATGCTTTCATCTGAAGCACTTAATAGTATTTTTAATAGTACGTTCATTTAATCACTATGTTTGCTGTGTTGCAAGCACCATGTTTCATGCTGTAGCTAAGCTGCAGGGGCAGACGCGTGTCATTTATTAACACTGTCGGTCTGTGTTCTGCAGAAAGCAGTGAAGCTGATGTTCCTGGTGCCCAAACAATGTAACGACATGATGAATCTGGGTCGACTGCAGGGTTACGAGGTAAAATCAGATGATCACCTCTCACTGACGTCATTTCATCAACAATAGCAGAATCGCTCTTGCATTTCAATACGACTGTTACTCCCTAAATTTGTGTCGCCCAAAAACTGCATGAGGGACAAATCTGGAACATTCAGAACTGTTCACTCTCTCTTTGCGCAGGGAAAACTGACAGCTCAGGGAAAGTTACTGCAGCAGGACACGTTCTTTGTGACGGAGCAAGACTCGGGCGTTCTGTCCCGCAGTAAAGAGCGCCGAGTTTTTCTCTTCGAGCAGATCGTCATCTTCAGCGAGCTGCTGCGCAAGGGCTCGTCCACACCAGGATACCAGTTCAAGAAGAGCATCAAGGTACAAACAACACAAGTATCTCCACAGCCTTCAGATGTTCTGCGCAGAAGACTGGCTTTGTAATGTGTGTAATGTTACCTGTGCAGGTGAGCTACCTGAGCATGGAGGAACATGTGGACGGCGACCCCTGTAAGTTTGTGCTGCTGTGCCGTGGCTCGTCCGAGCGGCTAACGCTGCAGGCGGCTAACGTGGACATCAAGAAGGAGTGGGTGCAGAGCATCCGAGATCTGCTGGACATGCAGATCAACTTCCTCACGGGTGAGAAGCTCATGAAAGGGTTAATGTATACTGAGCAAAACTGTTAATTGAATTATGTATGATATAGAGTTGAAAGAGTGGATGATGGAGTGAATGAGTAGGTAGATGGGTGATGCAGATTTTTACTGGTTGGATGGGTGATTGATTGATGGGTGAATGAATAGCCGGGTGATGGATGAACAGAGTGTGTTTAATTTGGATAAAAGGATTTCACATTGTAAAGCTCACTTTTTTTTAGAATTGTTGATGTTGTTCAAAAACCTTCTCATTTGTTCTTTATCAGCTCTCCAGAACCCACAGGATTATCAGAAGAAAGAAAGTGGAGGTTCTCTGACCAGGCAGCTGTCCAATAGCAGCAGATCTTCATCTTCTCATCCCTCTACACCCCTCAAACCCAACACCGCCCCTAACGGAAGCCCCGCCCACAAAACCAACCAGCATGTAGAGGAGGTGGGCATGCTAGCCAAAGATCAAATCTATTCTAATTAATCACAGAAGCATCTGTATCTGTAGCTAAGCTTCCATCCACCTATTTTTATGCCCATTTCGGGATATCACATAAAACACGCTGATAAAACATCAAGATGCACTAAATCTTCAGTCTGCTCTGCAGGGTGTGACGACCTGCTTAATCCACATGACATCATGTAAAGAGTGAACCAGCACACCACACCAGAACAAAAACACAGTAAAACAATGTAACAGTAGAGCAGTAATTTACATGTTTTATTTTTGCCGTAATGCATGCTGGGAAATCAAACAGGCTAAAGAAACGGTTACAGTGAAAGTTGAAGCTCACAAAAGAGTCTCAGTTTTAGCTACATCCACTCAGTGGGAAAGTTCTGCTGATCTCAGATCAATCAGTTGCCCAGGCCGCTTTAATTAGCGTCTCATCCAGGCCAGATAAATGTAATTACAGGGAGTTAGTTCACACCAGGCTAGTCGCTGGCGTCTGAGGATGCGTATCCTCGCTAAACTGATTCTCCACACTGCAGCGCTCTGAAGTTCCACTCTAATTGTCTTTGAGGGGAGGAGAGGCGCCTGCTAGTTATTCTTAGTGGGGGAAATGGCCTAGTTTTCCAGCTCTCCCTGCGATCTACCTGATTCTGCTCCCCGCAGGATCTCTACTGTTCTGTTTTTTCCTTTCCTTGCTCTCTTCTTCCCGCAGTCTCCCTCTCTTGCTCGCTCGTCCCAACACACCCTTGCTTTCTGTGGCCCTAATAAATCAGACTGTCATTGAGCACCAGACTGGAGGAGCAGCTCGCCACTTTTTTATTTTTAAATGTCTCCGAGCTAAAGCGTCTCTCCCAGTTCTTTATTTCCCATGCCAGTGGCAGGTCAAGGTTGGCACAGGCGGAGGGAGCGAGGAATAGATTTGTGTGCGTGAAGCTTCGTCCTGATTCGTCCCGCAGTGTTCAGCTGTATCAGGAAGGACATGAGTTATGATCAGTGTTTCCTGCACCAGGACAAAATCAAATTTGACCTCAGCTATAATCTTTGCTTAAAAAACAAACCAGCACAATCACTGTAGTCTGATTCATGACTTAGTGACTCTTGTGAATCTGTTTTTTTAACGAGTCGCTCTGAGACTGTTGATTTGAATTAGTCTGAAAGATCTGTATTGACTACTATTGTTATCTGATTATTGACTGCTAACATTCCTATGGCATGATTATACTCAAATGATGATACACAAATCATTTAGGCTGGCAATCATATAAATTCAAAACATTAAAATAATATATTCTAGCAATGTTTTATTATCTTATGTATTAATGTCTTTGTAGGACCCACTGGTTACAATAAGTATAACCAGTATAAAATACTTTCTAAACTTAAGGAAAATAAATATACATGTTTTTAATGTATTTCATTTGTGTGTTTGTGTGTGGGGCTGGTTTGTCTGATAGGAGCTGGACGAGGGGGAGTGTAACGGTCTTTCCTCTGTGCTGGTAACGCAAGACTACAACGCTGTGAAAGAGGACGAGATCTGTGTGGTAGTCGGAGAGAAGGTGCAGATCCTGGCATCCAATCAGCAGAACATGTGCCTGGTTTATCGACCCGCAAACAGCCAATCGCCTGCCGCAGAAGGCTGGGTACCGGGTCATGTGCTATCCTCGACCCGGTAAAGCCACGCCCCTGTGACACCTTAAATAAAACCCACTGCAGCCAAAACTCAACCAATCACATTCATCCTCCAGTTTTACCACAGTGAACCAGCCTACTCTGGGAAAGCATCCAAGACATGCCACTCAAGCTCCTGCTAAGCTGCTGTTGGTCACTCAGAACAGGAAGTTCCGCCCATTTCTCACCGTACAGTTAAGGACTAGAGATGCGCGCTACGATGAACAGTGCGACATCACCTCCCATAGTCAATATGGGCAAAAAAAAGCTATAGAATAAAAGAGGAAGTTCAAGAAAATATATTATATTGCTAATAATTTAAAAGCGATTGTGTTGTATAGAGAGGAAACTGAGGTGAATTTGTCAGTGAATTACGTGTGGATGTGTATGGATGTTAATGTGATCATTTCATCAACATGCTCCATTACGCTCGACAGACTGTTTCTAAACGGGCTTTCCCTCTTTCAATCTTTCTGTCTATGCCAAGTCATTTGCACACTCTGTATATTTTATTTGACTGAGATTTTATTTTTGGAAGTTTTTTGGTTTCCTACATGTCTTATTTTTACAGCTATTAAATGGGGCACATTTATTTCCTCTCAGTTCTGTTGATCAGTTCAGTGTTTGTACAAAGTATTCAGCACTTTTCCAGCAAATAGTATCGCAGTGACATCAAATTGTGCAATAACACAATAGTCACAATGCTCATAACTGTACTTGTAACTAAAGATTTAGCTGTATTATTCTGTATCATTTTAAATTTGTACATAATATTTTTGACATTGCCATAATAGATACACAGCAGAGGAAAACAGTCCCTCTGTTCTCACCAGGCTCGAAAAACAAAATAAAATAATATGGTGGTAGTGGGCGCTGCCCCTTTAACTGGACGCGTCGATTTTTACATTTGACATCATCAGATTTAGTACGTAATACATTATCATCCGAATCATATCAGGCCAGATGTTTACTCGAATTAGTGGATTAAAAATGGATGTTGTTGATTTCTGAAGCATCATCTCTGCTGTCAGCGTTCTGAGATCTCAGAAATATGTGTAAATAAAAAATAATTCTAGCAGGTATTTCATTTGTTAATCTCTGGAATGTTGTTCATAATAAAACTGACAGTTTTTCATCTTGGACATTGTGTTCTGTATCGTCTGTCTGTGAATCTGGTGTACAATCTGCTCACGACGTGGTCCGATCCATAAAAGCAATTATTCCCCATTTATGATGTTACATCAGAACAAACCTTTTCCACCGTGGCTCATTTAAGCCCAATGCAGATTATACCTGTGGATGTCGTTAACTATGGAGCTAAAAACTTTGCCCCTAACAACGGTTTATTCAAGCGTGCTATTAGTATATTTTTAAACTAAAACAATTAAGTATACTTTGTCTATTTTTAATGTATTTCTCAGAAAAACAAATATAAGTTTTATAAGTTTTATTGTGTTTTAACACAAAGTACGCTAATAAGCTAAAGAAACAGTTACACTTTTACACAGTATGCTTCATGTCACATACTAAATATGATTAAACTTTGCTTAGATATACTTTATCCAAAAATGAACAATTTCTGTCATTTACTTTTATGTCATTCCAAACCTGTATGACTTTCTGCTGTGGAACACAGAGGAAGATATTTTGAGAAATGTCTTAGTGGTTTTGTGTCCATCAATAGGTCAATGGGTGCTGTTTGGTTACCAACATACTTCAAAATATCTTTTGTGTTGATCAGAAGCCAAAGAAGTTTGTAATGGCATGAGGCTGATTAAATGATGGAAGAATTTTCATTTTTGGGTGAACTATCCTATTAATAAAATGAATTTGAAGTATACTTTTTAGGGATGTTGCAAAGCAAGATTAATTTTAGTTGCAAAGCAAAATTAATTTTAATTATCAGATTAATTTGTAAGAGATTTGAGAGTTACATTATTATATATAAACTTATATATTATATATATAAACAAGATTTAGCAACAAGACAAAATGAAAACTATTAGAAAAATACTGGGAATAGGTGGTACTACAATGTGTGCTACTTTGATAATCTATAATCTAATCTGTAGTACATACTAAGACCATGAGGGGGCAGGTTTACTCATTTTGTGCCGTCAGAGAAAGATCCCGTTTAGCCAAATGTATTAAAAAACATTTATTTCAAAACTTTAGCAGTTACAAGATAAACAACGTCTCGCATAGCATTCTCATTTTCTTGCCATTTGTGTAAGACATTAAAATTGAATAGTTAAAAAAGTGCCTCAGCTAGACCAGCATTTATTATTAAAAGAGAAATGCTTTAAAATTACAAAACAAGCACATATGTTTTAAAAAGCATTTCAACACACGAGAACACGTCTACCACATCAGTTAAGCAGAACAACTCTACCAGACATCCTTAAAAATATTTTACTGTATCTGAAACGCTGTCTATATAAAACTATATGTCCTCTAGTACACATAATATTATAATGGATTAAAATAAGCATGTGATTTATGAAGGCAGAATTAGTTATAGTTATAGGCATAGTTAATTCAATCTTTTTTGCTTTCAACTTCTAAAATATCCCCATAAATATTTACTCTCTCAATCTGCCTCCCTGTCTGTCCATTGATAAACAGATATCTGACAGGAAAGTGTATTTCCAAATGCTACAAATGTTCCTTGTTCTTGGGTTACATAAAGTTCATGATGTCGATATTAATTCCATAAATTTACTGATTGAACTGAAAAGTTTGTAAAGTCGCGTCTGTCTGCAGTCACTGAAATCAGCACATGGACAGATGAAACAGAAGCAAACATCTTTTTGCTTTGTTTATTTGCTTGCCAAATTCTTTATTTTATAAAGAAAATATAAAAATATTTGAAGTTTCAGTTAAAATATTTGCCCTTGGCGTTAATTATATTATAGTAGAGAATATTAAAGCTGCAATCTGTAACTTATCTTTGTTAAAAAATAAAAACATTATTACATTAATATACAATAATATAAACATTATTAAGCAAGAGCATAACAGATCAGTTGTTATCTTACTCTAATTCACAATGCTAATTTCACAGAAGTTGCCGGTTTGACTTCAACTCAAGTACGTAAAGTTGCGAGCAAATTTAAGTTTCAAACAAAGATGGCAATAGAGGCAAAAGTTGTGGATTGCAGGTTTAAAATTTACTTTAGTTCTCCTTAAAAAAGCAAATGTAACAGTTATGGCAGAGTCAGATTAAATGAATTAAAACTGCACAATTAATTAAAGGAAAGCTTTCCTGAAGCTCGCTGATGTCCCTTCAAGCCCGAGGCAGAAAGCGCAGGTTTATGGGCTCAGAGGGAATGAGGAGGGTTTGAGTCTTGGGCTGTATCATTGGGGCACCCTCTTCTGTTCTGACCTCATACCGTTGCATCAGCTGAGGGGTCAAAGGGCCAAGGGAGAGCGAGAGAGAGATAACGAGAGTGAGATAATAGAGGCCACTAAAGTTAAAACATCCACTTTTGAATTAGGCTTTGAAACAGATATAGAAACCAAGACTGGAATTAACATCTCTTGAATATCTCAAATCATTCTCCCAGACATTTATGAGAATAATGAGACAGCAAATGCTTCTTTTATGTCTCATTTCTTTCTTTTGAGAAAGAAACCAAATCATCTCATTTGTGAGTTAGAAGAGATCTGAGTGTCTCAAACTCTTCTGAAATCATCATTATGTGACACACACTTTCCAGATTTATTTTATAGCACTTTAAATATGTCAACAATGGTCGCATGTGTGTTAAATTTTAAAGTCATGCACACTATGAAAACAACCTCTAGCAGTACTAGGCTCCTCTGAGAAGGGCAGTGAAGTTAAACCCACAGATAACAGACGTAAATGCATCATACTCACTCGACACAGAGCAAAGTACATCTCCAGCTCAGCCACCCTCTTCCCCACACAGGCCCGCACGCCAACCCCGAACGGGATGGAGCTGTAGGGGTGATGCTGAGAGCGAGCAGTGCTTCCCCTCAGCCAGCGCTCTGGAATAAAACGCTCTGCCTCCGGAAACTCGTTTTCATCGTGACTGACAGCGTAATGGCAGAGATGAAACTGTGTCTGTGAAGAGAGAGAGAGAGCGCACAAATATACTATTATATAGTTATTAACTGATATTTCATCGTTTAATGGGGACAAGAGAAGAACAATATTTCAGGCAGTCTGTTTGCGTGTATATGTGGGTACCTTCTTAGGGAACCAATAATTATTCACGATGACTTCTGTATCGACAGTCAGACGTCCGTTACCAGGGACAACAGGATACATTCTACAATTAAAGGGGTCATAGGTCATACCATAATAATCTGGTTCCAACAATGGCTACATACATAATGGTTGCGACTTCACCTTTTAGTGCTTCATCCTGTTAAGTGTTAAGTGACAACTGCATTTACAAAACTTCTATGCAGTGTGTACAGAACAACTAGTTGTTAATAACGTATTTAAACATGTATCAGAGATGTGTCTCTCTACTGTATCTAAAGGGCAAGATTTATACATTTTATAAATTACAGGGAAAGAAGTACAAGTCTTGAGTCATTTACACATTTTGAAACAGGGCTAGTTGCTTTCACAAGCCCTGTGTTTGTCTAAACTGTCAGTATTGCCAGATCCCTTATAAAAAAAGGAACCATGTTTATACTACACATAAAACCAAATAACCATGGTTACTACAAATAAACCATGGTAACCACAAATTAACCATGGTTGTGCTACATACACCATAGTTTAACCATGGTATTTGTAGTAAAACTGTGGTTATACAAACAGTAAACAATCCATCAAAAAAACATAGTTTCTTCACTTTCACTCAAAGGAAACCACCATTCATTTCGTAAGAGATCTTGACAGAAAGAAACAGCAAACAAAAATCTAAATGCTTCATGTTGGAAATAAGACCAAAATACAGCTACACGCAACTGGAGCGCTCTGCAAAGCCGCACTCAGAACATTAACAGAACACAGTGCACCTGTGTTGTTCTCCACCTGAGGATTTCTTTGATGACGCCCTTCAGGTAGGGCATCCTGGTCAGGTGCTCTGTGGTGGGCAGCTCCCCGTTAGGACACACGGAAATGACCTCGTCATAGAGCCGGTTCTGTATCTCTGCATCACGTGCAAGGTGGTACAGGGTCCAGGAGAGCGTGTTAGAGGTCTGATGAGCACAGAAAGGACGAAAAAAGACCTCAGATCAAACATTGCATTTAAAAATCTCAGTTTACTGTATGAACAGACTCATCATTGGCTGTCAATTATTCGGACAGGGTGAGAACACGGGGTGGAACACTCTGTCTCTGTTTCAGCACAAAGCTAACGGAGTTCACACAAATCAAGACAAAAGCACAGAATGCTGTCCAGCAGGTTATTGGTCCCATATGTTTATGTGGGTCACAAATTAGCTCTGAATATCTCAGCAGCCTTGACATCTTTTACACTGAGATGAGATACTGCATGTCAAAGGCCATAAACAACCAATGCTGTTTAGTGTACGATAGGATGGGCAGAAAAGTCATGCACAACCCATGTGAAGTTGATTAGTTTCGTTTAAAAAATGCAGCTTTAGTGTTTTAGTGGTGGTGCTTTGGGTGGGTGGAGGTAAATAAAACAGCATGCAGTGTTTTACTTCCAGTTAAAAACAGCGTATCAAACCAGCCGACATGGCATCTTTTAAAACATGACTGGTAGCCCTGCTAAAAATGATGGTGACAGCCCCAGTCATACATCATCTGAAATTCTCTGTTGTTCATAAGGACTGTGACAGGTTTGTGCAATTAAACGTTGCAGATATTTAGTCTTAGATAGTTTGGATATTTGTTATTTGTTATTTGTAATATCTGTCAGCCTGTTAAGAACTGCATACTTCTGGATTTCAGTCTGTTGGATCATGTACGGATATCTCTGCCTTTTGCAAAGCATCATAGATATCTTTTTCAGCCTGCAAGTACAGACTGGAAACATCTGCTAATCAGAAAAACCAGCATGACTTCTCCAGTTTATTCCAGATGAAAATAAACTCAGGTACGTACCGTGTCCACACCTCCCAGCAGAAGTTCGGTGATGCTGATGTATGCCTCTGCTAAGCTGAGTTTGTTGCTAGACAACAGATAGGTGAGATACATTCCCTCCACTGGCTCTCCAAGACCAATCTGATCTTCTATCTGCTTGACCTTTCTGTCAATCAGGCATTTTGCTAAACAAGTCACACACACACAAATGGTCATCAGTTTTGCTGCTGTTTTACAATCTGTCCCAACTGCATCATCTCAGATATATATTAGTATTTATATCTGAGTCTAGTATTTTTTATTACACTTATATTTTTGGTTAAATACTACTGACAGCTACATGCTGTTGATTACATCAGAAAAATGCTCGACTTTTAGACATTTTTTTAGACATAAATTTATATAGTAATAAATGTACGCATTTAGCAGATGTTCTTACCTGAATACTATTTGTTTGATTCAATTACTGCTCCCTTGGTTTAGAACCTACAACCTCTCTTAGAAGCAGCTTGAATGACTTTAAGCCTTTATCAGTACATGTACCCCAGGTACCCCAGGAAACAAACCCATGACCTTGACATCCATAGCGCCGCGCTCCCACCACATGAGCTGCAAGAACACCAACACGCACCAACAGAACCACCACAGCATACCTACATCAATCAGGTCATCCCACGCCTGGACAAACCGTCTCCAGAAGGGGAGGAAGGTGCGGGTCCAGCGCGGGAAAAAAAGAACGCTTTCCGAGAGCATCAGCATGTCACCAACAGCGGCTATGAAGCGCAGGGTGTCTGTGGGAATCTCTTCCTGTAGACAGCCCAGCCGGGTTTCAAACAGAATGGAGGAGATTCCTAAACAGAGAGAAGGGGAAAAGAACCTGAATATTGATTTTATAAAAACAAAATTAATTTGTCATATCTAAATAGGCAGCAATTACGGGGTCAAGCCCACTAAGGGCATAAAGAGAAATATTTGTGGACATCACTGACGATGGGTTAGAAAAACAGGCTAGATGAGACCCAGACAGAGTTCTAAAAAGTACGTTTTCAAATGAACTCAAAATGGCGGTCAGAAAGTACAGTCGTCTATGTAAATTACAAGGAAACAATGCATGCACCGTAAGGTTATGCCTGTGTTAACATGTACCAAGTTTTATATCGAAACACAAACGTTTTGTGAAGATACAGCCTCATGTGCATTTTAGTGTGCTCACTATAAATTCACTGAAGCCGTGTACAAGAACGGTTGGGTGTATTCACAATGGTGGAAAAATGTAATGACAAGAAATGGCATCACATGGTGCGTAGGAATCAAAGAAAAAGATAATTTTGTTTCTAGAATTTATTAGTCAGAGATTATGAGCATAAACATGAGTGAAATTTTGGATAGTTGGTAGCGCTAGAGGATTTCAGGTAGAGACACCAAATTTGGTCCAGTAACATTCACGGTTCCATGGGATGCCACAGACTCGAGAGCAGAAGAAGAAAAGTAATGAATAAAATAGTAAAAATAAAGGAGAGTTCAATAGCCTGATTTTTTTAATCATGATATTTCAGTCGAACTACATATTGGCATGAAGTACAGAAATTTTAGAAGACTGTGACCTACACCCATACACACCCTCAAAGCCGAATTTGTAGAGCTCCGAGGCCAGGTCATAGACAGTGGCCTGGTCCTGACTGCGCAGTCGCAGAAGCTCAATGCGCTGCAGCAGATCGGACACCACCTCATGAATGATGGGAGCATACGCTGCTGCTTCCTTCAGTTTAAGCATCTTGGGATTCAGAGCGCTGCGGATGCGGTACCACTCAGGGCCTGTGCTGGAGACACAGACAGAGAGAATCCTGACACTCCTCTTTATAAATGTAAGCATGGATACTACAAAGAACCGTTAGCATAACTGGAAGATAAAGCCCTGTGATAGTACACATGAGATGCATACTCCACATGGAGTCCATATGCTTGTCCTCTCATGTCTCTGTACTCTCTCCAGTGTGAGAGATCCGTTCGGACCGGGTACCGGCCCTCTTGTCGGATCACCTGTGCGATCAGTTCTGCACTCGCCACGTTCACCACATCAAACGGCCCAAAACGAGAGCGCCAGATTGGACCATACAGGCGCTTGTGCTCCACCTGCATGACAGACGAGGAAAATATCACTATGTAAATTATTATTATTAGTGTTATTAGTGGTGCTTGCAAAGAAAAGCATCACTGTTTACTTTACTTACATTCTTTTCTGGACAAAACTTTGGCAGGTAACTCATCCCACACCGTTTGTCATAGACTCATGAATGAGGGGTCAAATCGATGGGTTTATTGAGGACAGGTGTGCTATGATTATTGTAATTGGTCGGGCATACAAAAAATTGGCTTAAAAATTACATTAACAATGGGCAGATTTTTGTGACATTATAGCTCCGCATGAGAATGTTGTAGAGACTTGGGGGTGGGCTCATATTGCTCGCTTAGCAAGCAGCAACAAATAGTGATGTTTAACTTTAAAGACATACCCTAGAAACCAATTACAGTACCCTAGCAACCAGCCTATTGACGTCCATTAAAAATGGTGGGAAGCATCAGAACAATGTAGAGACGAGTGGCGCCTTTGGTAGAGCCAGTGCGTGTGGTTTTAGCGACCTCTGTCATGTAACGCGATATTTGATGGGAGGTATTTGGAAAATAATCGCCATCAGCTTCTTTACACGCTTTGTTTAGGAGCAAAATGGTGATTCAAAATGGTAGCTCATGCCTTCTTGATGTTATTAGAACCTACAGCATTTGCAATACTCGCTGAACTGACACCGACCGCAGGAGAAAACCTCCTCATTCCCAAACGATCAAGTGTTTATCATCTGACATACTTTCCTGCGCTTCTCAACTGATAACATTTAAATCAAAACTTTCCATGATGTCTGAAAGGATAATGAATAACTTTTATTTATTACCTTAACAAACAGTACAATATAATGCTTACTAACACGTTATCATATACACAATATACGCATTATATACATATAAGCACTGGCCTATTTAATAACTTGGTAATGGCTTACTATTATTATTCAAATGTTTATGCTCAGTAATGTCATGCTTAATCTATAATCTGACGTATGTTTAAACGCACGACTTCAATGCTGTACAAAGCTCGTTAATGTTATTGCCTATATATTAAAACAAATAATTTAAAAACAACGTTTACCTGCATTGCATGACTTTTATCCGCGTATCCTTTAACGAAGAGCCAGTAGGCGGTGGTGGTCAGACTGGGCCCGGGTAGATCATCTATGGTCTTGTTTTTTCCCGTCCCTGCTGTTGCGCTCTGCAGATTCAGATCGCCGCTCTGCGACCTGAAACCTCGCACGATGAACTTATTAAACGGTGGAAACTTCCCACCGACACGACCTGCGAGGCGATCAGCTCTCACCAGAGAAGAGCACAACATTATCAGCTTCATGTGAGTCGCAAGGCATCCGTATCCAAAATTTCACAACGCAGATACTTTTTGTCAAGCCCTGGGCGGGATTCTATGGTCCGGTCCCAAAACCTGGCACGTCATCTACGTAGACAGCATTTCTAGGCAAATGCTTTCAGCGTCTAACCATAAATCTGTGTTTGATAACAGTCTTCAGATCGTTGGATTTGATGAGCAAGCAAAAAAAAACATTTAGTATGTTTCTGCAAGCGATTTGTTTTATGAGGACACAGGAATGTTTACATTGTTATACACGTTATTATACACGTTACACCACATATTCAAGCCCACACACCCACTGCACACATATGTGTGCCGTGTTTGTTTATTTGTTGATACAGTTAGAAAACCACATAAATGCAGTCCGAGTATAAATGAAAATTTAATTGGAATTGTATATTTTACTGAAACCTTTCTGACCACTCACCAGTTTCACAACCAGCCCCAATCTTCTCAATCAGTAGAGATGAGATGATAAACTAACGCTTGGAAATCACAATGCTGGAAAGCATCATTTTAAAATTCCTGGATACTTCCATGTTTTCTTTACTCATAGGTACCTTGCAATTAATACATATACTGTAGTACAATGCACAGTAATCAAACAATCAATAAAATGTCATGAAATGTTTAATAAATATCTTTTATTATTTATTTTGTTTTCATTAGCAACACTTTACAAAGTGCCAGCCAGTCATAAACAATTTCATGATGTCGTTCTGCAAATATCAGTCCGAACTGTACCACCTCAGTGGGCCAGTCCAATGCCAATCATGCGTCGAATTTTGAGTTTAAAAAAAAGAGAAAACAAAAATATATATATTTAAAAAAAATATGCGTACCACTGATATACAGATTTTATATAAACAGGCTTATTGGTCACAAACCAAATTGAATTACAAACATGGCTTTTCTCATTCAATAGACAAAGAGGACAAACAATGGAGAAAGTTCTGTACCAGATAAGTGTACCGTCTACAAAATAGTACATTTCAATTCAGAATTTAAACTTCTTTTGTCTTACTTTAATTCTCTATCATTAGTTGTACAAGGCGCAAGGCATTGTGGCCAGAGCGCGGTGGGAATTTTCTCAATCACCTGTCACACATAAGAGACAATTCAGACACATTCAGACAATACATAATCATCCACACAAACAAATACAAAGTGCATTCATGACCCTGGAGCATCAGCTGTGGCGTGTTGGGCTGTACTGATGAACACAGCCTGTTCGCTGAGGTGATGGTGACGACATTTCTGTAAGAAGGCCCAACTAACTGACTTTTTGTAGAAGACTGTTAATTCTGCAGCTACAGAGACTGAGGCGTCGTTTACATATACAAGCAAAAAGGTGAATGATGCCACCTAGTGGTGAAAAACATTAACTTGCGTTACATTCCTGTAGGAAGTTTCTCAATTCATATCACATCCTCTAGCCTTGTCACCAGAAATGTTGGTTCAAGCCGGTTTCTGTGGCACCAGTAAGCCCTAGAACGGTTGAATTTATAACAGAACCACCGTCATGTGTCCAATTCACAACCGACTGTGTGAAGACCGCCGAGTATTCGCCAATAATGTGTATGCAAACACCAACAACAAATTTACCATGGACAGAAGTGTCCGAGAGCAAACATTATCTCAATGAGGGACCACGTGACCAACATAACCAACAGAGCTGGTAACCAGGGCAACGGTTATCTTGGGTCTTCTTGGAAAAAAGCATTCATCAAGATTCATACATCACAGCATTGCACGCTAACAACACAGAGAATGACAGACGAAACACTGGTAAACATATTAAAATCAGTGTAAAAATCATGGTCTCAAAATGTGCAAACATGTCAGCATCAAAAGGAAATTTCAACAGTACATACATTACAGACGTGCAGCATGTCTGTATACCGTCTAACAGGTAATGTGTTTGCTCCTTAAATCAACCCAAGGGAAGATAAACGTGGGTTTAGTTCTATGAACTGGCACTTTACAATCTCTGCAGATCAGAAATGTTGCTCAATTATACTGGGTGCTGAAAAATCCTTCAAATACTGCCACAGCAGCCCAGCGTAACAGTTGGAAAGCATGAAGAGATGGCCTGCTTGTGTTTGTCTGTAGGTCATGTAAGAAATTGAAAAGATCACGACTTAGCTTGAACTGCTAATACAGTAGGTCTATTTTATGCAAGTGGGCCTACTGTATGAAATACCATGATTCTGAACAGCCAAATGAAATAACAGAGACAAGCCGTCGCCATCAGTAAACAAAACCGTAAACATTTTCTTGGGAGTGTAATCATACCATCTGCAAAGTGCCACATATAATTCCCAGTTTACTGAAGACGTTTCTATAGTTACCTTCTACTGAACTAATTTTACTCATGTGGCCTGGAGTGAGTTACACTGCCGTAGTACCAGAGCGCTTTTAAACACCTCAACAGATTGCAGTGGAATCGAACACAAGGTGTGTTACCATCAAATCAATGATATTGTTACGCAACATTATATTCAGGAGTGCATGCAAGTGTGTGGAACCAAGTGCTACAAACAGTGTGAATGGATGAAACCTCCTGTCCCAAGGCATTCTGGGATAGTGAGGTTCATTTGTAGGCAAACCACTAAGTACTGTCAAGTGCTGAGAATTAAGGTGTGAAATTCTGCATATTCTGAATTCTGCATACATTAAAAACAAGTACAAACTTCTGGCCTGAACACTGAACGTCATCTGACGAACCGGAGCATCAGTGGGAATCGTACAGAACCTTTGTCATGGAAACTACCAAAAATTAATCCAGGTTGTGTAGTCTTTACTAAGAAGTGCACTTACAGTGTCAATGCAACTTTCTTGATATGATAAAGAGACCGATCCATTTCATGAGTCCAATTCTGGAGTGATTCTTACTGTAAAATGAGAATGAACTTCTGTCCAGGCACTAAACCCTGCCTGTGTGGTCTGGGTTGTTTAACTTTGGTGAGTGTGGATTCAACCTGCCTACCTGATCAGATATAAGAGTACGGCACTGCGTTCAAGAGAATGCACAAGTGAATCTGACCCGAGGTCTGTTTGCCAGCAAAGGGACCGAAAGGGGGAAAGGCAGAGTGGAGCTGTTTATGCTAATCCAGAAACAGTATGACGAGCCGAGCTTTGCTAAAGAATTTCTGTACAGGCCAAAGTCAGAAAAACTTGAGTTAGCTGTGAATTAAACCTGGAAAATTCTAGAAAAATGATTGGACGCCGATGACAGAGTGGAATACAAAAATGTGGAAGGACAATTTTGTTTAAAAAGGCACACAGTAAAGACAAATGAATCAGACGGTAGAAATGAAGAAAGGTATGACAGACCCTGACAAATTCTATAGCTAGAGAGAGAGAGAATGTGACCATGATCAACAGGTGGGAGGAAAGTCTAGCGAATGTAATACAGCATACGGAGTCAATATTCTACAGTAAGATCTTTGATCATAGTTTGTGTATGTGTGTGTTTATACTATGAGGACTGTGCAACAAAATGAGAACTTGTAGGAGCCTAGACAGTCAGGCTGGAGAGTCCCACACATCCTGTTACTTATTCCTTTATCTTTTCTCAATTACCCTTTAGCAGCGTATTGGGGTACACCTGCCTTGTTTTGAGGTTCTGACATTCCGAGATTTTCCCAAGTGCATCCAGAACCCAACTGGATGCACTCCCCAGAGCTAAGGCTCTCTCTCCACAATCATGGAGAACATTAAAACTGCTTAAAGAAAACCTTTAAAACATCCTTTAGTCTTCAGGGGTACCGATATCCGTGAAGTCTTTAGGGGTCTTTACTTACCCCTGAGTGAAATTAAGGTGCAATGTTTTCACACGGAATCAAGCTGCTCCAAATCACCCTCCTGCCCGGGTACAGCCATGAAGTTTGGGCTGCTATTTTCCACCCCTCTTCACACTGGTCCTGCGGGGGCTCTTATGCCTGCTGGGAGGAGTCTCAAAACGAGATGATTCTACAGACACTTATGGAAGTCTCTGATTGGTCATGAAAGAGGGTGTTGCTAGTGGACAAACGTGTGCCGTAACAGGTCCTCAGCAGCAGGGCGCTGTTTTGTCTCCACAAAAATCCGTTTTAGGAAATCGCGGCAGTGGTCTGACACATGAGGTGGCAAAGTGGGGTTGGTGGGCTGAGTGGCGATTTTAAAAATGGCCGCCATCGCTTCGTACTCTGCCCAGGGTGGCCGCTGAGTCAGCATCTCCACAACAGTGCAGCCAATGCTCCTGAAACAAAGCGAAAATGACCATAAATGTTAACATCAGGTTATAATACACACAGAGCTATCATCAAATTAAGTGATCAAACCTATTAGCATTTCTGGGTAAAAAGTGCAGAGTAAAAACAGTGATATGTTTCTGTTGCACAACTGGTGCTAGCAACACCAGGGTTTGGGTTCAATTCCTAGAGAATGTATGGACTAATCAAACGGAAATTCTGCCTTTAAAGGCAGGGTAGGCGATTTTAGTTGAACGTTGTTATGCTGGTTGAAAATCTCTTCACATTTAGCAATCACAAAGTGGTCTAAATATATTTATATAAATATCTTCTGTGAAGACGCAGGGCCATAAAATGTCAAATGTTCATAAAACTCTACCTTCAAGTCATTTTCTATTAATATTTTCATTTAAAACATTTGGGCGATTGCAGGCTTTCTACCATTTTTTCTTTGTTTGATTTATTCAGAAGCATCTTTAGATTATGTCTGCAGCCTGAAGAGCGCAACTGCAGATAAACTGTTTACATTGGTTATCTCATGTTAAGGCTTGTGGTTATAAAGGGGCTGGGCTTAGGTTCTGTGTCTTACCAGATATCAGCTTTCCTGCCATAGCCCTCTCCACTGATGACCTCAGGACTCATCCAGTAAGGGGTGCCTGTCACAGACTTGATGCCCGTTCCAGACAAGCAGATGGTCTGAAGCCGTCGACTGGCTCCAAAGTCACCCAGCTTCACGTTACCTGCAGAGTCCCGGAGGATATTGGCACCTGTTTATAGACAAACAATGGATATTTATGAGGCATCCAATCCACATAACATTTATAACGCGTCCTTCACGCTACTAGCTAACACAAAGCTTTACCAATTGAGCTACTGGAACAGGAATTAAGCAGTGCATTTGCATTGAGAACGTTTCTACTGTGTTTCTACTAGCTGAAAACGGCAGGATTTGATTTGTAAATTATTTGTCATCTTTTGTGATTATATAATGGGTCCACCTGCATTTTAGTTTCTTGTCCTTTGTATTAAAACATCTCACTGGTACAGGTTTATCATTTTAGTATTGTGACTCCTTGTCCTTTAGCTCATGCCTCAAATGTTCTCATCATCTTTAGAATGTGAACAGCCAATGTTATGGACCAAATGGTAATGACTCACGGTAATGATGGTATTGATGTCACTGTTTTGTATGTGCTGACCTTGAGGTTAGATAACAATTCAAATCATCTTTGAGATTGCGCTAGATATAAACATCTGTGATTTCTGCACACAATCAGTTTTGTTATCTGTCTGTCTGTCTATGTACACACACACACACACACACACACACACACACACACACAAGATCTGTTATCCATCCATCCACCCATCCATCCACCCATCCATCCACCCATCCATCCACCCATCCATCCACCCATCCACCCACCCATCCATCCACCCATCCATCCACCCATCCATTCACCCATCCATTCACCCATCCATCCATCCAGCAGCATCGGGTATAGCTGTTCAGGGAAGTACAGTTGTCATCACCTTTAATATCTCTGTGGACGATCATGTTACTGTGCAGGTAGCAAACGCCTTCCAGTATCTGCCGCGTGTATTTACGCGTGACGTTTTCCGTCAGAGCGCCGTATGACTTTAGCTGGTCCTTAATGGAGCCCTACAGAAAATAAAAGGTGACAAATTAAAGCAAAGGAAAAATCCTTAAGCATCCTCACAATATCTTCTCATAAACCCACTCACTGAATCACATTTATCACCAAACACTCTGTAAAGGTAGATGAAATGCATTCTGGGTATTTTTCGCATTTGAGAGTGTGTATGATACGCAGACTCACCCCAGGCATGTACTCCATAAAGATAGACAGCGTTCTTTCATGTGTGTCCCGCAAGCAACCGTAGTACTGAACGATACGCTCATGAAAGAGATTCTTCAGAAGCTGAATCTCACATTCTAGAGCACTCACCTCCTGCATATACACACACAGTCACACAAGCACAATCACACGGGCACAGTCACACGGGCACAGTCACACGGGCACAGTCACACGGGCACAGTCACACGGGCACAGTCACACGGGCACAGTCACACGGGCACAGTCACACGGGCACAGTCACAGTCAGTGTCCATGCACACTGCAATGTACCTTGCAAAGCAAATGCAATTTCTGAATACTAAGAAGTGTGTTCACCTTGCTGGTCTCTGGGCTGTCAGGGTCAAACTGCACCTGTTTAACGGCCAGTTCTCGGCCTGTGTCGGCATCATAGCAGAGAAAGACTCGTCCGAACGCTCCCTGCCCCAGAAGTTTCCCTAGACGCCAGTTTGTTGGAGCGCGAGGAGCTGTTTGAGAGGCAGGAGAGAAGAGCACACTGCTTATTTATTTACATACTACACAATCATTATCACATCAAATTCACTACAATTATATAAGAATCTGTATAGTGGGACAGAATTACAGGAAAGCAATGCATATGTACAGCTTCAGCTACACGTTACAATAAAAACTGTTATTGCAAAATAACAAACACCACTTGTGTTGATACCAAACTCTATTGCATGCTAACAGTTTCCAAGAAACCAACATGACCAGCAACCGAACAGCAGGGTAACTTTAGGTCAGCAGGAGAGGAAACATCAGAAGGAACTCATGGTAGAGAGCTGCACTCACAGCGGCTGGGAGGGCTGATGTCCATCACTGACAGGGTGGGGTTGGAGCTGGGCTCTATGTCGCTGCCGCGGCGCCTGCGTCCCGGTTCCTCCAGCTCAGGTGTGAAGATGCTGCTTCCACTGCTGGTGCTGGGACTCTGCTGCTCCGTCGGGCTGAAATTCACCGGAGAGCGGAAGCCATGAGCCTGCGTCCGCCGCGCCCTGGGAAACGTCTTCCGCCCTGAGCGGGAAAAACAGAGAGAAGATTCCTATAAAAACATGATTTAACTTCATGTGTGAATATCACTGTTTTTATTGACACAGTTACTAGCTGAATATTTCCTAAAATCTATAGTAATATTTTAGATTGATATAGTGTTAAAAATACCAAAACAGTATTGATACTAGTAACTTTTAAATACAGAAGGGTGTTCAAAGAGAACATTAGTTTTTTTTCTGTGATTGATCATAAAATAATTTACTTGTACTGGCTACTGTAATGTTGGTATTGTAACAACCGTCCCCTCGTGTGTATGTGAGTGTGCACTTAATCTCACCATCACTGTAGTCCTGCAGACCAAACGAGATGTGATATCGTCTTGGATATGTTCCACCCTTTCCTGTTTTCTCAAACCCTGGGATGTCGTACTCTGTGAAACAACACACACACACACACACACACAGTAAACACAGAGAAACTACGGTACAGGACACAGAGAAACTACGGTACAGGACACAGAGAAACTACGGTACAGGACACAGAGAAACTACGGTACAGGACACAGAGAAACTACGGTACAGGACACGGGCAAACTATGGTACAGGACACGGGCAAACTACGGTACAGGACACGGGCAAACTACGGTACAGGACACGGGCAAACTACGGTACAGGACATGGGCAAACTACGGTACAGGACACAGGCAAACTACGGTACAGGACACAGGCAAACTACGGTACAGGACACAGGCAAACTACGGTACAGGACACAGGCAAACTACGGTACAGGACACAGGCAAACTACAGTACAGGACACAGAGAATCTACAGTACAGGACACACAGAATCTATAGTACAGGGCACAGAGAATCTACAGTACAGGACACAGAGAAACTACAGTACAGGACACAGAGAAACTACAGTACAGGACACAGAGAAACTACAGTAAGCTTTAACGTGATGTGAAAGTAGAAAGGTAAGCAGGGGCTTACCAGGGAACTCCTGATGGTTGTCAGGGTAGCTCAGGGCTCGAGGCATACGGGATTTGGGGTAGCTGTCGCTACAGGGACAGAAGTCAGTATAAGGTCATTATCAGAACAAACGTGAACTCTCTGTAAGAGTGTATTTGTGTATAGGGGCACACAGCAGGATCCCAGCACAAGGAATAAAGGTTTAAATAAATCTGAACATGCTTCAGAGAACATAACCAACATGGAAGTATCTGATCCCACTAGCACCAGTTTCTGACCCTAATAATCAGAGGGATTATTGGCCCAGTTATGAGCCCAGGACTAATTTACACAATTAAGTACCAGCAAACTAGTACCAGGACTACAACAGGACAGGATTGCTGACATCCGAAATGAGAAACAGAATGTGAATCAGAATTACTGTAAAATCTACAGGAAGAGCTGATGCCACATTCTGAGGTTTGAAACAAGCTGGTCATGTAGGCTAGTCCATCAGCTATAACACACTTGTCATCAATTCGGTCTTTACCTAACGAGTTGTTTATTAGCAGCATTAAATTAATAGACTTTTTAATAGCCATAAGTGTGTACCAATTAATTTAATAAAGACCAAATTTTATTACTTCACCTATCAAGTGGACTGTCTAGGGAAGGACAGCTGCCTGATGCTGAATTCTCGGGACTGCTCATAGACAGAGGGTCCAGCATCTAGAAAAAGAGAGGAAAATGAGTATTACACGCAGACTGCTGCTGATGATTAGAGCAGATGTGTGTGAGATGATGGTCGGCACCTGGTCCATGCTCTCCGGTATGAATTCACCCTCACTATTAATGCTGGTAAAGGAGCCGTTTCTGGCCACCTGCTGCAGAGCATCAGGAATATAGCCTGGAGGAGGAGAACTACGATCTGTTGACTGAGAACCTGGAGAGGGAAAAAATACATGTTCATTAATCACAGACCTTCTCTGCTTACAACAAGGATATTATTTAGAGTCATAAAAAGAGAAGGACATCCCATAAAAACAGTAATATAGATACACACTGTAAACACACCTATGAGTGCCAGCATACTCTTTTTATCGGCAGCCCTAAAGTCGGTGTTGTCCAAGTTCTCGTGAGCAGGCAACAGGTCCTTACTGGAGTTCTGCAAAAGCAAGAATCAAATTCAGACAATTATATTTACATTATTTACACAACTTTGATTTTTTTATTTTGCTGTTGGCATCTTCAGGGATGAAATTGTCTAACACTGAGCTCTTTAACAAGAGAGAAAGGAAGTGATTTGTGAATGATATTGCCCGACAAAATGTAACTTGCATACAAACATTGTAAACATCGTATTTTTAAACTGATAGCAAATTCATTGTTGGTTCTACAATTAATCAGTTGACTACCTACATCCCTGGTCTCAGATCAGCACTCCCACCATGAGGATGATGCTTCACGAAGAGGATATTAATCACACACTGACCTGAGTGCAGGAAGGAAGCACCAGCAGGATTTTCAGGCTCTTCATGTGCACGGAGCGATCCAGCAGCTCCACGGCTTTATCCAGATCATCCTGAGTGCTCAACGGAATCACAAGCTACAGGAGAGAAGATGGGAATGAACGAAACAAGACGCAGTTATAACTAAAACCTGTAATGCAGCTCACACAACCAACATTTACACACATACAATAACTGTCATTCACTCAACTAGATCCTTATAATGTATTTAGATGATGGTACCTCATTATTGGTGTAATGCAGGTCCAGGGTCTGTCCAAACGCTACTTTAGCTTTGGCAGTCAGATCTTCCAGGCTGACAGGACGTGGGAACTGTAGGATCCTTAAGTAACAAACAACAGATCAGATTTTCCCTTTAATTACTTCAAGTGATAGTTCACCCTAAAACAGAAACTCTGTCATTATTTCTTCACCCTCATGTCGTTCCACACAGACTCACGTACCTGAAGTGCCAAAACTAGTTGGAACACAAATACTACCCAATGATGTTGTGAATATGCTAATTAGCATGTGACATCACATAGCGACAGTATTCAGAAACACTGAATACATTATAAATCCTGTACACCATCATCTGCAGCTAATGAAACAGTCACCTTCTCTAAACACATGCATTACAGAGCAACTCCAGGGCTCAGCTAAACAGGTTTAATGAAGAGAAAGCTCTAGAGGGAAGTGCTGAAAACAGGAAGTGATGTAGAGCAAAAACAGGACTTGTGGTCATTACCTCTTCTCTCGTCTGTACTCAAACTTCACCCTTACGTCATTCTGTGAACAACAATACAGTTTAATGTACACACGTCTCAAAACACATTGTGTGAGAGTCACAGAAATAGGAAGTGACTGTGATGTCATCATCCTCATTCAAGCATGGTCACGTATACACTCTCTGTTACATTTCTGTGTGTTTATGAAACATAAGTGTTTCTTTGCTGTAGTAACATTTTTATGATACACATTTACCAAATAAACACAATATTTTACAGGGAGGTTATATATTGAATTACATTTTCACAATGCGACATTGAGAAAATTAAGCGACATTGAGAAAATTACAGCAAGTCCTGTATACAATCTTTTAAATTCATTTTAATTACCTACTTAAGTAATTGAAATGCTTTCATATAGGCAGGTAATGCAGTCTTCCTTTGAAAACATCAGTTTTTTTAACTTGATCTTGTTTTAACTTTCAATCTATAGTAGTGAACTTACATTAAACATTCAGAATGTAAATGGCTACAATATTTGTTTGAAATTATGTCCCCCCTAATTGACCAAAAAAAATTAACTTTATATAGATATAACAGAAATGTTGATATATTGTTAAGCTATATCTCCCAGTCCTATTCTACAGTGACAGTGTCTCTGTGGAGCCCCTGCAGACCTGTTTTTTGGGAGAGGAGACCTTGGGTTTGTTTAGGTCAGACAGACCAGATGGACGACTGGAGCGATGCAGCACCACCAGGTCTTGCATGATGGAATTTAGAGCCTCCTGCTCATCTATAGGACATTATGATTCAAAATTTATTTTAATTACACACATGACATAAGTCAATCATTTCAGCACATGTTGTCTGAGAGCCTAGCTGTTTAGTAGGGTTTCGTAACAGTAAACATACCCATTTTGACAGATCACCGATTCACCCAGGAGGGCAGGAAAGAGGATTCTCCCATAAAATGGGATCCTTTCTCCTGGACAAAAGTAAAATCAATTTATTACATTAATATTATCAAGAGTAAACATGTCTGCGTGACATCCGACCATACACCGTCAATGATCAATTACAAAAAACCTTCATTCCACAGTATCATCTCATGACAGTATCATTCGTTTAAAAAATGTCTCCCAATCAAAGAAAAACTCGAGCCAACCCAGCAGCCTTTAGCTGTCAACGTTTAAATTAAAGAGGTTTCAAGAAATCGTCTACTTACAATTAAAATGTACGTAAACGTAAAATTACACATAGAAACGGCTTATCAGACATACGACATAGAAAATCACAGCATAATAAAGCACACCTAAACATTGTAAACACACCTAAACACGACATGTAACTAATAACCATGCTAGCTGGTTTGCTGACTAGCGTACATAGCTGTCAATTACATCAGATCAAAATTAACCAAGAGTGACAAAAAATGTAACTCTATGCTGTAATTTATTCACCGAATTGTGATTCGTCTGTGCCGTACTTTAAAGTTACAAACAAATAAAGCTCAAAGTAACATTTAGAAATGCACAGTTAGCTTTTTAGCTCTCTAGGCCGAGATTAGCATCGTGCTAACGTGCTAACGCTGGACTTCGTGCTGCAACAGTTAACGGAGTTATTCTGAGCGGCTACAGTGTTGAACTCACCTCTGTCAAGATCAAACTTGGGTAAATAAAGAGCATTTAAATACCTGGGTGAGCTCGGTCCGCTCACTTCCTCATCCACAGACCTGAGGCCCGAAGACGACTCTGACACACTGTCTGACACCAAATAAAACGACTTGAACTCAGTCCTGGGCCTGTACACACGGCTCGATCATCTCTCACGGACTCCAAGACACTCTACGGGCCCGTGACAGCCGGTGTCGTTGTCTTCAGTTGGGTTCGTGCAGGAATAAACAGCTGAACTGCGGCTGCCGAGGCAGTTTGTTTACATTGGGAGTATCGCGCGCGCGACCCAACGGAGATCTACCGCTGTCAGGACTAGGAGAACACTATTAAGATCCCCAAACTAGGGCCATAATAACGCAGAAACAGAGACGGTCGCGAATCCAGCAAACGAATCCAGGAGAGCATAACGACGCACTGAGCGATAATTGTTGGGAAACAAGTGCACTTGAAAAAGCTGCGAACGCGGACACTACTTAGTGAACAGCGCTGTTGACGCTTAACTTAAAACTCAAGTGACGCCACAGCGCCATCTACGGGCTATCGCGATATCCACGCGCACGGGTGGCCACAGACCCGCCTGTTTCACATTATAGCCAATCAGAGAGCGTGGTTTGGTTGCTATTGACCAATGGGAGCATTGAGTGTTTGCGCTGTTTGCTTTACGCTGCACGTGTTTGCTGCGTGCGCGAACGGGAGCGCACACTGACTGTATTTGGTTGAAGGCGATTTAGTTCACTTTACTGTTACAGTTTATGCTTTAATAGTGTAAAAATTTCACCACAGTCTCATTCTTCTGTTCATAAAATCCTCCTGCCATCTGGTGCTAATTCCGTCTTCTAAACCGTAAGATATACATTTAAATATATCCCGTACGAAAACTAACCATGATTTTTTTATAGTAAAAGTGTAATAACCATGGTTTTAACCAGTTTCACTATAAATATCATGGTTAAACTATGGTTGCTGTAGCAAAATCACCGTTCATTTTTAAATACCAAGGATTCCTATAGTAATGTTTTTTTGTTTAAACTAATAAAACCATGGTTAATGAAAGATTATAGTCTCTTTTATCATCTCTTTTAACTCTTCAAACAGTGTGTTTAAACAGAATATATTCTTTTGTAAATAATTAACAACACAGCAAGTCTGTAAGATGTAATTTATTTATTTATCACATCAAATCTCTTACAATTCAATAACACAGCATATCTTTAAGATATCATTCATTTCTCATTCATATCAAACCTCTTACACCTTGCATACAAAACATTACTGAGTGGCTCCACACAAACCCTCCAAAACAACCCTCATTTCCTCCTAAAATAGGTCATTCTCAACATATCCTATTATCCAGCTGTTGCCTATGAGGCTAGTGCACTAAAAAGAGGCACCACGTGCAGAATTACTGCTTGTAGATATCAACAACATGGTATTTATGTTCAAGCAACACTGCCATCCAATGAAAATCTTCCTAATGAAGTTTATACATAATATTTACTTATATTAGTGTCCTAATGTTTTTGTAGTTGATATGATTTACTCGCTTCTGTTTACTGCAGGAATTGCTTTTTAAAGGCAGAAATCTTTAAGGCTGTGCGTGTGTATGCAATTAATTGTATGTCTGTGTAACCATATCTAGCCATGTTAAATAAATAAAGAACTTAACACTAAATTCAATGTGCAAGAAAAACATCTATATACAAAAATCTTGACAATATTTCAAACAATTTAGTAGAATTTATAAAAGGGTACAGTTCTATTTAAACAAGGCACTGTAATACTCAATGCCTTTAACAATCCTTAAATTAAAGCTTATATTTTACACATAGTGTAAGTTTACTCTCTGTCCACAAACCTAAGGTTGATGGGTGCTCCCGGACAGAGAAGGCCATGAGTTTTAGCATGCACCTCAGCGGTCTGAGGAGATACCTTGATGTGGAACTTCTGAAGGATCTGAGATAGAGAAAGATACCCCATTAGACGTGAGAATTTAAAAACAGTGCTTAAATTGCATCACCGTGCTTCATTTGTTCAGACAGCTACATTACAGCACTCTGTACAATAATAGTAACACTCTGACATGATCCTTCTTACTGACTGTTGAGATACATAACAGCACACACCTGTGTGAGAGCCAGGTGCATCTCTAACTCGGCTATTCTCCTCCCAATGCAGCTGCGGATGCCGTAGCCGAACGGGATGGAGCCAAAGTTATCCACATGGTCAGAAGCGTCCTTGCGGATCCAGCGATCAGGGCGGAACTCTTCCGCACGTGGAAAGTTCTCCTCATCCATAGAAGTAGAGTAATGACACAGAGCGAGCTGAGTCTGTGGACACAGGAAGTTTTTTGTCATGGAATTTCTCATTGGCTGGTGTTTGATTTTGTTTAATCTCTAATTGCAGAACAATGGTTTTATCGTATATAAATCTTGATTTGCAAAAAGACAGTTATAATATAATCTAGTTTGCAGGGGGCAAATGTTAATGTCACATGCATGTAAATATGCTTTTACATGCATGAATACATCACACGATATCAGCTCTTACCCCTTTAGGAATGAAATAACCTCCAATGATTAGATCGTCCTGTGTAACACGTCCATTTCCAGGGAGAACAGGGAACAGTCTGCAAAATGACACTGTTAAGTTAACATCTGGCATTTAACATGATTCAAATGAATCGTCGAGTGGATTGTGCATGTATATACATCTATTTTCTATATGCTGCATGTTTTTGAATGATTTATGATATATTGTGTGATGGTAATGATGATTTTCACTTTTCTGCCACTTCTCATTTCCATGATAAAACAACCCAATAAATGTGATCTATAAATCTTTGAAAAACTGGTTTGTTCAATGAAGTGCTTGGCGTGATGGGAATGATTAATGTATTGTAATGTTTAATTATTGAATGTGCTGTACAGAAATGTGTTGGGTTTACCTGAGCGTCTCTTTGACAAGCCCTCTAATCAGAGGCAGATTAGCAACATCCTCTCCGGTTGGGACACGCCCACCTAGCACACGGTCCACCTCCTCAAAGATCTGCTGCTGTACCATGGGATGTCTAGCCAGAAGATACACACTCCATGATAGTGTGAAAGAGGTCTGCAAAAGGGAGGCCAAAAAAGAAAGAAAGAAAGGAAAAAAGTTGAGGTCAAAACCAGTTTACCGTTATTATACTCAAGGTTAATGTGAACAGATGCAATGAAGAAACTATGGTTCCTGTCACTTTCTGAGAGACTAATTTGTTATTAGAATAATAACCTAAAGTAAGTGAGACAGAGAGATATACAAGAGAAAGATCACATTAAAAGTTTTGGCTTGTGATTTCTAACATGATCCTACAGATCCTACAAAAACGAGAAAGATCAAAGAGAAGACGTTGCCAACAGACACATCAGTGAAACCAGAGTCTTGGCAGGTCTAGTTAATTGGGGGTATAATAGTTGGAGAGAGGTCATTGTGAGGGCAAGGGAACACAGAGGGTTCCACAGAGACCTCAGACACTCGTTTCAATCTGACATTTGATCGACATTTAGCAGTTTTCCCTGCTGTTTGCGACCCTGTCAGACCACATTGTCTGCCCATATTGCTTCAAGAGCTACCAGTTAAAAACCACTGACTGAAACTACTATTGTAAACACAGCAGCCTCTGAGCCTGTCCTTACCGTGTCCACTCCAGCCAGCAGCATTTCTGTCATGTTTGCGTAAATCTCCTCCACATTCATCTCTCTGGTGACCAGCATGTGAGTCAACAAGCCTCCTTTGATCTCTTCACCCTTCTCCATCTTCTGCTTAATCTCTGTCAGTTTCCTGTCCACATGGATCTGACCTGAAATAAATATATACACAAATATATAAATATAATAAAGACTATAGAAAAGCTAAAAGAAAAGACTCATCACAATTCCTTCTGCTCTTACTGAATTTGAAGAGGCCATCCCACGAGCTGCAGAATTCCTCCCAGGGTTTGGGAATGATGGGACGCAGCCATTTGGGAATGGCGCCAGCATACATGGTGGTTTTGAAGGAGCTGAACATGAGATGCAGAGCAGCGATGTATTCCTGACTCATCTTGGGAATTTGGTCTTCCAGGCAGCCCAGACGGGCCTCATACAAAATGGTCGCCACGCCTAGAAAAAAATTAACTTTTAAAATGTGTGCCTGTCATATCATTTATGCAGGTTTAAAAATGTTGCTATTTAGAGTGAGGTCAGACTTAAGGGTTTTTGACAGCTTTGCACAACGTAGAAATCATACACATTGGGAATTATACTTTCAACTGTACTTCCATGGAACAACAGGAAACTTTCTTCCATAGCCAAATAATTAAAAACCTTAAATCCAACGATTTCCACTAAACCAAATTCTGTTTGGGGAAATTTACAGTTTTCCAGTGTGAATGAATTTAATTTGGTCACTGATTTCTTTCTGTGGAACATCTGATTAACACTATAGAGTTTTAATAATAATATATAAGGAAGACTTTTCAGACTCCTCAGTTAACCGTATCAGATTTAATTTACAAAGCCTTAATATATCTTGATATATCATTGTGCTACCTCACTCTCCTCTAATTAAAAATCCTTGGTGGAAATCAAATCACTGTGAAGGGGAAACTCTGAGTCACTTTGAACAGAAACCAAATCCAGTGATCAAAGCTGGAGTGAGACTAAGACCACCTCACCTTCAACATACAACAACCCTGGAGCAACTCAATGTACTAGCTTTCTGCCACAGAAACACATCTCTGACACACAGCTTTGGCTCACCTTCCATGGCATATTTGAAGAACAGATCATTGATGTTTGTGACAGTTAGGCCGTCGGCCTGCTGGCTCCTCAGAGTCTTTATTCTGGTCACCAGATCTGCCACCACAGCGTTCACTTCAGGAGAGAAAACAGCCACGTCTCGCGGCCTCATGACCAGCTGACGGAGAACACTGCGCATCTTCAGCCACTCGTCACCCTCACTGGAGACAGAAAATATCAAACATGCTCATCTTTGTTAGCAGAGACCACGGAACCAAAATACAAAATGGCTTCTTCGCCCTGTTTTACACTGTGGATCTTGGTGCCCATTTGTTGCATTGAATTGAACAGTCTTGCTCATTGGCACATTGGAGATTGTTTATCTTTAACCACTAGACTCTATCACCAGAAGAAGCATCGGTTACTCACGCTGAGATGAGTCCAGTGGACCTTCCTCTCAAGTCTCTGTACTCTTTCCAGGACTCCATGTTACCTCGCTGAGGAGCCACACCTTCAGCCCGGAGAACCTGAGCAACCATGTCTCTGTCAGCGATGGAGACCACCAGCTGAGGTCCAAATCGAGACTTGAAGATCTTCCCATACTTCTGGGAGTGTTCCATCTGCAGGACACAAACAGACGTGATTGACGTGGAAAATGTAATTTAATCATTTCAATTGTTTTTCGTGCATTTCATTTAGTTCTGCAAGTTGACCCGTGAGTATAGTTCGATTCTAAAGCTTCTACAACAAAGTCTGGATGTTCAAAGCTGAGCTCCTGCTAATCTGCATTAGAGTCATCATTACTGAATACTATGAATATGTATAAACCTATATGCAGTAAATGGGCACAAGAGTTATTTGTTATTTGTCTATCTTAGAGAAATTATTGACATGATTGGTATCTTGTTTATCCTCCAGACCTTCTTTACACTCTTAAGAATGCCTGAAATAGTTAACACAACCCAGACACAGCACTAAATAATGTCTGCTCGCATCAATATGCATGTTTCCACAAACACTGTATGACTGTTAGCCAGCTGTTTCAGTGTATTGGAACACAATGATGGCCCATTTACAAATATTTGACGCTGTTTGTCAATAGAGTGATCTGCCTGTAAACTGCAGTGTCCATTCAGGCTGAGACAACAAAGGCAGCTCTGTGCTGTCTCTGGTTCATTCTTCTCCAGTGTCTTCTCAGGAAGAAAAACATCTCAAAACCGACTCTATTTCAATTCATGGGTTGAAATTTGAATAACAATGGCCACACCCACCCCACAAAATGTGTAATTGGGATGAAAGAGGAATTTGCTGAAATCATATTTTCTTGCACAAGTTGAGAAAACAAAAATGATTGAAGCGCCATGATTCTGACAGTATTATGCCATAGTTATGCCTGAGAATTTAATATTATAATATACTATTTAATATGGTCGTTATTTTAAGATTATTAATATTATTGAAAACACAATTTGAAAAAAAATGTAGTTGTTTTTAAGGCACGCTTGTCATTCTTTGTGTTTGGGAGAGAGATCTTACTGCTTCCCATATGATGTTGATTCTCTGCAATAGACTGGCTGGTTTGGGACTTTCCCCCGTGATGGGGTGGAGACAATATTTTACATTGCAGTTCCACATGTGATTCAACACCCCTCACGTGTCCCAACATTACGTAGCCCGTTATTTAAATATTTACGCTATTGATCGTGCAGTTAACGTTTGAACTTCCGTGCGTTAAAATGCACAGAAAAAATGATGTAAAAGTGAAAACACAAAAGACTCTTTTTAAAATGTTTTTAACACGCATCAATGCTACAGGTGAGCGACGAGACAGTCGGTGTGGAGATATCTGCAGCTCTAACACACATCACCGGCTCTCGCTGGCAGTGATGGCAGTTTTTGTACTGTGCAATTCATTCACAGTGTGTTAAATCTGTGTTAAATCAATCCCAGTTGTTTCCGTACTTTGTCATCTCCACTCACCTGGATCTCATGGATGCGACTGAACCCATCCCGGTAGAAGAACTCAATGAGATTGGAGATGGTGCTCGGTCCGGGCATCTCTTTGAGGTTCTTCGCGTTGGCCGCATTCTGCGCCGCCTCGGACGGGCTCACTATGTTTTGCTCTTTCAGAGCAGCCTGCCTGTGCGCCGCGATCTCCAGAGAGCCGCTCGCCACGGTCTTGTGCAACCCGTGGACTTGCAAGAAAACCTGCTTGTAAAAAGTCTCACGGAGCAAATTCTTACGGCCCAGGTACAGAACAGTATTCTGGAGTGCCATCTTAAATACTGAACGATGCGTCATAAAGTTATAAACTTATTATAATTGACGTGCGCTTCACCTCTCCACTGCTTGCACGCGAGTGCGCAATGGAGGTGGGCAGCGCAACGACTTTTATAAGATCGATAAGAGGTGTTGGGTCAGAAAGGGAATGGGCAGGGCCAGTTCACGATCGTTTTCGGGGTGAGGTGGGTCCCGGGTTTGGGGGCATTTAGGGTAAGGAGAGACCTCCATCATACAGAAACGATAAATCCCTTCAGAGAATTAATCAGCTCTGGTTAGTTTGCACCATTGGGCACTTTCCCACGAGCTTATCCTGCAGTGCTGGCACAAAAGCGGGTTTACCTCATTGGAACCCCTTGAGGTTGTTTAACAGGGGTACAACAAAAGAATGCCCTTCTAATGTTCCTTCTTGTATCCACACAGAGACCCATTCGGCTTTTTACTTGTAAGGTATGTTACGTAACTCTACATTGTCCCTTTCATTTTGTTGCAATCTTTAAAATTAAAAATTTTTAAAGATTGCAAAAAAAGGATCAAATTCGGCTCAGAACCAGCGTGTTTATGCCAAATTCTTGGATTTGTTTCTCTTTTCTGTATTCTCTTGATACTTTTATATTAAAAAATTAATATTAAAATATATTATAAATTAATATTAATGCTACACCATACATTAAAGTCAATTAGTTAATCAGCTTTTCTCCAGTTTTTGTGCATAACTCGCATCAGATGGTTAGTCAATGAACTGTGGACGGTTTGTGGGCATAATACCAGAGGCAGGACTATGAGAAAATAAACAATTAATAGCTCGCAGACTGAATGTAAGTTTTTTTCTCTTACTATCCATCTGTAATAAGACTTACAGAAGTATTAATCACTCATCTGAGTGTCAGGTGAGAAATAAGGATTACATGATTTAAACAATCACACAAGTTACACAAGGGAACAGAGACTTAAGAGGTCAAGAAAGTTCATTCGACAATCGCAAACATCTTTATTCCATTAATATAAATAAAACTGTGTTTTATGCGATTAAAGTTTACTTGCACAATTCAACAGCCGGGTTACGGTTTGGCTTTTAAATACAATACAAAATTCAGGTTCGTCATTCTTTACAATTCAATGTCATATTAAGAACACATGTATTTAATTCAAAATCAATTCAAATTTAAACAATTCTTTCCTATAATACAAACATCCTGTTTGTAGTATTGTACATGTTAAACTCACAAATCTTTCTGGAATCAGAAATTTTCTCTTTCTGACAGTTTCTAATCTATCAAGCATTTTGTTAACCATCATTGTCCAGGAAGATCTATGTTTAGGTCCTGCTGTGTCCACTTGGACCTCTTGGACAGGCTGTGCCCGGGTTCAAGGCGTTCCCCTGCAGGGGTGGACCTTACTTGCGGAAGCGCTTAAACAGAGGGTGGACACTCTTGTTGACCGCCGATTTGCTACCCCTGGACATCTGGTACTCCATGTAGACTGTATCATCTGCTCCAGACATGGAGCTCATCGTTCCCATACGTCGAGAAAACTAGAGAAACAGGTGAAGCCTTCAGAAACATTTTTTAAACACAGCCACTCTTACCCATGCGAGATGAAAACAAACAACAAATGAGGCGGCAAACAGGAAGTGAAGCAAACCTGTGGCTTCCCGCCCATATCTCCCATCACCACCTCCTCCTCTGCATCGAGATCTGACGCTGCCAGAACCTTCTGCAGAAGCTGCTGCTGTTCCTCACGAGAGGAGAACATCAGGTCTTCCTCGTCCATACCAGCCAACTTTGTGATCACCTAGAAAGAGCGGGAAACAAAAGAGACAGAATGCTTGACAGACAGCTGCAGATGATACAAGACGACGTACTTTGTTAAATTCGTGACTTCATCATTGCGACTGTCTACCATCTTCACTTAGCATGATCAAATTCAGATATCTGCAACTGTATTGCAAACCTTAAAACTATATCCCTGGTCCACCAGGAAGCGCTGTCTCTTTGTGGAATAAGCCATTTCCTGTGTGTCCTGAGACACGAGCGAATAGAAGTATGCGTTGTACTCCTCCGCCACCATACCTGCAAAAGACATACAATGACATATTATGACAATTAATTTATAAAACAGTTAACCACTTCAATTTGAAACAATAATTCTTATAAAGATGCAGACCAACAAAAGGCTGCTAGTTTTAAGAGGTATAGTTTAGGGTTGTAGGTTCAAATCTAGAAAAGGGTGATTGATGAACCATCATTGTGTCTGAGGAAGATTTAGCAAGATGCTTATCTTGGTCCAAAGTTTTTGGGTGAACTATTCCCTTAAAGCAGAGTTTTTGAAGAGAGATTAAAACTAGACTCTTTTAGGGTTCCCCCCACAGGTTCTATAAGATGTTGGAACGCATCTACTGCACTAAACAACAAGCATCTAACTAGTTACACCTTGACCCAGATAATATATTCAAAATAATAAGCGAGGTGTTGACTTCCTGTGTGTGGGTACCTTTCTTGGCTCGCAGTACTCTGCCCAGCCTCTGAGCTTCCTGCCGGCGAGAACCTCCATGAGAGGAGATCTGTATCAGCACGTTTGCCTCGGGCAGGTCAAAGGAAGTGTCTCCTACCTGACAGTGACAGAACCAGAGTAACATTAAATAAGCCAGAAGGAGGAATAATCGTTTTATTTGAATGTTTGTTTTAATGTTTAACCAAACAGATCAGACTCCATCATCATCATCATCATCATCATCATCCAGTTGATACACAGAGAACAGGATCTCTGTTTTAAAGACACATTTCTTGTCATGTTGAATATTTTAGATTTTCAGAGGGAAAATATGTTTCCTCCATTTTCTATCTAGTGAAGACAGAGGTAGAGAATTTACCTTAGAGATGAAGATGGTGTTGATTTTGGGATTGTGTTTGAAGTTTTGAAGAATCTGCATACGTTCTCCTTGTGAGGTGGGACCATAAATATACGGTCTAAACAGAAAGTAAAAAAATATATATATTTAGCTAGATATATTTGACATCTGTACCAACTGATTCAACCTTGATCTTTGACCTCACAGACAGATTCCTAAACCATGATGTCATTCCACCTTATTGAGTTGTTTTTGTACTTGATATGTATAAAACAACTGAATGAAAAAACAACTCATAATTTCAAGGTCCATAAACGTGCAAATGAACAACTTTTAAAACTAATTTAAAACAACACATTTTGAGGCAAAAATGCAGATTGTTTTTCAGATTTATGTGGATCAATGTGGGTGTCACAAAGGTTTGCAGTGCTGGTAAACATCTAAGAGCTAATTGATTTGGTTCATGGCTTGAAGTAACACACAAACTGATTTAGAAAACAATACTGCTCTTATTGTTGTATGGTTATGCTTCATATGTTTCGGTGTGTGTATGAAAGTATTACTTGTTCAAGCGGATGGCGTATTCTTTGAGGGCAAAGACATTGTCAGCGAAGACGATGATTTTGTCGTTTCTTCTCTCGTGGAAGCGGATCAGGAACTGACATGCCCGGAACTTGTTGGGATTCATGGTGTACAGCAGAATCCTCTTCTTAGTCTTTATAGCCACATATTCCCGATAGAACTCAGGAGACATGGGACACCAAACCTGCACATAGAAATAATCAACACAACGGGAACATTTACCTTCACATTCCACAATTCCACAGAGGTGCTGATAGAGATCATAGACTCATGGCTGAGGTGTGCCAAATACCAAACACAGTGGGGGTTATATGTAGTCATCTGATTGGTCGATTTCATTGTTTTAGGTTGGCACCTCTTTCTTTTATTCTCTCTTCTCAGGTAATATTCCTCATACACATTCCTCTTACCTCAGCGCACTGGACTTTAGCAATGTAGCCGTTGTTTTGTAGCTCCATCCAGTTTGCCTCATACAGTTTTGGGCCGATGAGGAAGTTGAGATCAACAATCTTATCATCCTCTCTCACCAGTGTGGCAGTCAGACCCAGTTTACAGTGAGCCTGGACGATCGTCAGCACGCGACGGAACATCTTTGCTGCATGACAGACAGAGACAATCTGAAGTTTACAAATATTTATTCTGTGCTCACTGATATTATTAGTTTATTTTTTATTTTTATTTTATATTAGTTTAAAAGTTATAACAATATTTACATGCTGCTGCCTTGCAAAGCCCTGTAAATTAGTTCTAAGCAAAGCAGTAATTTTCTGGCTTTGCTCAACATTTTATCAATTTTATTTTTCTTACATGATCTAAAATTAAAAGACTCAAACATTAAAACTTTGTTTTCTAGATAATTTTAGTCTTACGTGCACTATTTTTTATTAACCTGAAAATCACACTTAAAAGTATCTTTAAAATACTTTGGCATCCGTACAAGCATTGGTATTTGCTACTGGAAATGCAAATCTAGTTAAAAAACACCTATGTTGAAATGTCTTGTTGCATTAAACAGATATGTGATTAATTGCTTTGGCATCATCAGGTCAAGTATTCACTCACACACACACTCACACACCTGGGATTGTGTGCACCTCATCCAGTATAATGAGACCCCACTCCTGGCTCTTCATCCACTCCATCACCCTCTCAGCCTCCCACGAGCGTTTGGTGGTGTGGCCCAGCATGGAATAGGTGCTGATGGCCACTGAGCAGCCGATGGGCTTATCCTTCGCATCCGAAGTGAAGCGACAGATCTGTGAGTCGTCGATGGTGGACCACATCTTAAACTGAGCTTTCCACTGCTCCACTGACACAGAGGAGTTTCCCAGCACCAGGCAGCGCTTACGGACCGTGCATGCGGCGGTGACGCCCACCAAAGACTTACCAGCACCTGTCAGATAAACATGCTGTTCAGTTACATTCTGCCTCAGTAATTCCATTAAAACTCGCTGTGGTAATGCAAAGTGCCAGTAAAGATTAAGTGTCATTTTTCTGTCCAAATTCGTCCTCCAATTGCAGCTTAGTGTGCAGAGACAACTATAAACAGTAAATATGCCATTTGTAACACTGATCTATTATTAATTTCAGGAGGAAATCAATCACCATGGAAAACACTGAACATTCCATTAGGAGAATGTTAAGAACTGCTTAAAAGAGACGGAATGTTGATGATCAGAGAGTTTACCGCAGGGCAGCACAATGACTCCTGATCGAGCTCGGCCATTTCCAAACATCTTCCTCAGACTCTTCTCCTGATAAGGTCTTAGCACAGCAGTGGGCTTCAGGTCCATGTTGATGTCGGGGTTCACCGTGTCATTACGGAAGTCGTACTCTGCCAGGAGCGGATACTCCAGCTGAATGCAGCGTTTCTGAAGCTCCTCAATCATCTCCTGATGAACACACCAGCAGACAGAAAGGAATTGGGGAGAAGGAAACCAACAAAATTCCTCCACACTGACTCTGATTGGCTGTGATCTTTGATTGTGTCACGGAGCGCCATATTTTTGTGTTAATTATAGACAATTGTTTTTGTTCCTGGAATCTTGCTGGGTGATATCTACTTTAGACGTGGTATATGGTTGAAGATCAAATATTTGCAGGTTCAAACTCAAGTGGGGCTCTAAGAAAAACTGCATTCACAATGAAACAACATCCACACACCTGACGGATCTCAAATGATACTGTCTGCGTCTCCTCCTCTTCCTCCTCCTCTTTATCCATCTGTTCGTAGTAGCTGAAGATGTCCTCGGGCACCTGGGTTTCTGAGCGCTGGCCCTCCACAGGCTGAGAGGTGGACGGATCACCGTTGCCCTGCTGAGACTTTGAGATCTGCCAAGAATGAGAGGTTTATAGTGTTTTGCGCTTCAGTACTTGGTTTAAAAAAACTTCTGTTACAGTTTATGTTATGGCAAACTGACAGGTGCGACATTTGAACAATCTGTCAGTGTTTTCTAAAAAAAAAAAAAAAGATATGGACAGTGTCACCAAGACACACAAGGTCATAACAACCCTCACACACAGGTCCTAACTATGAGACCTCTCACCCACTTATGGCTCTCTCTAAACCTATTTACGTTATTACCACGTTTACAGTAAAACAGGCTAATTATCTGAAGTATTTTAGTGGGTTTGTTTTAAGTGGGTGTGTTGATATACTCACTGCTGATTTGCTGGAGATGACCTCAGTGATGAGCTCGGTTTCATCACCCGCGGCAGAACGCAGACGACAGTCTCGAATCACAGAGTCCTGCAGCAACCTCTGAATGACATCAGGAAAGGCACTTTCCACAAAATACCTGCACACACACACACACACCTCAAACACATGAACATGTCTCCACACCTGCTGTAGGTGTCCTGTGAATGCTGTTACTCTATTTCAATGTCATTTCAATGCTTAATATCTTCTAACGGTATATTTGTGCCAACCTACATTAATGTGAAATGCAGACAAAGATAAATAGATTTCTTTCATAATTTTAAAAGTTTAACAAATGAACAGACCTGTTGTGTTTCAGGACCAGCTTGACTTTACCGTAGCTCACTGTGCACAACTGAAAGAGAGAGAGATGCCAAAATATAGTGATCCCAAAATATCAGATGCATTAGATTCTATGCAAGCTTACGCACACACACACACACACACACACACACACAGACACACACACACCTTTATAAACTGCACAATGCCGTCTGGTACAGAAGTCTTGCTGAGTTTCTGCAGGTACTCTGTGATGTCAGAGGTCTGCAGACCGACGCTCACGGCTGCGTACAGAGAATACGCTGTCAGCTTGTACTCGTGCACATGAGTTGGTCTGCACACCGGTTCTGCTATGGCAACCAGGAAGTCCTGAGCGTATTTATACACAGGAGAGAAAGCCTCTAGAAAGATGTGTCCATCTGGAGCCTACAGACAATCAGACAACACAAGAACAGTTAGATCACTGTTTCTGCCCCAGACAGCACATACAAATCAATCAGACAGTCTCTTCCTGTCTATGTGGCTAAGTCTGCCTATGTGAGATTACCTAAAAAATGTGCATGTCTTCATTAGGTGTAACTGATTGTAATTGCGCCTGACAAACAAAAAATTGGATCTTTAATTTTAATGTGCATTTATCCCGTTTGTTTCAGGAAGATTACTGTCACATCTACTGTACATGTATTGTGGTGGCTTATACACTTTTTTGGCAATTAATTTCACTTCCAGCAATCGCTGCTGAATAATAAGCAGTTATGTATTTCACAAATTAACTTTCCCTACAGATGCCAGATGTTCACGTGGTGACAGCAGAGGCCTCTTACCACCCACAGCGGCCGTGAAGTGTGGTCATTCTTAAGCATCATCTGCAGCCTGTAGTCTTTGGCTCCATACTCATCCAGTTTAGTGGTGGATTCATCCACCTGTTTTCCAGCGGCTGCAGGTATGGCCTCCTGGGACTCGCTGCCCATCACCTCTTCATCCTCCTCTTCCTCTTCATAATAGCGTTTCTTGGACTTCCTCTCTAATTTAAACAATTATTTCAGCAATTCAGAGCATTCACACCAGTGCTGCTCAATCATACACCCGCCGACCCACTATTCTTCAGCGATGAAACCCTGATCTAATACTGTTCCTGTTCCATGTGAACCTGCAGCCCTCGCTGGGTCATGCACCATTTACATGGTTTTGAGATTAGATCTACATCTAAACTGTGCAGAGAGAGGTGGACATATATCTAATAAATATATCTAAATCCTGGTTTAGATTGTCCGATAAGAAAAGCTGAGAAGTACATTTGCGTTTGATATAAATATATTAATAATTATCTTAAGCATCAGAAATGTGATTCATGTACTAAAATCAGAATCTATTTAAACATAAGAACATCATCACTTTGAAAAGTTTTCTGCGAAATAGATCAGACTTTATGTAAAGAAACAGATATCAAAAACAAAGCAGATCTTGCGTTGCTTTATCTGTGTACATTCAAGTCGTGTATTTGTTTCTAAAGCACGGCATCTCTTACCCCGATCACTCCTGTCTTTCTTTCCCATATTGTCCTGGAGCAATCAGGCCTTTACTGAGAATTCGTTGATGATTTAATACATTTGTATTCACGAAACTGCGTGAGATTTTACTGCAACGCCACTGACAGAACAGCCATGTCAGGTCTCTTCCTCTACACATGAAACAGTCAAGGGTTTAAACCAACACCAAACACCTACCGCCCCCTGCCGACTGAACGCATGCACACACTGTATGTACCGCCAGCACTCAACTGCAGATACCCGGAGCCAAAAAAACCTTGGTTGACCATCTAACTATAAAGCAGCATTTATTTTATAACAACCAGAATATCATCCAATAAACAACAATATCTGGAATAAAATATTTATTGACAAGACCACGGAGCACACTTTTGCACACTTTTACAGAGGGGTGACTGACACTCCAGCTGTCTCGTTAATAATCTTGTTCTGGACAAGACCTCAAACATGAGCGATCTTCTAAACATTCACAATACGCCCTTCAAGAAACATCAGAAAACAATTGACCAATGTTACATACCTAACCAACAGCTTTAAATCGAGTGACATAATATTGTTACATGAAATGACAACAAAATCAGATGCAAGAACAGACCATGTGACATGACAATGTGGCATGTTACAGAAACGAAACAAATGTCATAAAATGATTTTAATGTGACAGATTCATAAAAATGGTTTACACAGAAATAATGTTCTTGTATTTTATGAATAACGCCTAGTTTGTTTTACTTATTGTAGGTCTTGTCTGAATTAACAGCAAAAGAATGTTGCACTTGTGGTTTCATGGTGATGCTGATGTAAAATGACTGTGCTGTTGGCATGGCAACAGTGAGCAGTGTTCTATGCCCCCGCATCTGAAACACAGGCCGAGTATTTGTACGTGTAGAGTTTGTTATCTGCTCCTCCACTCAAAATCAACTAGAGAGAAAACAAGACAGAGAAACAAAGTGTGATACATCAACTAAACTATACTGTGATATACATTACTGTTAAAGACCACATGAAACAGTGTAACAAGCACATGAGGGATGTTGTCATTCTACAAGCCTTTTATTGGACAATTTGTACACACCCCTGAGTGCAAGATGAGTCATCAATATTTTTAGTCTGTTTTATCAGACTATAAATCACCATGAAGTTAACAATTCTAATTTCATTGGTTATTTTTTTATTCCACAGTGACATTTTAGTCACACACTGACAAAATTCAGATGGTCATACCTCATTTTCTGTCCAGTCTGCACACAGCACTTTGTCTTCATGGGCAGCAAGATCATAGAGAGGAGCTTTATAGCTGGAATCACAGAGAGAAGAAAGCAGGACGGTTTAGGACAGATAAAGAGCAGAACACTGTGATGACTCGAGGTGTTGTAGGGAGTGTCACACACCTCCTGGTGTCCCACAGTTTCACCATGTTGTCCAGTGATCCTGACACCAGCTGATGCTCATGGGAAGGGGACCACCTGACCGCCGACACCCAACCATTATGAGATGTCAATGAGAGGAGAACTAGAGAGCCATCTGAAGAAACGAGTGACAGGAGATGAGAGAGATGTATATGATGATGCTCAGAGCTGTGTTTGTATATAATGTCTCTATTGGTCACCTTTAGATCTTGGGTCCCACAGCCGCACATGTCTGTCAGTGCTGCCAGAAGCCAAGCGTCGACACAGCGGAGAGTATGAGATACAGCTAAAAACCTTACTGCCCGTCTGCAATGCAATGACACCACTCGGTAAATCCAAAACTCAGGAATTTCAAAATAAAATAAAGAAACAGATGTCCTCATAAGACATGTGGTTTCATTGTACGGCAAAAAGCAACCTGAACATTCAGCTTCTGTGTTCTAAAAAGTCATATCATAGAATGAAAGAATTTCACATTTTAAAACAGAAAGTAATTAACCAGAACATATCTGCTCTCTTATGATAAACTGATCGACTCACTAATGTGCTCCTCTGCCCACCAGTTTCTGCATCCCAAAGACGGATGGTGTGATCCCATGATGCACTGCACAGCTCCTCAGCGTCCAACCACAGCACGGAAGACACGGCCTCATTATGACCCGAGAGAGTCATGAGGGGAGTCTACAGCAGAACAACAGGAGACTGTGAAACCTCCAGGCACGAATCGATCATAAGAACCTGCATGTAAACCAGCATGTGTAGATGTTTACCCGCGTGAGCCCCATCTGCTCTGTCTTCTGCTTTTTACGAGGTCTGTTCTGAGGTTCCTCCATCTCATCCTCTTCTTCTGTCGGTACTGAGGACAAAAACACAAACCAGTTTTAAGATCTGCTGATTTTACCGCTCACCCTTCATTGTTTTCTTTTTTTAATAAAGTCCTTTTAGTTACACATCATATCTGAAAGAAATTTACCTGCTGACCATATTTTCAGCATTTTATCCCACGAGCCACTGCAGAACTAAAAGACAAACAAGACAGGACAGACTTTAGAGTTAATATTTTATGGCTTTTTTTTGGTGCAAATGGTAACATTACTTACCATTGTATCATTTTCAATATCATTTTGTACAAATAAAAAAAGACACAGTACATGTTTAGCATTTGCCCTAAATAAAATGCACACACTTTTGTCCTAGTGGGGTCGACGGCAATCGTGTCTACACTCCCTGCGTGTCCACGGCAACAGTGTCGGGCCTTTACTTTGTTCCGCTCTGAATTCCACTCCCACAGAAGCACTGTTTGATCCAGAGATGCCGTCAGAAAAAAGGAGCTCAGACCATCTAGGGGACACAGAAGCCCAGAAACAGATCCATCAGAGGAAGAACTTCATGCAACAAAAACATGATTCCATTCTGTTAAACATTCAGACTCAACATAAATCAGTAAATGACTTTAAATCTTCAACCTCTCTTCACCCAGGCAACATCCTTCACAACATCAGTGTGTCCAGTCACTGTCATCACCGCCTTGCCCTCCATAGACCAGATCCGTGCCGTCTTATCATAAGAGCCTGTGAGAATCCTAAACACAAGGCAGAGGAATGAGTTTAACACATCAGACATGAAGCTGTCTGGCCTGTACAGTCAGTACAGTTCTGGGACATGAAACGCACCACTCAGAATCTGCCTCTACAGAGCTGATCCAGTCATCATGCATGATGCATTCTTCCGGCTGAGGGGCTGTGAACTTCTCTACATACTCGATCTCCACTACTTCCTCCTGTAAACACACACACACACACACACACACACACACAGATGAGCAGTTACACACACCACACAGACAGATGAGCCGTTACACATTTACAAATATCCGCTCATTAACAGTTTACCGGCATGGTGGCAGCTGAGTTAGACCTCTAATGCACCTTAGCATCATATTCTGGACTGCATTTTCTTTTATTAAAGTGCTTTCCAATTTTGTGCTTAATTCCCCTCAAACGCTCAGAGAACAGACTGGGCAGTCTGTGTTGATGCCATGCGAGTACAGTAAACGCACTGCCATACCGTTGAGATGTTCTCCGTCTCCATGTGACCGGCCAGTGAGGTGCGCAGAAACTGCCCTCGAACCAGGAAGTCAAACTCAACATGTTTGTGTCCGGCTGTGAACACAGACATAAGTTTAAAATGCAATTTCGACCTGAAGGAAGCACTGAAGTCAGAAGCCGAACATTCCACACTATAGGAAAGACTATCTCAAAACATACTGTATGATAAAGTGACGTAATGACTGAGAATAAAGAATAAATCTGCATCCAGCTCACCATCCTTAGCTTCCAGCAGTTTGTTGATGACACCGCTGAGATCTGTGACCTCAGAGGCAGCAGGGATGGAGAATGGGACGTCATCTATCAGATACCTACAAAAACACAACAGAATTACCCCTGGTACAAAATCAGCCGACATCCCCAAAGGTGTTAAAGGCGACTTTAATATAATGACAGGCGTTATAAATGAAGAACTGTACCACAAACACACTATGAATCACAGATCAATACGAAGCGGCTATAGCTCAATTAATCCATTACGCACATGGAAATAATACTCACTTTTTGTTCTCGGTGAAGAATCTGGCTTGTAATTGCGACATTTTATCCGACGAGACGGCAACTATTCAAAAAACATGTGTGATTACTGGAGAACTTCACTTCGTACGGAGACACTTTACCACCATGTGGTTCCCGATGCGTGCGTGTGAAAGACAAGACAGTCGATCGCAGAGTCATCGCCGCTCGATAAATCTGCTCGCCACTGTTTCTGTCTGTGCTGAGCTCAATTCTCTGAAAATATAATTTTTACATTTGTTTGTACAAGTTTTTACATTTCATATACTAAACCGTTTTCAGTGTGATACAGAATGATCAAATGTGCTTACGACTCTGTATCGTATGTTTGTTGCAACACGAACTCACAGAAAAGAAAATGTAAAGAGATTTGATCTTTTCAGCTGCTTCTAGCATTTTGAGAAAATTGACAAAAAGTGTATTGAGTATACTGAAAAAAAGCCTCAGATCTGAACATTTCACACTGTCCTCAGGTTTTGGAAGAAACCAGTGAAGTCATCAAAGGGCAGAGATCTAAACACTATAACTACAGCTAATTCATGTTATGCTACAATATCCACAATAATGTTCTGAAACTCTTTATGTATGTGAACAATTTTCTCATTTGTTTCTGTTGAGGTATAGAATCAGTCTGCTATGCAGCTACGACATGATATTTTATATGCTTTCATTACTGGAATGTCTGGATCCTCAGTTAGGAAAATTGTGCAAGTCATGGGAACTTTGCTCCATTTTCCAGCTTTCTTTTTAAAACAGACTATGTGACGTTGAGTTAAGTCGCAGTTGAAAGCTGAGCTCTGTGCTTAACGTATCGCACAATCTCTCATTGTGTAGCCATGCCCTTCTATTGCTATTGTTGTGTTTATATATACACCAAATTTCTGGACAAAGATTCATGTTTAAATGGAACATCACATTTTCCTTTTGTCCAGATGTCTCTGATAAAACAGGCCCATGCAGTCTGATCAACAGCCATCGCACTGACAGTCGACACAGTAACTTTAAATTGTTTGGGTCACGTCGCCCCAGTAGGCCGAGGGGGTCGGGGTCAAGGTTGTGTCTGCAGCTGCAGGAGAACTCTCTGCTTTTTCCAAAACCATGGTTCCCGACCTGCCTGGGGACACCATGCAACTCCCCTGAGTCTGCTCCCTTGGCAGCGACCGCCCGGGGGAGGCAAGGCGAGAGATAACATAGCACTTGAAGATCCCCACATTACCTCACCAGATAAGGCAGAGGGAGGGGGCTGGAGCCGAGCAGAGTGAACATTGGGCCTTTGGGTGGAGGAGAGGGCCGAGCCCCTTCACGCAATACAAAGGACCCTCGAGCGCTGTCATTTAGAGGCTGTCTGGTGGTCTCACTGGTGATTCCCATGTCGGAGCGAGCACAGGAAGAAGCTGAGGAGCAGAGAGAGATGAGAAGGAAGACTCCACGGACACAGAGGTGGACTCAGCCATGCATGAGACAGGCAACACATAGAGAGCCAAAGAAGTGGGTGAGTTAAAGATTTGGCAGATAAAGAGGGTTTGTGCTCAACAGGTCATAAAATGCAATACATGAGAGAACATCAGTGTGATTTTCACATACGTTTTCATTTTTTCTTTATACAGTGGAGTACAAACATCTGACAGCAAATTCAAAATCTGTAACTGTAACCCAACAAATGAACAGAAACTTTTAGGATTAAAAAAATGAAACATTTTAAATGTTGGAGATGCTGTCTGATTGTGTGGAAGCACATCTGTGATATTTGATTTGCTTCTATTGACTCACACTAAATGTTCTGATGTTCCAAAGTCACGGTGGGATGAATCCTCAGGGTTTGCACAAATACGTCCATGGTGTCATTAAAATGGCAGGAGGATATTTTCACTGGTGGTCTCACACTATACCAGACTATACAAAAACTTTGTACCTGTGATAATTTACCAAACACAGTATGAAGTCTTTCTCCATTCTACTTTGATTGTCTTAGGTGAAGTCTGGTCCAACTGTTCCATCCAGGGTATGTAAGACTCAGAACTCTCCAGAGAACGCAGCAAGAGAGAGGAGTCGTGTGCAGAACCTTAGACAAGCCTTCCACAGCCTGCAGGCTGCTCTACCCTCTGTTCCTCCTGACACGAAACTCTCCAAGCTAGATGTGCTGCTTCTGGCCACCAATTATATTGCCCACCTGACTGAAACCCTGGACCAAGATGGAGAGTTGGGAGACCACACCATCCTGCAGAGAGCCGAAGGATACCTGCATCCTGTTAAGGTGACTCATTCTTCACCTTTATAATTATTGTTTAGTACAGTAAATTATAGTGAACCCTTTCTGTTGCTTTTCTGTACTGTGTGTGATGTTTGTCTTGGGGAAACCGGAAAAGGTGTTGTAACTAGGAATTCCGGACCCCCTTACTGTATAATGCACTGGGCCCTTACATTATTTTTACTGTATTGCTGGGAGAATTATAGAAATCATACAGTCCCTAGAATTGTTCCCACTTTTTACACCAGTATCTACCACCCTGGCACAATAAATGTGTAAAAGGAAACACAAACATGTGGTATTAAGATTATTTGTCATTTTTTTACATCCTGTCTGACAGAAATGGCCCATGCGTTCTCTTCTGTACTGTGGGAATATCGAAGAGCGATTGACAGGAGCACAAACCAATCAGGAGGCGTCTTGCCCACCAGTCTGTTCTTCTGAGATGAATGCTGATTAATAGACTAAGGCAGCATCTTAACACTGAATCATTTTTGAGGATAAACACTGATGTGTGTTTGTGTATAGGACAAAGATTATCTGGTGATGTGTTGGAAAAATATGTAAATAAAATATATGGATCAATTATCTTGACCACACACACTTGATAAAGATACAAATATTTCCACATTATTTATATAATTACGCTTTACAATAATGTTGCATTGGTTAACAATAGTTAACTATGTTAGTTAACATGAATTAACAATGGGTAACGCTTGCATAGCATTTATACAAATATATTTGAGTATACATGCAAACAACTACAGTGCACAATATTTGTATTTGTAAATGCTGCAAAAGCAGAACTTGTGTAATATCTTACCTATTTATAGCATAACTAGGCATAACAGTCCACTTTATCTCTTACTAGCTGTTGGTATCTGACTGTTTTCATTTAATATGTGTGTTCTGTACTTGATAGTAATGAAATGAATGTCTTGATTAGTGGGTAGGGAGGACTGTTATATGAAACACTTGGCAACCACAGATGAGTCATGAAGAACCCCCATGTCCTCTTAATCATGAGGCAACAATTTAAATCCTCAGAAAACACAGATTACTCATTTATTTAACTATGATCGTTTAAAGTCATTATAAACCACATAAACACATATCATGAAATATAATTTTCACTCAGAATGTGCTCTGCTGTTTTTGTGGTGTTTTCATTTGAATCACACTACTGCATCTTCCCACAACTCTGGGGATGTGTTGCATTTGATTGGACTCTTTGATCATCCACTTTGAGTTACTTCATTAAACCTTTGCTTTATCTGATTAACTAGAAGATAACTGCCAACATATTACCAGCCCGAACTGATGGCACCACATGAAGCTTTCTGAGCACTTGTGATTTAGCTCTTGTATTTCAGTGGGGTTCTTTGCTGCCCTTTTGCTCATTGTCATTGTTTTGGTAAGAAAACATGTGCAAACAATGAGTATGTGGCTGCATGTGTGTTGTGTCAGGTTTTTGGACTCTCACCCATAGAGGAATGGTCTAGGCAAACTCTATAAATCTGTCCCTGATAAAACCTTTTCAACTCACATTAATAGTCAAAGCGGTCCAGACAGATATGTGCTACTAAAGCAAGAGATATAGAACACGAGGGCAAACAGTTGTATTTAAATCTCTGTCACCACGACAAATCGTTCTCACCATTTAAGGATGATCTGTGATGGTTTGCTGATGATGAACAGATCTGCTTCTCAAACACTGAATTCATTTTCTAAAATCATGTTCACCATTTAAGAATAAAGGTTTCAGTTAGAACCACTTACACATGCACATCATTATTACATATTCAGGTGTTTAGCGACTCTGAATGTTTACAGTTGGATCTCTAACTTACCCATTCGTATAAGACCAGCGGTGAAGTTCTAATATTTTATTAATATTAAACTGGATAAATGTGAAGGGTAGCTGATGATAGACATGAGGTTTGCATTTATAATTAAGTTCCATAATCATCTATGCTTCGAACGGTTTTTAATGCTCCAAGTAATGTTACTTTAAATATAACTGTTGAGGTCTGGGACCAACACCACCAAAAAAACCAGAGAGCAAAATATCTTATTCTACATTAACTTCAATACAGCTCCTACAGAAAAAGATACGGGATATTACCCCAGATTAACTAGCACTAAACTCAGTGTAAATATTACCTCTGCATTTCTTACATTTTCTTAAACGAATGCTAGGAGCTCAGGAGCTGTGAGTTATTGAGACTCAGTTCAGAGGCCCAATAGATCTTGGTTCAGTCACTTCTCATGTTCTAGAGATAATCAAACTAGCTGCTCTGTCTCCTGCTCATTAGACAGTGTACACCCTCCTGACAGACTACATTTATACCTGAGTTTACTGGAACAAGCAGAGGAATGTAAAACACAAAACATTCAATACTCCATCCGAACATGACGAGATGTTCTCATGGTCTGGAGATTCAGTTACACTACTAAACATCTTATTTCCTCTGGGATTCACATAGTCCTGAATGAAATCTATTGGATTCAAAACAAAGCATTTTTAATTGAAACAGACTGAGTGCAATATCATAGATTAATACTAGCTGCCCTTTGGCTAACGTTCAGTGGCTGATATCCCAGCAAGTATCTAAACTACAAATCAGTTACACTTTGTATCACGTTGACATTATAAAAGCATTAAATCATGTTTAAGCCTAGAAAGTCTAAGAAATCAAGGAACGCACACGTAAGAAACGTACAGTATTTAATAATCCTCGAATCTCACGGATCAAAATGATTTCTTTATAATGTGAGGGAATCTGGACCACTTTCACTTTAAACTTAAAACATTTATATATAAAAAAGTGCTGCACATTCTGGTACAGCTTAATACAAGCAGAATGAAATTATAAATTGTGTTTTTCTTTTCCAAATCAAATTACAAGAGGAAACATGTCAAATAATTTGGAATAAATCACTAAATCCAGTCAGCTGTGAGCGCTGAGTGTGAGTTGGGTTGGATGTGATGCTACATGATGTCTAGACACATGGAAGAATTTTATATACAACAAAGTTCATGAAGAAAGTTTATAAAAGTTCTATTCACTCTATTCATCCCCTTTAACTTTTTTCTTCTTTTTCTTCTTTTCTGTTGTCTGTAAAAAAAAAAAAAACTTTTTATGACCTGCAAAATTAAATGTAGAATGAAAGCGACGCATTTAATTGCAGACTGTATCTCACCTCCTCTACGGGAGCAACTGCAGACTCCTCTAGCTCCTCCTTCAGCTCCTCCTCAGCCGCTCGTTTCTTTTCCTTCTTTTTCTTCTTCTTTGTTGTCTGTAAGAAAAAAGCATTGATGTGAAATCAGTAAGATCTACTGCAGAATCACAAAGAAGTGATACAACCATATTCATACCATCCTGCCTGACAGAAGCTGTAATTTCATGCAAACAAGCCCATTTCAATAGTTACAAATGGCACCAAACAGAAATGAATGTAACTCCTCTCACCTCCTCTGCTGGGCTGACGGTCGTCTCCTCCTCTTCTGCTTTGGGTTCCTCCTCTGCTTTCCTCTTCTCCTTTTTCTTCTTCTTCTTTGGTGTGTCCGTTTCAGCTTCTGCCTCTGCTGTGAGTAACGTTTATTTAATGTTTGTCTGCATGCGTTTTCATGCGTGTGTTGAGCTGTATGGACGTTTACCTTGTGGGGCTTCCTTCTTCATTTTCTTGGCTTTAACCTCGGTGGGCTTCTCTTCCTCATCACCCTCCTCTACCTCTTCAAACTTCCTCTTCTTTGAGGGGATCGTTGAGTCTCCAGATGGGTCGTATACTTTTACATCACTGGTGAGAATCAAAACAACAGATGTAAGTACGGTGCTGTAACAATGACACTATTTGAGGTCGTAATTATCACACAAAGAATTGAGAGTAACGACTTTATATTAAGTCCTAAATTTGAAATAACTGCATTCTGATTGTATAACCTTGTGTATAATCTAATGTAATAAAGGTGACAAGCACTTGCAAATCCTTAAAAGATTTCTCAGGTCAAGAACTATTACAGCCTGTACATGTTAACACCAAAACAATAAGAGCACTGTAAAATAAATGTGGTCGACTCTGAGTTTATCTCCAACCCTGATCAAACACACCTTACTGTAACTTTCCAGTAAACCTGAGAACCTTGATAAGCTTGTTCCGGTATGTTTGAGTGGAGCCCCACGCTGCAGTGAAGTGGACCTCAAGGTCCAGAGTTGAGAACATCTGTGAATTATGACATACAGGGTGTGGATGAACAAGCTCACCTCTTGTGTAGATATTTATCAGCCTTCGCCAAAGCTTTGCCCGAGCCGCTGATGCGCCTGATCTGAGATAAACATACAGACAAAACCAGTTACCATTAGAAATTTAAAAACAGGTTTTGCTTTGATTTATAATACTTTCCAATTAACAAATTGGAAACAACTGAAATTACAGCAAACAAAACCTTGATTCAACATCTAGTCTGACGTTCAAGCTCAGATGAGGTAGTGACACCCACAGGGAATGTTCAGGACTGACATGGTCATCATCATCAATGCTTGTAATCTGAGAGCGTAAGCCAGACAGACTCTTCCAGGCCAAACTCACCCCTTTCTCCTCCAGGAAGCGTAACCGCGCTTCCAGCTTGGCTCTGTTTTCGACGCCCATCTCTGCGTTGGTGTCTTCACCCAGGGCGTCATAACGGATAGCCAGGGCTGTTTTTGCAGCCAGCATTCTGGAGATCTTGCCCTTGTTCTTGGCTGTGGTCTGGCCCACCAGGGAGGCATGGTAGATGAGACCGTATTTGGGAGTATCCCGTCGGGTTTTCAGAGCTCGGAATAGAGCTTTCTCGGCACCGAGAATCTGTACAGTGGATGCAGGGTGCTTGGCTAAGTTCAAAAGAGAACCTGAGGAGCAACAAAATATGCAGTTTTATTTATGATAAACATAGACATACACAATTTATAATCAACAAACAAACAGACAGCAATAGAAGGTGGTGGCTTAATGGTTAAACTTCTGAGCTACAAAAGAACGAGGTTCAATCCCAAGAGTGATTCATAAACTTGAGATCATACTCCTGTTTTAGATGTACTGCACAATGAAAAGGAATCAACCCATCAGAGCGATTGCCTGAATTTTCTTCTTCTCATTGGTTGCTTCATCACCTTTTTACCCAATCATTGCTCACCTGCATGGGATATGAGGCGGGCTCCCACCAACTCTCCCACCATGACTGTCAGGTTGGGTGCAATAGCCATCATACGATTCTTCAAGTAATCGTACAGCTGTGCGCGGTACTCCGAAATTTCAATCACCTACAGAAAAGAGACAAAATATGAACTACAGATGATGGGCAGTCAACACTAATGCTTTGGTTTTAAAGGTTTTAAAAGCAAACATTTGAAACATCGGAGTAGAGAGGGAACGCACAGACACTTGTCGCTCGTCACAGGACTGACAATGCCAGTGCCATGCAACTGGCATGATCAAATTGCTCTATTTTTTGCTCATTAGCAAGACATGTACACACCTGGTCGCACAGATGCATGATGTTGGCGATGTCTTCCTCGGACACCTCTGTTCCCATGGAGATCTCTGCGGCCAGTTTCACCTCCGCCTCCACCTCCTCTGGCAGAATCTCAGACATGTCTGTTGTGGCCACATTTGTGCGATCGCCTGCACATTTGAAATGAGAAAATCAACATTGAAACACTTTAGCTCAAGATGGATGACGTGAAACTCTCTGACAGTTTCAGTGGTTAAATTTAAATGAACTGGAAAACACATTTTTGTATTTACTAGCACCTATTTGTTTTAATAACCAAAAGTTCTCAACCTGGCATGAGCGTCTGTTTTATCCCGAACTTAAATTGTTTTGAGAATGTTCTGCAAAGCAAAAGCATCTAACCTTTTGGACTAATTTGCTCTTATTTGATTGATGACCTACAAACAGTGCAGACTCATAAACATCCTTTCGATGTGAATCCTAAATTGTGACCATTTTATTTCCAGTTTAACTTCAGGTTTTCAACATTGTTATACCCACTGCCCCACTGTGTATCATTATGCCTAAGGCAGAATAACATTTTCAACAGTGTGAAAAAGCACATGCTGACATCATGTGAGATCCCTGAGGTCTAATTCAGACGTCCCCATACATCCATGTCTCCACTTACCAATCTTACGGACACTCTTGCAGTATGCCAGGTTATCCGTGAGGATCTTGCCGAGCTCTGGGAAGTGCCAGCCGTACCATTCCCGACAGCGCATGATGTAGTTATTCAGCTCCTTATCCAGGTCATCCAGCAGAGCTGCAGACGGGGGACACAAGACAAGCTGCGTGTCATCACAGCTACTTCAAAGCTTTTCTCATCTACATACAAGCTCAAGAAGGTTTAAATGAGTCATCAAATGGTTCCTTACAGATGGCTTGAACAATCATGGTGTCCACCTTATCTGGGCTGAACTTCAGCTTGTAGCGGGACAGACTGGGAAGAAAGATCAACGGTAAGTCATGCTGTTTGAACACAAGCATGTTGATGATGTAAATATCTGCTCTGGGTCTCAGTGGTAGTGACGAATGCTGATGAACATCCTCACAGAACTCAGGCAGCAGAAATGTAATCATAGACGGGAGCGACAGGGTTCATTTAAAACTTCTATGATATGATAAACTGACCTGTGTGCCAAACCGAGAGACATGGCGCTGATCTCTCTAGCAGGCAGACCTGTGATCAGCCCCTCCATCTGATTCCTGATGCCCCTCATGAGCTCAGCCACAGCGGGGCTGTGCACGCAGCTCAGGTTCAGCTTGTCCTGTTAGGGGTGCGACAGACAGAGTAACAGAATAAATCTTCTGGCATCACATCTACACCATATGCATTACTAGTCCTTTTGCTAACGGTTCTTCCTGCTAACCAAACACAAGCTCAGACGAGGTAGTGACTTAAAAGCCTCATAATTTTTCAGCAACATGACTCAAAGGTCAACATCATCACAGCTTGTGATGTTCATAATATAAATCAATGACAATCAATGACGTTATTTACCTTAATGACACCTCCTAGTTTAGCATCACTGATGGCCAGCTGTTCGTGAGCCTCTTTGGCCACAACTTTCTTGAGGATTTTCTTCAGACTCTTCCCCAGTTTGCCCTCCACCATCGCTGTTGCAGCTTCATTGACAACAAAAAAGTAGATTTCCAGATTTGATCATGTTTACAGAAGATTTTACAGAGAAATGAACATGAACTCAATGTTTAACAGCTGTGGTCTCAGTGGTAGTGACGATTATAGGTGGTTGACCTCATGCTTAAGTCAGACACAGAGACGCATCATAGACACACAACGTCATTATTAAACTCCATGAAGAACTACATCACTCCATTACCTGCTAGAGCTTCTGTCGTGTCCTGGAACTTCTCAAAGTGCTTCAGTTTCACACTTAAAGGAAAACACGAGGAGTTTTATTTACAATGCAACACAAGTAAAAATATATGCAATAGACAGTCTATATACAGATAATATTACACGATGATAATATTACAGGATGATAAATGACAGCCTAACAAAGAGCAATTTTTGCACAAGAAAGAATCGTTTAAGTTTTTGGGTTTGCCACTATTCTTGATGCAGTTCTACCCCAGGTAAAACACTACCATGTACAGGAAGTAATTTGCATTTTAAAACAAAGAGCTGTGGGTTAAAAGATCATTTCCTCAGAAGTTCAACTCACATTTTGTTGGCTTTATCTGGCGTCTCGAACTCCTTCCACAGGCTGTCCACCTGCTGGAGTTTCTGCTCATCCAGGACCTTCAAACCAAAAGAAACAAACGTGTTGATGAAGGAACACGTAAAAGCGACGTATCACAATCACTTAAGCCCTCAAGCCGTCTGTGTGTGCGGCCATGTGGACACTTTCTGCAGACATGATGAGCCATGTTCACACAGCAAACGGCTCATACAAAGATTTTTCTCTCAGAAGAAATAGCATGCTGCGTTTTTGAAAGTAATGTCCTACAACTGAAGACCACCATCACAGCCGATCGATTAAAAGGTCGTTTTTAATTAAATCACAAGCATTGAAGAGTTTTCTTATGCTCAGATCCAAAGACACAACGTGGCTGCAACGAGGGCCCACATGGCACACGCTTTAACACACCGATTCTGTTTAGAAACTCTGAGCTATTAAGTTGCCATGAAACGAAACATGCGCTTTCAAAGAAAAAAACTGTAATTTGTAAATTGATATGAGATCTGTAAACGTAGGTCTCATATCAATGCTAACAGTACCGGCTAACTAACAGTAAGGCAAAAGCTATGACATCCACCGCAAAATGTACCGCTGTCTTTTCTCCACGTAATATGCTTACCTTAAAAACGGCATAGCCGGCGGCCGTTTCAAACAGCACTAACATTTTAAACTATTTTTTTATTGCGTTAAATAAATTTTAACACCGCGATGCCCACATTGAGAACTTCCACTGCAAGTTTCTCTACACGTGGTACACATGAGGACAATCTGCGCATGCGCAACACTACCAATGGCCCTGCGCATGTGCAGGAATTTATATTCGGTCGCGAAACATATCTGTACTTGAACAGCGTAACCAGCCTGTTATTATTCTTGTGTGTTGCTTTTTTTATAAAACATTGATAAATATAATATTTACAGTTGCACACAGAAAAATGCTCATCTGCCGTCATCATGAAATCAACCCGCGGGTTAATGTTGTCTCTCGTGCATTATTTAATATGCCGAAAAATATCGTGACAAATGGACAAGGTCTCTTTGTCAAAACACATGGCTGACAGCGTGTCACCGAGGCGTCCAACAGTTTTCATGCTGAAGACGAGTGAACACCAATCACAAGGAACTTGATGAGAAAAACAACATCGGTTGGGTCACCGTTGACCAGGCGTCTTCGGAAGTCCCGCCCCTTTCCAATGACGTCAGCGGCGCTGTGTTGTGAGGCTGCTGGTAGCAAAGCCCTACATTGCTGAACAGCACACTTCATTATTTAAATAAAACCACCTTTTCAAACGCAGAAGGGCTGCACACAGCGCGATACCATGTCAGACACGGTGAGTTTAAACCTGCGTGGTAGAATCGAGCCTGTTTTTAAGAGCTGTAGAGAAAGACGGGCTGGAAAATGACAATATGACGGCCCATGTGTAGCCTGTCTGTGTTTTTATGGCTAACTGACTGTGGATGAGAAACTCATGCTGAATGATTCGCTGTAATCGTTTGAACACTGTAATGCTTTTGGTTGCGTGTTTTCTCATCATTGTTCTCTTAACTGTGACTGTGAAGTTAAGAAAAAAAAGCAACTGGCGGGTTTTTTAAATCTCATTTAGCCTGCGTGCTATGATACTAGTTAGCTGCTCTGGGGCCTGAAAACAAAGTTCATGCTGCCTTGAGCTGTTGAGTGACGCTGAGTTTATTTATTAGTTTTAAATAGTCAATAATAACATGATTTAGTAAACAACCCTTGCACACATTTACACTTGTGTGTCGTGTACATGGACTGTGAACTAACGGTTTTATTAAATACTGGGTCAAATAACAGCTTCAGATTAACAAGATACTTTTGGGTCCATCTGATAATATGAAAAAAATGATGCTTGCAGAATAATTATTGGGTTTATGGTCTATTGTCATGATTGTGTTAGTAAACAACTAATATTTCTGCTTTAATAGGAAACTAAGCCCTCAAGTGATGGAGGTGACAAAAAAGATGGAGAATATATTAAGCTCAAAGTGATTGGTCAGGTAAATAATGACGCTTTCTGGTTCACTGCATTTAAAGGATCCGCTCTGTGATTGTTCTGACTGTTAACGCTTAATTCTGTGGTCTCATTTCATCTCACAGGACAACAGTGAGATTCACTTCAAAGTGAAGATGACGACACATTTAAAGAAGCTGAAGGAATCATACAGTCAGAGACAGGTGAAACATCACCAGCACACATTTGCTGACATTTTTCATCAGGGACCTTTAAGGTCTGTCTGTCCTCGTATGTCTATCAAACATCACAAACTACTCAGTACTGCCATAGATGAAAGTACACAGTGCACACCAGTTCTGAATGAAGTTCAGCTCAACACAGCTAGTGATTATTTTGCTGAATGTCTGATATTAGAAAATATTGAAGTCATTCAGTTAAGTCTTCTGTTGTCTGGGGTTTTGATCTTTAAGGTGATATGTGGTTAAAATATTGGCATTTCACGCAGGGTGTACCCATGAACTCTCTACGGTTTCTCTTCGAGGGACAGAGAATTGCAGACAACCAGACCCCCAAAGAGGTACAAAACACTGTTAATGCGCTGTGTTAATAGTGTTGCACTCATACAACAATAACTGGGTGTTTTGTGTAGCTCAGCTTATTCTCATGTCAATGTCATGAGTTACATTTCTGGGACACAGACATATTGATGAAATATAAGTAGTTGCCTTTACAAGCCTGGACGTAAAATGTAAGAGTTAGCTCACCCCAAAATGGAAAATTCTTCCATCATTTACTCAACCTCTTGTCATTCCTATGTCTATAAACAAAAACGTGCAGACAGCACAAGACAGTGTAACAAATGTAAACATAAGTAAACATAAGTGTATAACAATGTAAACAGTGTAAAGGTGTGGTTTGGCAGCCAGATGTGCAAAAAGGTTGAGGAAATGATGAAAGAATTTAAATTTTTGGGTGAACCGTCCTTTTAGATGAATTGTAGAAATATGTGGGTGCCGTTGAATTTGGTATATGAGAATTAGTGTTTGATGTTATTTACCTTTTTGCATTTGGCAGTCACTGTCATCTGACATTTAATCAGGTGTGTCATCTGGGTATTGAACCCATGACTTTGGTGTTGCTAGCACCATGTTTTACCAGTTAGAGCACAATTATGCTGTGTATAGTTCTAGATTAATTACACACATCATGGTCACCATCTCACGCCCTCTCTGTGTCTCTCAGCTGGGAATGGAGGATGAAGATGTGATTGAGGTGTATCAGGAACAGACTGGAGGCTGCTGGATTGTTGGATAATGTTTTTTTTCAAGCGCTTTATTTTTATCTCAATTTTGTATGTATGACATTTATTTCTTCGGTTTCTTTTTGCTGTCACCTCAAAGGGAAACGGAAAAAGCCATCTGGATCAAATAGATGTTCAGTTATGCTGTGTGTGATGGAATTTGGGGAAAATGAAAAAGGAAGCAGGCAGCACAGTGTGACAGCTCAATAGAAAATATTCCTCTAGCCAAACCCCTCTTTTATCATCCCAGTTCTCTCTTTCTGCCAAACTCATCCCTGCCCATATTTTAAAGGGTTCTGGTCATATGCCGCAATGACACAATGTTGTGTTCAGCCCTAAGCTGAGTAAATAGCATCTGTTGTACTGTATGGTCCAGCCTCTCACCACGGATGAGTGATTCAGAAGCTGTTCAAACACATCAACGTGATGGCAGCTTTCTTTGTAAGTCCCTGAGAGTGTCATTCATACAGTTGAAATATTTTTGCCTGGATCTTCAGCTTTCATTGACTGCTTTGTTCATTAAATTGCTTTTGAACGTTGTCAGTGTCTCAAAATCTCGAAGACATTTTATTCTGCAGTCTGCACATGCGTCATTGTTAAGGCTTTGAGTATTTGAATTTATTTATGTGAAGTGTATAATGTTATTCCCTCTTATGTGTGTCTGCATAAAAATACATACAGTCTATTTACTCTTCGTGAAGTGCAAGACAAAAGCTGCTGTATTGTGTAAATGACACGTAGGTTTTCTTCATTTCTTTTGCATGTTTTGTCCAATGTATGAGAATCTGTGCTGCCCAAATATGTAGTTTTCTCCATGATGTAGTTCTGGATATTTAGCTCTCTTGAACAGCTGTCAGATGAATGAAACCTGATTATAAGAGGGAGATTATTATGACTGATTAATACTCAGGGGCATAAGTCACATACACAGCATAAATACAGCAACAGTGTCACTGTGTGCTCTCATTTTTACTTTTCCTACACCTGTTATATATTTTAAATTCTATGTCAGGGGAGTGAAATTTGGCCCAGATGGTTTTGTGGATATAGAAGAATTATTACTTTGCTTTGTCTTGTTTTTTTAAAATAAAATGTGTCATAAAACAGCTTCGTTCTCTTCTACTCCTTCAAACGTAATGATGTTCGTAATAATTTGGGGAATATTACATTTATGAACACTAGATGGCAGCAACTTCAAGTTATAATGACAAGAAATTTCCACATGAAGTTCTTAACATAAGTTTGATCATTCCGTCCTATCAGTCATCACGCAATCCGATATAAACAGTGGCTTAATTATCCTCATACCTGCGATTATTCAAAACCAGCACGACACATTTGTTCACCCCTACTTTACATTAGGACTGGATGAGAGGGGGAACTCGATAAGTACCTTTTTGTTAGTACACAAAGAAAAACTGGCACCATGTACAACTAGGCTGGCTGTTGTCTACAGCTTCCAGATTTAGAACATAGAGGATCGTTTCTCATTTCTTAATTCCAAATGTATTACCATGAGCAATTACATTGTAATTATTTCCAAATTTGAACTCTTGATTCAGGTGTGTTTTAGATGCTGGAACTATGAGGGTTGATGTTAACAATTAATTGTTTGTTACAGTTGTTAACAGTAATCAAAATCAAATGTAAATTTGCTCAGTTTTGAGAAAATCAGACCAAACTTTGTGACTTCTTAATGGTTGAAGATTCCAATTTGATTAAAGCTGCTGTTTGGCCGGAAAAATTGGTGAACAACTGCTTTCTAGAGCAGGGCTGTTTTCCAGAGCAATTACATCAAGAATCTTGCTGTTTTTACAGGATTACATTTATGCCCCGGCTGATGTCATCAGGGGCAAGATCCTGACCTGCTCGTGATTTTCAAAACTGCCTGTAACTACGTAACGTTGCGTGTGTAGATTCTCCTTTTACTGTATTGACGATATTTCTAGAGCAAATCGTGAAAAAATATTTTTTTTTTGTATTGTGTCTGGCATAATACTCGCTCTGATTCCGTGTGTTTTCAGTGAAAGAGACAGTGCTAGGCTCCTGCTCTGCTGAATGTCACTGTGGTGAGAAAGAGCCTCACTGTGCTGTACAGAAATATTGTTTATTTTAACTGTCTGATTCCAGGAAGGGCCCAATATTAAGGCAGAGGAAAAAGAGTGTATATGTTCTGTGTATATGTGTTTTTTGAGTGGGGGGTCTGAGAGCAAAACATGGATTCGGAAAAACAGCAGATGGGTGAAATGATGGGACACAGAAAGAGCAATAGAATCGGGTTCTTGGAAAGAGAGAGAAAAGCGATTGTGTCCATGTGGTGCTATATGAGCCATACATATGCCTCAGGGGCCTTTCCTAAACAAGCTTGTGCTTTTCCCTTTGAGATTAAGTGATTTTTCCAAGTTTCACCCTCAGATGAAAGAGTTTTCAGTAACTATTGTGATGTAGACTTGGGGGGAGGCTCTGTGTTTGTGGTTTATGTTTAGCATTAATCATAAAAGTGTATGAAAAGTGTATGTATTGCACTAAGGGGTCGTGTGCTACTACAGCGTTCAGACATACTGCAGGTAATGAATGTGTGTAATAAGTCTGCTGGTTGTTAGACACAAAGGTTTTTTTGCTATTGGGTGCCTCTGTTTCAGCCGAATCCCACTGGGATGATCCGGTTTCTGTGCCTGGGATACTGTGCCTCCAAAAGCTCTAACCACTACCAGATGAGTGGAGGAGGGGCCAGCCCGTGCTTTTAAGGGGGATGGGTTCGGATCACCTATGAGCTCATATTTGCACCCATATCTTTTTAGATTGTAGACATTCATTTTTAAAAGATTCATAAGGGGTCTGCACTGTTATTGACTGCATAGGCAAAGAGGACATTTACATAATCGTCTTAAAGGCACAGCAGCACAATAATGACCCGGTTAATTATACATTTAAGCGTTTAGCAGATTAAGTTAAGCGACTTACAAGGTGAGGAGAACAACAAAGTGAAAATCATGAGGAGGCGATAACATCCGCCGTGCACAGTTACACTTTTACCACAATTACATTTCGTTGCTTGATAAAAAAATATAATTATTTATACTTGTGTCAGGGATTCATGAGAGAGGCAGATTTAAGCTGTTTCTTGAATGTAGTGAGGGATGCAGCAGGGGTCAGGGAAAGGGTGCAAAATGATTATAAGGAGCTAAATCATGACCTTGATGTTTGGACTTCAGGGAACAAACAAAATGATGATTGTGATCTGCATTATGTACTGAGAAAGGGGGAACAGGAGACAGTGTAGCATCTCAATCTAATATGTTTGCCCAAATACCATCCTGACTTGCACTGTGGGAATCTGGGGGAAATATTATGTATCAGGAAGGAATGTTTCCCTGGGCAAACTCACTGTCGACTTCCTTTTTACATTTCTGTTAAAGAAAGCAAAACAGACATGGATACCCACAGCATCAGGTGATGTACTGAGACTGCTCTTCACACAGGTAAACAATGTAAACACCATGAAAAACACAGGTTAATGCTTTGTTTGGGAACTGAGTATCGATACAAATTCAGGTAATTGTATCTCATGGGACTGAAGGGTGTGCAGTTACCTGAGAAAACATTTCTTTCAGGTGGGTAAAGGCACCTGGGACACACAATAGGTAACAGAGTTCCACAAAAATGTGAACAATAAAGCTCATCGCAGATAAATGTACCTGCAGGATTTTGACTGTGGGTGACCATAAATCACAGATTGTCAAGGTGTGGTCATGTTCAGAGGACCCATGGTTCCTTTTGTTAACTGGTGTGGATATGTAAACAGGGCTGGCTGAGCTCGTACATTATGTACAGTATGAATTCTGGTGCCTGTAACAGACTTCCGGTGTTTAATATTTTTTAATCATTTCATTTCAAATGGTTACTGCCCATCAGGCCCACAGCATCACTGCCAAAGACAATGAGCACAGATACGACACTTATGACATTCAGATTTAGTGGGAAGTTTTTCAAAGGATGATTCTTGCACTGTTATACCGGTCCTAAATATGAGGGTACAGTTTTGCATAGTTGCAATTGTTATTTATTGTCATCATTTGAGTACATAGTTGAGAAATTATGGTTGTGTATTACTATAACATATATAATATATAAAATATATTACACAATGTCACTAAAATAAAATAACTTTGGTTTGTGACAGCCCTGTTACATTCATTTCAGAACTCATTTAAAATAAGTTGTTTTGAATTACACACCAAAGTGAGTTAAAGCAATAAAATGTGCCTAATTTTAGTGTCCTGTTACTTATATCAGTATAATGGTGCAGTTTCTTAAGTATGACCTGTATCTTACCCTTGTAAAACCTGTGCATTATGTTATAAACGTGTGTGTGTGTGTGTGTGTTTGCAGACGGTTTACACTGTTGTAAAAAATTCCATGAACCCAACCGTCTATCCAAATGATGGACATTTCTTGGCTGCGCATGCTGTGAATTTTACACTTCACATCCCCCGAGGCGCTTGTGCAAACACACACACACACACATTACACAGGAACAAGATCTACTGTGACATATCTCATGTTCGTGTGCACTTTTAAACTGTATTTTACTGGGATATTTTTGTTGCATTATGGCCGCTTGGTGCATCATGCAAATACTGCAATGTGTGAACACTGTTGGAGGTGAACATTCAAATAGCACCAGACAGCCTGGATTCCTCCCTCAGTATTTACTGATAGATTCTACACCCCCACACACCAGCTTCCACATGCCCTTACTGAAAAACATCCCTGATACCCTGCAAAAAAACAGAAGAGGCCATGGGACGGGGCGTTTCCCTCCCCTAAAGAATGAAACGGCATCCAGTTTCATCTGGAGAGGAAGAGATCTTGTGTTTTGGTGCACCTCAGGACTTCCTGTTGTCCCAGAGGCAGGGTGGCAAATCTCACACCATCTCCAATTATATACTGTTATTGTAGACCACAAAGACACACTTTGTTTTTCTCTTTTGTAAAAGCAACGTTTACATTTCACCCAGTTGATTCTTTAGCTTTTTTAGCTTTCTCTTAGATTCATACACAGCGAACCCAATAATGAACTCAAGATGCATAGAAGGATTCTCACTCATAGTCTGTTGTTGTAGTAAATTATTCCAGTATCAGCTTCAATTACTCGCTAACAACTGTTTGGGGAAACATTAAAGTCTGTCGCCAAGGCAACGGTGTAAGGACACAAGTCACCATTTGTAACCAATTAAATCAGGCCTGTCAGAACAGCTTTTTAAAAACCTAATCACTTTATTAAGTGAATCTGTGGACAAGGCCATAAACCTGCTTAAATACATCATTTGACTGTATCGTGATATTTACAAACAATGAAATCTGGTACCGTTTTCTCCTTCTCTGCTAAACATCAGAATCTCATTAGCCACTTTTCATGTTGCTAAGACCTTTAAAGTATTACATGATTTCATGAGACATCTCTTGAGATGACAACATGGATGAATAAGCAACTTGTGACCAATGAAATTTAACTAGTTCTAAAATCCAAATAATACATGTAATCAATGAGAAAATGGCCAAAATGTGCTAAAACAAGAGAGATGTTCAACAACGGGAGTTGATCGGTACTGCAAGGCACGGGACTAAACTGCAGACATTTTTGGCCAGTGTGGATTGTAAAACACAAACAAACTGTGGCTTAAATTCTTGATACACTGAAACATTTTCCACATGAATATGAAAGGCATTAAGTCAGCATTTTTACATATCATTAGTTGAGCTTCTCAGCAAGGCATAAGGCTTCAAAAACATCGTTTAAAATGTCATCCATTCAAGAAATGCATGTTCTGTGGAGCTTTTCATATTAAAAAAAAGATTTGTTTACAAGTGTTGGCAAAGTCTGAGCAGTTTCAATTTTGTCACGTCGCTCACAATTGAGAAAAACATCACGCTGGGTTCCACAGTAGAGTGTCTTTCACCATCAGCGCGGTTTTATGTAGCGTGTGACCTTGTTGGAGTTTCCTTTCAATATTGACCTGGAATTCTCACATCAGTCCATAACGTTTACACTGCCGTCTCCCCCTGGTTGTTGCCCAGACGCTTGTAAAACCTGCGCCACGACTGTAGCGTCTTTCCAGACCAGATCCAAAACCCTGACGTGATGCCTACAATCATAGTCATGAGGTACTTGATCATAAACACGGTGAAATCGGGCGTCATGGGAGCAAAGTTGTTGACCGGGCACGGCACTGCGAAGCGCTTGCATGTCTGCATGTGCCAGGTCTTCTCCCACTGCTCGCGGAACGCCTGCTCGTAGAAGTAGCAAGCGATGACTATGGTGGCGGGCACGGTGTAGAGGACGGTGAAAACGCCGATCCGCACCATGAGCTTCTCCAGTTTCTCTGTTTTGGTGCCGTCGTGCTTCATGATGGTACGGATACGAAACAAAGACACAAATCCAGCCAGGAGAAAAGACGTTCCGATGAACAGGTAAACAAAAAGGGGGGCAAGAACAAATCCGCGCAGCGCGTCGACGTTGTAGATGCCCACGTAGCAAACGCCCGTAAGGAGGTCCCCGTCCACCTGTCCTAAAGCGAGGACGGTGATGGTCTTAATGGCAGGGACGGCCCATGCGGCCAGGTGAAAATATTGGGAATTGGCTTCGATGGCTTCGTGGCCCCATTTCATTCCAGCAGAGAGGAACCAAGTGAGAGACAGGATGACCCACCAAATGGAACTGGCCATGCCAAAGAAATACAGGATCATGAAGAGTATGGTGCAGCCTTCTTTTTTCGTCCCCTGAGCCACAGTCTTGTACCCATCATCCCTGAACTTATCGATGCAGACCACCTTGTCCTCCAGGAGGAAGCCCACCGCATACGCCAGTGCTACCATGAAGTAACACCCGGAGAGAAAAATGATGGGGCGCTCCGGGTAGCGAAACCGCCGCATATCCACGAGGTACGTGAGGACTGTAAACAGAGTGCTCACGCAGCACAGGATGGACCAGATTCCCACCCAGAGCCGACCGAATCGAACCTCTTCCTCCTTGAAGTACATAAGTCCATGCGGTTGCTTGTGCTCACAAGGGGCACCACAGTTTTTCGCCCCCAAAAACTGGTAATTGAGGTAGGAAGGAACCGTGAGTTGAAGAGGGCAGGCGAACGCCTGACTTGGGTGTTCCGGGTTAAAACGCTGGGTGAAAGGGTGATGTATATGCGGCGTGGGGTCTGTCGGTGGAACTTCAGGGTCTGATTTGTTCTGTCCCACACAGATCTCCCCACCTCCATGAACTGGAAAGTTCTCACAGCGGAGTCGCTCGGGCCACTGGAAGCCAAATTTGTTCATGAGAGCCTCGCACCCTTGTCTGGCACGCTCACACAGCGAGCGGCATGGCGGAATGGCCTGTTCCAGAACAGTACACACTGGTGCATACATAGAACAGAGGAAGAACTTCAGATCTTGAGAACATTGAACTTTCACCAGCGGGTAAAACTGGTGCACCTCCAGCCCTGCGTCCTCCTGGTTTGTGTGTCCCAGGAGATTTGGCATGATAGTTTGGTTATACTGAATGTCCGTGCACAGGGGGATGGATATGGGCTGGCAGAACCCGTGTTCTGGGACGGAGATTCCCTTCTCTCCGTGATACTGGGCGGAACACAGCCCCAGCAACAAAAGTTGCGCGACGAACGCGCAGCTCGCCTCCCAAACTCCCCGCACCGCCATCATTGATCGCCTGAAAGACACACAAGAGTTTCTGAGAAACTTTTAAACAAAAGAATTATAACAAAAGCCTAAAAATAATCGTGCGATTGTAATAATCTACACTTATAAAACTCTTTACAGACTTTGTGTTTCTTAATCCAGGACCTATTCGCAGTAAATGAAACTATCCTGTGCACGCAGCTTTAATATAGAAAATGTGCCTTTAAAAACCCGTACACTTACTTTTTCCAGCGGAAACTCGACTCGTGTTAGACTGTGATATTCCTCGAACTCGCTCCAGGCGCGTCCGATCACTCGTACGAGGCGAACCACAAACTCTTCACCAGTTCACAGTCTTGTGTTCAGGTATTCATGATTTCCACACTCCTCCGCATATTTCATCATCAGAATTCACAAACGTTTGCCTCCTTTCGCGCTCGGCCCTCCTCTCCTTTAAAACACACTGTATGAAACTTTTTCGCCGCTCCTGTTGACTCTCTATCTGTGTACGGCTGATACACTGACTCCACATTGGCCCCAGTAATGATGATGCGGTTTCAAGCAGCCCTTCATTCGCCGTCCCTAGCTGCTCTCCACGGGGCGCCTTGAAACCCATCTCTTCTCGACCAATAGGAAGCTCTGTTTTCCTTAGGCACCGTTTCTTATTGGATCAGAAGGAATATATCAGGAAAGAGGGCGGGGCTGTAGTGTCTTCACCCAAATGAATCTTCTTTATTTTTTTATGTTCATTGAAACTAATTTGAAAATGGGTGGATGTATCTTTCAGTGAATGTCACCAAATGTCCAAGTCATATTTCACCCCAAATAAACATGCAATATATCTATACATATATATATATTGCATCAAGAAAATTACGTCGTTTAGAAGCATACAGATGTTTTTCATTGTAACAATTTCCATGACGATTAAGCACATTTTCAAACCAAATTCTTAGACATTTTATTTTACATGTTTTTTGTAATTCTTGTAGTTCTTGTTATTTTAAATTATGATCTTAATAGATTCCATATTTTTTTCCTGTAATAGATTTATTTTTAAATAATCATATGATTAAGTATAAATGTCTTACAATCTAAATAATTGATACATTTTTTTCATATATATTTTTTTAATTTTCTTAATACTTTCTTTTTAATAGTATTCTTAAAAATGAGACTAGTCATGGTAGGTAATTGTGCTTAATTGCCATGAAACTAATTTCACAACCAAACCATCATCCCATTCTAAATGGCTTTAACAGCATTATAAAAATTATACACACACACACACACACATGATTTGCCCTTTAAAATGAAGTAATTTTTGGATGAGACAGTCTTAATACTTTTAGACACCTGGGATTATATAGCAATAACTTTAGAAGTGAATGTTTGTGTAGTAAAGCTCACAGATTTATTATCTCCTCAACTAAATGTAAGTTCTGCCACATACATCATAAAGCCATTTAGTAATCGAGTGTGGGAGCCGGACTGAATTATTGCTCTAAAAAAACAAATATTAAAGTACATTCAACTTGTGAAAAGTTACGTTTGATGATTTGTAACCTGAAAATGGGCAGAATGCCTGAGCATGTGTGTGTTTATGATGAATGAGAAATCTGTTTATCAGACCTCACTGGTCATGATTTGTACCATATAGGCCAAACCAGTGACACAGTCCTGTTTAAATGGCCGTATAGGGATCTTTATAGGGATGTCTGATGAATCTCTGTGGTATGTGAGTGGTGAGGATTTGTACAGCCAGAAACGCCTCTGATGATGAAGGACCATGAATAAACACAAAAAATGACACACTGCAGTACATTTTATCATCAATCCTTTGTTATTACTCCTACAAGAGCATATAACAGTGATCAACTGTACTTAACATTAATGGTATGCTTATTAATCTATGTATGCCTATGTAGCCCGTGTCTTTTTTGCTCATGTCTGTATCATTGTCTATTAAACATGCTAATCTCACACTCAGCTGAATATGTGATGCCGTATCTCCTGCTTTCCCATATATTAACTGCACAGATACACAGAGTGACAGGACTTTGAACTGATCCATAGATCTGTTCTGAGATCAGTGCTAAGAGCAGCTTTCTCCTGGAGATGGTTTCACAGCTAAGAGGAACTCCCTCAAAGACATCAGATTATAGAGTCTTTCTGTGTGTGTTTAGAGGGGAGCAAAATCTCATTCACAGATCTTATACCAGCAGATGGTGCTTATAATTCATGATTTGACAAGGTATGCTTATCTAATTACAATGTTTATCTCCTTTCCTTATCTATTGCCTCTTTCTCTCATTACTCACACACGCAATCTGACAACGATTTGTCATTCCTGACACCGTATTGTGGCTTTTATGGTGCCAAAAAAGCATTTGGTTGACTTGTGCTATGAGAGAGAAAGGTGACACACAATGACTTATTGTAATTCACGTGTCTTTAACATAAAACAACAACTGGGAAAGAAAGTAATAGTACACTTTGTCCCCACAATGCACAAATTGTAGTATTTGTATTTGTATCTGCAGTGCCCTCCATACATATTGGGACAGTAAAATTGCTGTTTACCAACAATTCTTTTATGATTAAAAGGTGAATATAAGGGTAAAATACAGAATGTCACATTTCATTATTTGACTGTTTTAGTTATGAGTAAAATAGCATTTCATCTCTCTATGTAATGCGAGCTTAAGTTTTGGACAGTTGGCTCACAGTTGTGTTAGTAAGTGATCAGCTGTGTCCCGTTACATTAACAGCAGGAATGTGCGGTATCAGTTCTGTTCATTAGTCTTGTGTTCAGTGAGAACACACATAAACCAAGATGAAGAAGAGGGAGCTGATTCTGACAGAAAAGCTCTTAAAAATGTCCAAAAATGTCCCTTATATCTTTTAATCATAAAAGATTTCTTGATTCCACAGCAAATAGAGCAAATTTTCTCTTACTGTCCAAATACTTATGAAGAGCACTGTCTTATTTATGAGGTCATGGAAAAATCTATGTTAGGTCATCATATGATTACCGTAATATTAATGCATTCTGAATTAAGATCATTAATTTATTAATTCACTTGATCCCCTATAATCTCACTTTCATTATTCTGTGTATAGATATCTTAGCAACCAGTAAATAAACTAACATAGAGGAAAAATGAAATAACACATCTGTCTGTCTCTCTCTCTCTCTCTCTCTCTCTCTCTGTCTCACTTATTGAACTGAAGAATGTTAATTCGTGTTTTGTAATGTGCAGCTGTTTCTAGATTATTTTGCTGCATTGTTAAGCCCCTTAATTAATTTTCTCTCTCCCTCTCTCTCTCTCTCTCTCTCTCTCTCTCTCTCTCTCTCGCTGAGTCCAAGTGTGAACAGACCAGGAAAGTTAAACAGAGATGCCCAGCAGCTGAGCTCCATTCTGGGCAAAGCACCTCATGCAACATGATGTCTATGTATACAGTGCGGTTAATGGGCTGGTATACATTTGTCTTGGTCTGGTCTCAAACATTAATTTCCTCCCCTTCAAAATGGAGGAAAAGTACATTTACACACGGTCGCTGCCGCAGAAACACTTGCGCTGACCGATCGCAGGGAAGGTTCATTCTGAATGGTGCTTGTGTTCAATATGTGGCTCTGAGTAAGAAGGAATGCAGGAGAGACGAGTGCTGCAGTTAAATCTGTCCACGGATCTAACACAGCAGCATGTTTGCAGTTGCACAATAGACTGTATGAATTTAGAGTGTGGCTTCATGAGGACCGCGTCATTTCGCCCTGCTGGATTTGACAATATAGACATTTTTCATTTCACACGTGTGGTTTTGTAAACATCTGTGTGATTTATGATGCTTTTGTGTGGTGTTTTTTAGATTTCTATATGAGTTATGCCGTATTAAATTGTATGCCGTGTGTTGGCATCAGAACCTCTTGCGGAACCGCTCCCAGTTTTTGCCTTGGCAACTTTGCCACCCAGTTACTATGGCAACTGCTACAAGTTTCCATAGAACATAATTTGCATTTATCTGTGCACTCCTGTTCTCTCTCTCTCACACACACTCCCTCTCTAATATGGTGACCTGTCATTTGATATTCCACAGCAAGTGCAACTTACAAAAACGAGGTGCATCGCTTCCACAGATATTTATCTGTGTCTCTCTTGCTCACATTTACTCATCTCTCTTTAAATCGTTTCTCTTTTATTTCGTCCTGCTGTGCATGAACTGACACACAGGCAGTCACAGTGAAGTGTCACTCCTCTGACCCCTGCGTCTGTGATCTTAATATAGCAGAGGAATTCTGATGTAGCTCATGGCCGCAGTGGCTGTCCTGGTCCCCCGTGTGCTGCCCCACTTGCATGTGATTTAAATGATAGTATGGTAAAGTATACAGCCGGATGCTTGATGGGTCACTGTAAGGAAGAACTGAGGGATTGGGAATTAGATTGATGTAACACATGGAATGATATAAAACATTACAGGTTCAACTGTGTCTAACAAAGTATTGGATCACTACAATTCATGGGGCTATAGACCCTAGACAGGGTAGATGCCAAATTTAAAAGAGACAGAATTAACTAGAATTGACTAAGATTTTAAATAGGTTGTATTGTCTTAAAGGTGAACTGTATAATTTCATTAGGTAGACCATACACACATAATGCACACATAATGAGTTGGTTTGTAAACTATCCATCTAATTATCAAAAAGATAACCCCACCCCAAACATGTTTCTATGTCCAGCCCAGTCAAACAAACAGGTGGCAATTTTGGTGCCTCTGAAAATGACACTCTTTACCTTTATGAGTTTTGAAGTCACCATAGGTCACATTTTAGTTGGGGGGATTTGATTTTTTTGGGGGGAAAGAGTCTATTCTTTACAGCTTAATTGTCATTTGTGGCAAAATAAATATGACATTTACACTGTAAAAGCTGTAATTGTTACCTGAAGGATTTATTTCACTGATGTAACTTAATGTATTCAGGTTGATTCATATTAAAACTATTTGTCTGGCTTGCAAAAAACAAACTAACAGAGACCATATGAAACAAATTCTTAGGTTACCTGACAAAACATTTGCAAAGTTCTTATATATCATATATATAAACTGTAATTTTAAGTTGTTAAAAGAATGTTTTAAAAATTTACAGAAAAAGTTGGAATAACACTCTTATAACCAACAATAACATTAAAATGTCTAAAAATGTCTAAAAAGCTGCACGTTTTGAACATTCCTAAAACTTTTAAAATAACATTTTTAACGTTTTTGTTACTTAACGGAAATGTTAGGGAAACCTTCATACAACCTAAAATTGTGTTGATTCCAGCTATTAAAACATGTCGGTCAGAGCTCTACACTGTTTTTAAAGATTGTTTTGCAGCTTGAACGTTTGCTAGCATCTGGAGACCACCACTGATACTGTTTCACAGGTATATCTTATCAACAAACCTGAAAGGTTTCGATGAGCTGCTAAAAGACAATAAACCCCCTCCCCCAGTTAAAATCCCGTTATGTTAACGGAAACCCACACTCCTCCAGCAGACCCCCCGCTGGGGCGCACTCTTTCTCTCTCATTCTCCAAATAACGGGATCATTTGCATGCTAAGTACGGGTGGCTATTTTGTTGATAATGGTCAATGGAAGAGTGATATGCAGATTAAATGAGCAGGCAGAGAAACTCTATTGTTTGAAAACTCAACCTCACATGGAACAGGGAGGAGAGGAAGACAGGAATGAAGGAGCAGGGCTGTGGAGGAGGGTACGGAAAAATATCCTCAGTGGAAATAAAGCCAGTGTTTCACGAGAATCCAGACTGCAGCACAAGGTAATAACAGAGACTTTGCCTCTAAATGTTCCTCCAACTGGACGTTTGAATCCATTTAAGGCTGTTTTCATGAAGATTCATGAGATTCTGAAGTTCCTTTAGCTCAACGGGTAGAACATGTGGCCAGCAGCGCCAAGGTGATGGGTTTGATTCCTAAAAAGCTAAAATTGTATATCGATCGGTCTATTACTTTCAGAACAGCACAACGTTTTTCGCTACTGCTCACATTTCCCCCCGCCCACAAATCCTCACACTGCACTCCAGATACAGTGACACCTATCAGGCTGGGGTGTGTAAATCCAGCCCCAGGCCTGTGAGGCCTGCATGGAGGCTGGGCGTAACAGCTGTCTCTTGCATGTGTTTGAGAAGCCATGAATAAACAGAGAGAGCCACAAAAGCTGTGAGGCTCGAGACCACACACGCACAGAACCCAAACCCCTCTCACACTTCACAGTCATCATCCTCGGCTACATATGCTGCCAAACAAATGCTACTGCAACCTTGAAACTGTTACCCACCCGACCACATGCCTGTCTCATGTTTATTCTCTCATTGTGCCCATGTTTTAGTGCCTGTGTCATTGAGTTTGATGTCACACAGTATTTATTTTCCTACTCTTTATGTGTAAGAATCAAAATAACACAAATCAGACGTTATTCCATGTGAGTGAAAATGTGTATTAATTAATGTTAATCAGATTAATCAGTCAGATAAACAAACAAACAGACAGACAGACAGACAGACAGTGTTTTAGGAAGCTCAGGGTGTGAGGTGAGACGCTGGAGATGATTGCAGTTATTCAGGCTAAAAGTGTCTGTCAGTGGGTGGAGTGAGCGATGACAGATAAGTGTTTTAAATGGAATGTCCTTGTGCATTCGCAACTCATCAGGATATCGGATGAGATTCCTGAACGCTGGAGACAGACAGAGGCAGATTCATTTTTGCCTTTTGTTCAGTTCTCCAGGGATTCAGAACCGTGTTCCTGCAGGAATAGACTTGCAGTGACTGAAATTGCACATTTGTGTATCCAAAAACACGCACATTAAACAATACACACAAACAGCAGTTGTTTCGTCGGAACCCCTGGTTTTTTAACTTAAAGTGGTTTAAATGTTAAACAGATTTACTAGTACTTACTAGTAGTAATTGTGGCAGTAAAACGAAACAACTTCAATGTCAAAACAACAAAGCAAGGCAAAGATAGAGCCGTACATCATTCTTGCTAACAGATTTGTTGTGTTACACAAGAACAATCTGACATATCAAAACCTTTTTTGTTACTGAAATGGTCCAAAGATGATCTGATCCACATTTGGGGAATATTTGTCAAAAGTTGTGGCTGGAGCACTAAAACATGTTATATTGTGTTTGAAAAAATTGAAATGACAGAAAATCTAGTCAGGAACTGAAACCACCAGTTGGCACAAATAGTCTATTAATCTCAGAAATAACATGTAGACAGACATGTTAACATGGATAACACGTATGGATTAATTGTATACCTTGAATGTCGTGAAATGTAAAAAGCGAAATATAAATTTAAAACAACAAAACTCAAAATAACAAATAGCTATTCCATTGAATACGTTATCAGCTAAGACATATGAGAGTGTTCTGTCTGCTCTCTGTATAATGTTTTCTGAGTGTGTTTTTTATTAGTGTGCTGGTTTAAAGGGCATTTTTGGCTTCTATGTGTGTTTATACAAGCCTGTATTATTTTATATGTGTCAGAGCTTTACCAGCATCAGTGAACACGTTTCTAGTTCACCTAAATGCAGTACTTCAACCTTGTGCTTTGACATTAATTAATATCACAAATCCATATAAAACTATTGCTGGCACTGGAGTAACATCTAAAGTCGGTTAACAAGACCACATCAGAGCGAGTTAAGCCCAGAAAAATACATACTGAGAGAGACCATCTGAAGTCTCACGGCCTTGAGTCATTCCGACAAAACGCTCCCACCCACCGACTCCTGGGACGGAGACCAACACACACTTTTCACAGATCTGCTGAAGTCAGCTTGAGAGAAGGTGTGGGACCCGAAAATGTAAAGGGGCCCCAAAGAGTTTTTGGACCAATAAAACACATCTAAAAAGTGTTTTATTGCATTACATTATAGCAGTATCACACAAACAAGTGTGCAACAGGGCTGCAGGCTAACAGCCACAGGTAAAAGAGCGTGTGATAATGCTTTCAAACAATAGTTCAACAGATAACAGTATGTAAATAAGAAAAACACAGAGTGTCTCAAAAACATTTTTGCATGTGGGGCTACTTACATGGCTTCTCCAAGCTTTGCTTACTAATTCAAAAATGTTAACTTAAGCTACTTCTGAAAGGAGAAAAGAGAGGGAGAGCATAGCAAAGAATCTTTAATTACTTGCAAAACAACAAACGATGATAACTTTGTCATTGTGTCGGTTCAATGGTTACTGTGAAGCTAACCAGTGCTGTTCTTGTCTTACAGCTGAATTTCTGGAACATCTCATTGTCCAATCATACTTGAGGACTGGTTACTCCTGTGTGAACTTGACATCATACATGCACTAAAAATGAGTTGTTCAGACCTCAATGAGTTGAGAGCTTAAAATGAGTTTAAACACCTGTTTTCATAGTTTGTATAATTCTTTTATTACTATTATTTGTATGATTATTATTTTGTTTGTCTACATTTTCAAAGTGTCCACTGCCTGAATGTGTATGGCTGGGACCGCTGGTGGAGTTTCTACAAATGACAGCGCCCTCCCATGGCTGATCCTGGAATTGCAGGAGCACAGTTTCTCATTTAGGCCAGATGAGAAGCCAAAAAAAAGAGGGAGGAAGAGAGGGCGGTAGAGCAGAGGAAAGACAGAAAGGTTTGATCTGTCTGTGGGTATGTGCAGCCCTGCAGGTCTGAATGAAACGCGATCTCCTGAGAGCTTGTTGACACATTTTTGTGCAGAACATTCACTGATTCACTGATTTCATAACAGGACAGGAGGTTCAGTCTTCCCCACCATCTTAAAAGGTTGCATAACTCATCCAATCCAGCTGAACGCCAAGACATTCTTTTTTATCTTGCTACAGTTTGAAGGTTTAATTCATGAAGCATCATTATTTTGTCATTGAGCAAGCCAGTGTATTCCTCTTTAAAACGTTTTATTCTTGTCTTAGTGGTTAAATATCTGGGTTGGTAACCCAAAGGTTGTAGGTTCAAACCCCATAAGGTACAACTACTCCCATTGAGCAAGGCAATCACAGAGGGCCCTTTTGTTCTTGTTCTAAAGGTTAAATGGGCTGGTAACCCAAAGGTTGTAGGTTCAAACTCAACACCAGCCCATCAATAATTTGAAGCCTTGAGCAATGCGGATACTCATTACATCTCCAACAGGGATGCAGGAAGCTGAAGAAAGTGCCTTTGTTCATAAATGTGAACCCAACCACTTCTCTGCTTATGATCCTTCTGGACCATCTGTTATAGTGAAGCTACAATAAAAAAAGCTATTACTGGTGTACTTTTTATAATTATTTATTGTATTTATGTATATTTATTTAGAGGTCAACACACATTGAGGTTTTTTAACAATTTCATAAAGACACACAACTGTCACAGTTTTGATTACGTTCAGGCGAGTGGAAGTTGATGTCCGCTTATGACATCATCATTGAGCCAGCAGGTGATTGGTCATGAGTTAACTCACAGTTCCGTTGTGTAAAACTACATGTCTGCTATTGGTTAATAGAATAAATCTCTACACATGGTTGACTGATACGGTTTACAGCACTGACTGAACACAACAGACTGATCTTTAACTTGGAACACTGACCAGGAAGCAGCATGTGTCAGAGTCTTTGCATGTTCTGTATTACACAGACTTTGGTGATAATGGAAAGATGACTGTAGTTTTATGGTACAAAAGTGATACATAACTGCAGGTAAAAACACAGTTTTACTCCTAGAACAAGTTTGGACACATAAAACACAAGGAAACACGAGAGGTGAGTGAGACTCTCACCAGGTGTGTTTTGTGCATAAGCAGATGTTTCACCTGCGGACAACACAATAGAGCTTTGAAGTATCAGTTTTCTAAAACTTTATCCTCCACATATTTTCAATATCAACTTATATCTCACATATCTCTCTCTCTCTCTCTCGCTCTAATTCTTGCTGATTATTTTTTGCTCATTTGCTATATACAGATATTCAGATACATTTTAAAATTAGTAAGTGTATTTAATTTATTAGATTAAGTTATTTACAAAATAAAGTGTGCTGTAAATAATCACACCTTTGCTGCAGTTAGGAATTCAATTTGGTGGAAATTACATTCCTGCACCTTCATTAGGAAAAAATTGGCAGTTTGTTTTCCAAGTCTTTCCATTTCCTGTTTGCTCAATCCATGTTTTTACTGATCGGATATTCACATGGTCTCCACTGAGTGGACATGTGTGCTCATATGTGCTTTTAAACACCTTTAAAGTTCATTACATTGAATTTTTTTAATAGTCTATAGCCTTACGTTTTCATCTCAGCCATGAACATGATTTACTTGCTATTGCTAGACAGAAGTAGGCGGGACCTAGGGCAGGGCCAGTCTTGTTCTAGAGACCATACGATTGGACAATACGGGTGAGTGCGGTATGAATCATCCTTATTTTTGGTCTGTGTTTCAGAGGAGAGAAACTGGGGGATCATTGGAGGATGATGTCATATATTGCCTAGCATACTAGCATCATCACTAGATTTTAGCGTTACTCCCCTTCAAAAATAGATTTCCAAAAATGAACAAAATACAAACAGAAGGTCATGCTGAAATACAGTGTCACATTTAGTTATGTTGGTGTACTTCTGCACACATACACCAGCTATTTTATGTACAACGAGGAATCTTTCACCAGCACTTGGCCAAAGGAGCGAGGGGTGATTTAATTCGCCTGTTGGGGCTGAAGATATCCCTCGCCTCTGACTCTAATCTCACACCCGGCACTTTAAAGATGGATACAGCTGACAGAAAGAGATAGAGACAGAGATAAGAAAAAGAAAAAACGACAGTAAATACAAAGGGCAACGAGGAAATAAGGTTTTTGAGATTGCGTAATCTCTTTTCATCTTAAGTCTGTGTTTACAAAAGGTTGCCAGTATTGACAGGAAGAGAAATGTAACTTTGATCTTTCCCGTAACAGGACCGGATTAACCTTTGAAGGTGGAATTGCGTGCATTCCGCTCATATAGAGAAATTCTCCAGTACTTACTGTCCCTCAGATGCAGTAACGGAGGTGGAAGAGTGCTGAAATATGTGTGCAGCAATGCATCATGGGCAGAAATCCTGTCCTTCGGATTCATCAGCAGCATCTGCTGGGCCAGATCCTCTGTCTTATAGGGTAACTGAGCGAGTCTGAGCCAACACACACACACACACACACACACAGAGCTATGGGTCAGACAGCCATTAGAGGGGGTGGTGGAGGGAAGATGAGAGCTGCTACACAAAAACTCTTCTGTTTCCATTTAGAGCCAACACACACACACACATATAGAAGCATGCACACATGAACTGGTCTTACCTTTTCCAGACATCTCGAAATTGCTGGGGCTTGCAGGGTGGGAACCACTCTACAGGAACACAAAGAGAACTCTTTCAGTTTAACATTCAACTCTGATCAGGTATCTTCACTCACAGCAGGTTAAGACAATGAGCCACAAACTTTAAGCAACATTGTTCCATCCCTGATGTCAGAGAAAAATACTGATCTTGTGTTTTTGTGACCAGGATGAAAGATTATGGGTTCTTATTAGAAATGGTTTACAGCCTGATGCTTTAGAAGAATTCATAAAAGCGTTCCATAATTTCCTTTATTTTCATGTTCTGGTGCTTCATGGAACCCAGAAACCAATACACTGATGTGAAGAAACTACAGCGGTTCTTCTTGTGGAACACAAAAGGAGATATTTTGCTACATTTTTATGCTGCGCTTTTTCATACTATGTTTATAATAACAAATGAGGACAATGCTCAAGTTTTGCCTTTTTTAAGGTGATTAAATTACACTTTTTTATTTGACAGCCCCTTGAATAAATATTATTTTACTGGGTGGAGTATTCCTTTAAGAACCTGATCATATTAAAATATATAATACAAAGAACCATGTGGACCATTCAAAAGCCCAACATTCGGAGAAGATTAGAAGAGGGTTCTGCTGAACATAAACCTTTATTTCCATCAGTGTCTGTGGTTCTTGGCCTAACTTTCATTTCGGCACACCTGGATGTACCTTTGAGGCCACACTGGGCTCAGGTATCTCCAACACACAGTACACACACATCCAGAGCAGCCTTGAGCTCGGGTAAACCTAAAAACATGGAGTAACACAGCTGGAAAGGTCTGCCAGCTGTTTGCCCACCACACACGATCTCCACCCAGACACTGTAAATGAGGCATGCTTCCCAAACCCGCCTCACATTGCTCGTTTGTGCACCTGCGTAATGTGTTTGGCTATGTTTCCAGGGCCGCAGTGGAAAGACAGCAAGCCTCCTTCTTGCATGAGTGTGTGTGAAGGTGTGTGTTTGTGTCTGACTCAGAGGTGTGAAGTCAGCTCATGGCCAGCAAAACCGCTAGCAGAACACACACACACACACACAAACAATGATTTATATTGGAAACACAGCTTTAACACAACTATGTGAATTTGCTCTGGCAAATTTTTGTTTGCATGACCGCGTGTTAATAAAATAACAAGCCGTTGGCAACACGTTTACACCTACATGAATGCAAACACACACAGTGAATGTAGATGTGTGTGTTTGTGTGTAGCATGTTGTTCCAAATCCATAATTTTCATGTGAGACAAAAAAATAAAGAAAATGTTTAAAAAAATTAGCCATGAAGCACAAAGCAAGTTTTTGATGCATTTTTACAGTCTTCTAAAGATTTCATACAAGAATTCAATGATGTTTGGTAAGATATGTGTTTGCATGTTTAAAGATTAATAATAAATAATAACTTTATTTTCTGTCTTCCAGTTAAATCGTTTCATTATTAAATATTTCAATATTATTAAAAACAACATTTAAAAAAACAATTATTAAAATAGCTTCATTATTAAAGTTATTAAATACAATAAAAAAGCAGTGCATGAGACATGCAAATCTTTTTAAACTTTATTGGCTAAACTTTTTTTTTGTCCTTCCTGAAGCTTGACAGCCTCTGATCACTGATCATGGTTTTATTGTATGGAAAAGTTTAATGTGGACATTTTTCAAAACACGTCCTCAGATGATGATAGAACTTTCATTTTTGGGTAAACTGTCCCTGCATGGAAGGATTTCCTTTTGATCTGATCCTTCAGATGACTTAAAATGGTGAACCTGAGTCATAGTCATAAAACTGAAAAATATAGTTTATATTTAACCTAATTTAATTTCAGGTTGACTAACAAACAATTTTTTACAGTCTTTACCTCATGTATCACACACACACACACATACACTCCCAGAGAAAGTGAATGTGTCGTGTCAGGAAATCACCTCTCACAGCAGACACATCTGTGAGATTACAGAGACATGAAAGAAGGATTTTGCACACACCTGGTTTATAGTTTGGCAGATCACTGACACCTGGCCAGCTCCCCTCGGTCGGGACCCCGAGAACCTCAGGAGGAGAGGAGAGAGGAGGAAAAATGAATAACTGAAGGAGAGGAGGAGAAATAACAAGCAAAGAGATAGAAGAAACTTTTCACACACACACACACACACACACACACACACTTACAGCGTAGATCTTCAGCAGCTGCTCAAAAGCATCAGCCACTCCAGGGAACGCTGGTGACCCCTGCAGCATCTCTATGAAAATGCAGCCAGCTCCCCTAAACACACGTAAAGTGACACACATTATTTAAACACATTTACACATACACTTATACTGTTTAAATGTATATAGTTTTGTATATGTGTGTGTCCAAGGTCTCACCAGATGTCCAGGGCCGTGGAGTAATCAGTGGAGCCCATGAGAACATCAGGTGGTCGGTACCATAACGTCACAACCTCTGCTGAGTAGGTTTGGCATGGTATGGACTTAGAGCGGGCCAGACCTGAGTCACAGGAGGGCAGTTTATTTTAGAATGTGTGACTGAGTATGTGTGTGTGTGTGTTTTTGTGTGTAGTTTATGTGAAACCTACCAAAATCAGCTAGTTTGAGTTCTCCCAGATAGCTGATGAGCAGATTCTGAGGTTTGAGGTCTCGATGCAAAATTCTCCTGCTGTGAATGTAAGACAATCCCCTCAACAACTGAAACATGAAGAGCTGACAAAAAAACACAGAAAAAAACAGTGTGAAAAAAACAGAGATGGTTTGTCTTCTGGAAAATGAAATGTGTTTGTAAGCGTGTTTTTACCCTGATGTTGTAAGAATGCAGCCCACCAGGATGCTGAATCATGTATTGAGCCAAATCTGTTTGCTGAGACAGACAGAAAGAGAGAGAGGTGAAGAATAGGACAGACAGACAGACAAACGGCTGAGAGGCAGACGCTTCCTGGAAAGCAGCTCTCAGCATCTCAAACTCACCACATATTCAAAGACAAAGGTGAGCGACTCCCGTGTGTGGATGATGTCATGGAGCAGCACGATGTTGGCATGTTTCAGACCTTTTAATAAGGAGGCTGGAAACGATCACAAATGAAAACAATCAGGCAAATGTGCGTGAGTACAGAATCAACCTTTGCTATCTAGAAAACAGACGGAGTTACATAGTTCAAACAAATACATAGTTCTGTGTATCTCTTATACGCTGAAATTATTATAAAACGATTAAAATAAAAACGGTCATAATCAACGTTATAAACATAAATAAGCTCCTGTATTGAAGGATCACTGACACATCTTACCCCACTCACTCTATATATGCATAAACATACAAGTCAAGCCCTTTCGTCATGTCACTGTGAGTGTTGTGCCGTGTCAGTACCTTCTCTAATGGCTGTGAAAGGAATTCCTTCCTCAGTTTTCATGTGAATCACCTTCAACGCCACCAGGTGACCGTTTATCCTGCCAAAAACACATTGACAGTTAGTCAACTCGACACCTCAGCATAACCCACAAACATGCACCCAATAGAGTTGACATAGCCTCCAGAAACCTCTGGTGAACATACAAACACCCCAGAACAAACACTCCAAGAATGGAATTTTGTGGTTTCCAGTCATTCTTTACGACCATTCAAATGCTAAAGGCCACTAAATGTACTCCTCAAATGAGCCTCATTTACTTTTATAGTCTTTTCTGGGAAAATGGACCAAATGTTGATTTCGTATCATCTTGTATGCAGAGACAGACACAAACATTCGACTAATACACGCTTTTCAGAATGAGAACGTCTTCACATCATTCTACTGACTCGTAAAAAAAGGCAGCAAATCGCAGTTGACAGCTGTGCCTTAAGGCTATTGGCTATTTATTAAAAAGGGGCTGGGCCTGTAAATATGCCCCGCCTCAAATTCCTGTTTTACCGAACAATTAATTTGATATTAAATCTTCAATAACTATAGAAAAGTAAATCCTTTAAACACAAAAATACGAAAAAGTAACACTTATTTTGTAAACAACAGACATGGACGCTTTAGTTATTGAGAAACATGCAGCTGTCTTTCAGATGAAGCCTCGAGCGGCTCTCCATATGTTGCAGGATGACCTTATAAAATGAATATGTGTAAAACAAGCTGCCTTAGAGAAGCACAAGATGCCTTCAGGGATGCAATGAAAAGATTCATTTGCTGTCTATTGCACAAAGCCACAGGGTGCTGCAATAAACAATCCAGATTGTTCATATAGGAACATCTGTAAATCTGCTCGCTAACAGAACCAAACCTAATAAAGCTAAAACATTCATCTTATCTCAGTGAATAAACGTTTCCCTGCTGGCAACATTATCTAATTGATCTCTGTTGCTCTATAATTTTATGATGTTGCAAGTGTGTGTGTGTGTGTTTGTGTGTATGACCACTAACCTGCTAATTCCTTTGTATACTGTGGCATATGTGCCCTCTCCAAGTTTCTCGAGGTTAAGGTACGATGTTGCATTCCCAAACTGCAGACCTGTTTTCTGTCAATCACACACACTGTTATTTTTGCATTTCGCCCAGTGTTGGTGTAATGTGTTAAATTTTTCAAATAAAGTTTTTTAAAGCTGCAATTTTAAAGCTGTAACCTTTTTTGGTTGCAAACGAACAAAAATCAGTTATTGAGCAAGTACACAAGTGATCAGTGTTCAAAACTGTCTCCTGACTTCACAATGATAAGTTTATAATGATGATTTGAGCTGTGGGGTTCTGTTGTGTGAGAAATGTAAGTTTGACTTCATTCATTTCAGTGGTTATGCTCGGCTACTATATCGTGTGTGTGGGTGCTGAGGATGGTGGACTGTTTTCAACTTGTTCTTACAGCAGTTGCTGGGAATTTAAAGCCATCCAAACAATCCATACTCGTAAATTTAACACCATTTCAAATTTTCCATAATTCATTCGTTCTCATAATATGCTATGCAAAATTGTTATTGTAACACTTACTGTTAAAATCAGCAGTACAGGCTTGTGTGTATGAAGATGCTTAAATCACATGTTGTGTATTGCAGTATGTCTTATTTGTCTGCGTGCATGTGTTCCCTCTCACCCATTGAAACTCCTGCTGGAAGCTCTTTCCTCCTAACGGATCGCTGTTACTGCGGTCCCTCTGAACTCTGAGCCGGCGCACCTGCAGCGTGTGAAACCAGTGCGGCTGTGGCTTCTCCACCCCGTCCAGCTCACCCAGCTAGAATGACACCCACACACACACAGAGAGAGAAAGAACATGGGATGTTATTACACCTTGCTTAGCTGACAGGCATCTTACAATGTCCAGAAGGACTGTATCTAACACCTGTTTGTGTGATCCGTGTGCCGGCTGTTTCGCCTCAGGGTGTGTGTGTGCTGTGCGTGCAGATGACAGGATGACAGACCTCACAAGATATACTGTACATACCTTTAAATGTTATATTTGTTGTATCCCATTTCCTTAAAATTGTGCTTTTGGCCTCTCTCACCTCAAAGGTCTTTATGTTTTGACAATTACAACAATGTCATATAATATGTTAGAGTAGCATTATTATTATTAATTACATTATCATATTTAAAACAATAATAATGATACCTGATGAAGGTCAGTGGACTGATATATTGCTGTATTTTTATTTTAAACTGCAACTTTTAATGACGTGTGCGGGATCTCGTGGTAAAACAATAATAACAAAATCATTTATTACATTATTAAACAAAAGCATTATTATACATTAAATATTATTTAAGAAATTGTAAAACTGTGACACCCAGGAAGTGACATAATTTGGACATGGGAAAAAGAGTAAACAAACCAATTAATAAATCTAAAATAATCTAATTCCATTATCTGAATTTCTACAAATTCTTTTTACTGCATTCATTAAGCTTGGGTACACAACTGCCCAATTCACTTTTAAAAAATGAGATTAAAATAATCTAAAAAGCTTCTATAGTTACACAGTGAATTTATAGTTACTCTTCAATTGAACCAGTTTACGTTTGCCTCATGTATTTGCTTGACAACACTATTCAGTTTAGATGCTTAACACTTTATGAGTAATTATGATTGATTACAGAGTGATTACAGTAAATAAAATACTAAGTGTAGTTACAGTCATGTTTCTTAACAACATGACTCAGTCGCATTTCTTTATTATGTCAGAAAAATCAAAGTTACAGTTACAAGTACTCAATCTAAAACCAGAAGCTGTGTTCCATTTTTTGTAATGACTTGTATTGTTACACACACAAACGCACACACACTTTAATACACAGCTAGTTATAAACACTATAATTTAGCCCTAATAAAAAACATTTAGCATTTTTATATTTAAAAAAAACATGACTATATTTTTATATATAGTGATTATACAAATGCGGATGTTCCCAAAAGGAGGTTTTGGGTTTTGTCCCCAATATATGGTTAAGTAAACCCACACACTGACAGTTAACTCACACACACACACACACACACACACAACTGACCTCAGCAGCTGGGAGGGAAGACACACTCCATGTTTTTGATGGCCTCTCCTGCATTTTCATCTCTTCTACTCTCATCTCAAACACTTCTTCTCTGTTTTCCCTTCTGACTGTTTTATCTCCACAACACCAACAACATTTCCTCAAACACACAGACCCACAGACCCTGATCCTCCACACCAAATCCTCCATCTCCAAATCTTCTCACTCACTCTCTCTCTCAGTCTGATTAACCATATAACTCATATGACTTGCATGAGAAAGTGTGTGTGTGTGTGTGTGTGTGTATGTGTGTGTCCAAAAGTCTGGTCTTATGACTCTCCCATCCAAACACAAACAGTCATGTTATATTTGCAAGAGGGAACAAATGCATCTATTCAGCTCCAGAGAAGTAAAGAATGATGGGATAGGCAGAAAAAACTGTGATTATGAGAGAAATAAGAAAATGATGAAATATACGTGTGTGTGTGTGTGTGTGTGAGGGGTACCAATAATGCTGTGCATTGAGGGACATTGGCTAGACTCTATTTGCTGTTTTTAGGCTTTATAAAGAGCTCTCTCTCTCTTTCTCTCCAGAATGAGGTAGATTCAGTTTAGGTCTTGATGAGAGGGTCTTTTTCTGTCGACTCTCGTCAATGTGACTCCTGAGAATCTCATGTTGGGATTTCATTAAGTAGTTGTTGTCACTGGAGTGATAAGGAGCAATGTTCCTGGAGCTGAAATGGCAGAGCATGTCGCTAACCACACAAGAGCCAATGGTTCGAATCCAAGGGAATGCACAAACTGCTAATCTGCCAAATGCATAAATATGCATAAATATAAATTTAACTAAATGATTGTGTGTACAGTTGGCCCCAAAAAAACTATTCAGACTTAAAGTAATTTAAAAAATGGCTAATAAATGTTAAACTAGTACTGTAGCATAATTTGTGTGATATTTCAAAATCAGATGCCAAGACGTTCATTGCCTTACATTCATGCTTTTGACAGGTGCATTCATCCAAAGCAACTTACAGTGCAGTACAGTTACATACAGTCAGTGGGATTCAAATCCACGATCTTGCTCTTGTGCAACACCCTTCCAGTGTAGTGTGGCTGAAGAGTCTAGACACTTTTTAGGGCACTTGTCTCTGAGTGTGTGCTTGTTTCATGCTCTGTTAATGCAGCCTACTGGGGTTGCTGGACCAATTGTACAAAAGGAGAGAGCATGATGGATGTTCTCTCTTTCACTGTTTGAACCATGTGCTGGGATGATACATGCTCCATTGAGCTAGGAATGAGACACCAATTACTGACAGGAGAACAGAGTATGTGTGCTTTATGTCTACACTGTGCTGTCTCTCTGTCTGGATACGGTTGTAATGGAATGCTTACTACTTACCGTTACTGCATACTAGTTTTAATATAGTATTTGAACAGTGGGCAAATTTCAAATGCCATTTTTACTGGAGAAGGGAATGTTGCTTTTCTTTTCTTTCTAAAAAGTTTTTAAAAAGTACCATGACAACTTATTGTCACATGACCTTGTCATGTTGCGTATCAGAACCTGGCATCAGAAATATATCTGGCATCAGAAATATATAATCAAAATTGTTGTTATAATAATATAATAATAATTTATAATAAATCTGGTCCAATCTGGAAGACTAGCTTGCACCAACTAAAACCAGCATGGTTAAGCTGGGAGACCATCTTGACCAGACCTTTTTTTCCCAGCAGAGGGCACTGCAGCATTTTTAGGCAGCTATTAGTTGCTGTTCATTTCATTTCTGCTCTTTCTTTCTCTTCCACCAGAGGGCGGTGCTGTATGTCTCTAGCTGTCACACGTCCTCCCTTAGTGGGTGGAGAGATGTTTGCTTGTGCTCACAATATGTTGAGTAACGTTATGGTCTCACCTCCTCGTAGCCCAGATGCCTTTGCTTTATCCCTGTAAGAAACACAGAAGAGCAGATGGATCACACCTCTTTAAATACATAAACACTACTGGCTGTGTTGGACGCTGTAGACTTTGTGTGTGATAAATGGTTAGAGTGTTGGTAATGGTTTTATAATGACATTTAAACAGTGACATGAATAATGAATGCAATACACAATAAAGTCATTAGGTCAGATTATGCAGCTGTATGTTTCTGACTGGCAAAAGAAGAAAGACAAAGAATATTATAAAAAACATCAAAGAAAATCATAAACATGACACATGAGACATCCGGATTCTTCCTGTTGTGTGACTGTAAATTCTTTCAATCGTAATTCAGTAGATTTCTGTCTGTCATTCCAAGTCAACATCCCATGTGTGTGTGGCCAGTTTAATACAAGTTCAACTGTATGTAAGCCAAATCTTACATTCAGAATTTGCCCTACCCTTTAAATAAGTCTGTTTGTACGTATGTGTGTGTTTGGTTATACTTGGGAGGGCCACGTTTTTAAAAACACTGCTGTAAAAACACATCTAACATCGACTTCTGAAACCCTTCTTACTGTTTGAAAGACTCATAAACCATTCAAATGTTTTTAGCTGTTGGTTTTGTTTGAACTCCAACCATAAACAAGTTTGTTTAAGGGTTCAGTTTAGGGGTAGGATATAGTAAATATCATTTGCTTGATGAAAACTACTAGCGCAGCTTCAAAAGCCTGTGTGTTTGTGTGCGTTTGTGTGTATTTGTGTGTGTTTGTGTGCATTTTTGTGCGATATGATTAAGCAGGTGCAAGGTGTGTGAGTCACGCTCTGTGTTAAAGCTCCTGACAGGAGAGAGCAGGAGCAGGTGTTTGTGAACAGGGGGTCTAAGACGTACCCTTCACCTTTCCTTTACAACTCTACAGCCAGGAACAACAAATGCAACAGCCAAGAGAGAGAACAATGCACAACAGAAACTAGCAGTAAAGTGGCTCCAATTAACAGTCTGCTGGACTGACCAGTTTTGAGCATTCCAGAGAGCCGCGTAATAAGTATGGAGATATGTTTTGACAGCCAGCCAAACTGAAACCAACTCTGTTCGTGTTGAAGAAACAGGGGAACTGCAGAAATAAGCTCATCTTGATACGTTTAAAGACTCGATGTGACTGCAGGAACTGTAGAAAAGGTTAAAACTGCCCTAAAACTGGCAAGCAAATTTTACCCTGTCAAATACACCGCAAGAAACTCAAATTTTCTCTTTAATGTCACATATACTCCAAATCCACATAGACGGCCTTTCTCTGAGAGAATAATAAAGCTCATAATATTTCTAGCTTTTGATGTAGGCTCATGTTATAATTAATTCCATTATAAGTACCAGCGCGTTAGATTGACAGACAAAGCCTTGAGTGTTGACCCAGAAGTCTGTATGCCTCTGCTGGGACCGTTCCAGCTCTAATTTACTCAAAACTCATTCTGCAGCTCTGCCACCATCCTGGACCAGAAAGTGAGGTCATCAGAGGGGGACATCCGGTGGTCTCCATTAACCCTAAGCTGACATGAAACTGATTTTAATCATGCAACTCAACAATCAGTTTTAGTTTAAGCAGTACTTTTAAGGTCCTGTTTGTGCTCCAGATATGGATTCTAACTCAAATTATGTGGCTAGTTAGTAAAGGTGTGTTATTTCTTACACACCACCGAATCATGTGACTTGTTGAGAGTGTGATCTGGTGGTTGTGTGGGGGTTGCCAATGTGGTTGCTAAGGTGTGCTGAACAGCTGTTACCACATCACAGTCTACAAACACGTTCAAACACTTTTGAGTACTAGTGGAAAAATACAATGTCCAAACAAATAGTCTACACTAGCGTGATGCAACTGCAGCTCCCACACCACAGAGTGATAACAAACAGTGCAAACACAAAACAGTCATAGCAACTTCACCTTGGCAAACCCATAGCAACACCCTGGCAACAACCCAGGACACCCTCGTATCACAAGTTTTGCAGGGTAAACACCGCTGACATTCTCTTCAGAAAATTACAATTGAATATCGCCACATCAGAGATCTCATCAGCTACTGATTTTATTACCTATATACACAAACGCATACACTAAATATGCGTTTGAGTGTATTTATAATAAGAATGTCCCTCAAATAAACATTTCTCTCATAAATGGTTTTTGGGAAGCTCTCCTGCTTCCTCTGATTCTCAGACAGAATCCCCTCCGAGTCTTTTGTGTGCTCTTAATCTTTGTGTGTATTCTGCTGTTGATCTGTGATGTCTTCTGCTCCCTGAAGCATTTTTCCCTTGCGTTTGCGCAAACGCTGTCTGCGTTTCCACTGCACAGATATTTATGAGGCAGAGCACAGAGAGAGAGAGAGAGTGAGAAAGAGAGAGAGAGAGAGAGAGAGAGGCTCAGAGTGCTAATAACTCATGCTCAGATGCTTTGGGGCCGTCTGTTCTCTCTTTTCATCTGTTCATTCATCTCTTGCCTCTTTGCACAAGTATCTTTCCCTGATCTTTCTTCCTTCATCATGACTTGACATCCTCTGCTAACTGTGCTGCATTCTGTCATAAGCAACTCGCCATGCCCCCCCCCACATACACACATTCTGTCTGTCCCTGTGTAACTCAGTGTGCAGGTGCTGCTGATTTGTATTCAGCAAGCACTGTATATACATTATGTTCAGTGTGTTGCCCGCCACCCATAACTCATGTATTAAACAAGAACAGTGATTGGTTAGATGAGGGGCCAGCAACTCAAATAAATCACTCCAGATAACAGAGTTAAATCAAGGCAGATGTATCCTCAGCCGTAGACGACACCCACAGTGTATGCACTGACCGTCTGAAACACATTGCACAAAAACCTGGAAAGCACTTGACCCATCTGGCAAGCTCTTATCTGATTGGCTGGTTTTATGCAACTTCTGGGAGAAAGAGCTTTTTTTTACAAGATTTACTTGCTTTTGCGCAAGTGCTAATTTGGTGGGTTTGCAAAAGTTTGCATTTTCAAAGCTGTGAAACATACTCAGTTTTGTCTGAGGCAACTAGACTAGATATCTATGAGCAGTATATTTCACTTTTATCGTAAGTTACATCTGTAAAATAATCAGTACTTATTGTTTATGACGACCAGAAGTTTGGATCAGATTACATTCTGGTCTCAGTCTATAGATTTACTTTTAGTGCAAAAATTTTTAAATCAATGCCTTATTCCTGACCATGCTTTTTTACACAGAAACTCAGTTTTTTTTCCCTCTCTGCCCTCCTGCCTCTCAAATGATGGACACAGATGCTTCAGACAGCTTTTTCTCACCTCCCCTACAGGAACCTGTCTTTCCTCCTCCATCACAACAAAACCACTCGCACAATCTCACATAAATCAGCCACAACATCTCTGCTGTAGTCTTGCACCCACAGGTCAAACTGCTGCATGCAGACACCTTATTTGGATGCAGTCTATTTGTCTTCCTGTATTTACACCAGACTTGAGATAAGCCACAACAATCTGTTGGATTCTTGAAGACTCCTTCTGTTGTTATGGTTTAAGACAGCCTGGAAACAGTAGCTGTTGTGAAAAGCTATTTGGTTTAGTGATAATCAGGACAACATGAAAAAAATTGAGACCAGTTGAGAAAATTATTGGCACAAGAAAATAAAATTGCATCACAACAACAGGGCTTGTGTGAGCATGCACGGATCACTACAGATTTTAAAATAATAAGAAGGGCCAAACAGAATACAAACACAAAAATTACAAAGACTCCACTGAACTGTTTTAGGCATAATCAAGAATGCAAATGTAATCATTACATGCGAAGCAATCCAATCACAAGAGAAACAAGTTATTTACAATTTTTAAATTTGTAGCTCCAGGTGATTGAAGCCCAGAGAATACATGCGCTTTATCTCTGATTCTAAAGGTTTAAAAACACTGTATAAATGTTTAAATAGTAAAATACACTTACCGAGACGCTGGAAAGCCTCAGAGGCTGCATGTCGGAGGTTCTGCATGCTGTCTGGTTCTGATGGACCTTAATGGAACTAGTGTTGACACGACAGGAGGCTCTTACTGTGACCCAGGCATTTCAAGAGTGCTTCTGGACCTGATCACTGCCCCTTTTTCCAACATGTCATCGTCCTGCTCCCGGCAGCTTTTGGCAGACCACGCACACACACACAGACACAAGTTACCTCCTCTGTAAGGTCTTCTGTCCTCCTACGATTACTCTGAGAGCTCTTCTCCTGTCTCTCTCTACCGCTCTCTCTCTCCTGCAGCTACCACTAGTGCTTGTGGTCACAGGCCAATCAGAATTCTTCTGCAAACCACCACCCAATTGGCTGAGAAATAAAGAGAGGCAAAGGATTGCTGGTTTGTTTTGAAAGCCTGGTGCATCTAAAATAGTCAAAATGTGTGTGTGTGTGTGTGTGTGTGTGTAAGAGAGAGAAAGAGAGAGAGAGGATAAAAAAGTGGCAGTTTAATACAAATCAAGTATTTTATTCATGTTCCACTCACCTTCAGCCTAATGAACCCAACACTTTCTGATAAGCATAGATGATAGCGGCTCCATAAATACAATGCAGATCACATGACACATTTAGTATCAGTATATTTTAGTATCTGTGAATGCAGGTGTTAGATGAATGAAGGATTTCAGATCGACCAGTGTAAGCTGATACTGTAGAATTACTGAAATACTGAAGACAGAATCCTGTTTGGGGCATTTATATGCGACGCGACAAACACACACACAAACAATGTTTTTAAGGGCTATTGTGTATTTATCAGCTAGTCAGGCTGGCAGAGCAGCACACCAGCTCAGGTTGAAAATATCTTTATCAGGAAACATCGGTTGTTTTACAAATAGTTTTGCTTTATGACCCGGGCTTTACATTAACAGATGAATTAACGATGTAAATTAACTTCAACAACAAAAGAAATGGAAAAATATCGTTCTTTTTAAATGTATATCTTAATTATTTAGGTTTTCATAACTACTTGCACTTTGAAATGTCCAAATACATTTGATTATATTTAGAATGCATTTCGTACACGTTTATGTTATTTATTTATGTCTTTAGTATTGTTTATCCGTAGGCTAGCATCTCGTAAACAGCTCTGCTGTCATCTCCTACCTGACTAGCCAGAAAAGGCGAATTCGTAAATCCGCGTGTAGTTTGTCCCTCTTGTTTCCCCGTCGGCCATCGGGAGCTTCGCTCGGCTGTGATCATCACCGCTATTGTTTTTATACCTCTGATCCACAGTTTTATAAACTGACAAGATATATTTCCCCAAGACTTTCATTGTGTGGTTGCAAGGTATAAAAAAATCTGAGATATTGGGGTAAGATTGAATGAACCATCTTTTCTATTTTCTTGAACGATACTAAACGAGCTAATAAGAAGGGAATTAGGGGTGTTTATCTTTGACATCATGTACATAGTATTTTTCTGCGAGTATTTTTGATCGATCGCTTATGTTGTAAACGATCTTTAGAAGTGGATGTGACGTTACGTCGTTATGCGCTGATACGTCGTCGTTGATCTCTTATATATTATCTCAGATGTATTTTTAGTTTCGGATTAGACACGGTCAGACCACATATCAGTTAAATCCATCGGGAAATACTGCATAATAAACCATTTGTGACGTCTTTTCTCCTTTAGATGGATGTCATTTAGACATAACCATTAAAACTGTGTTGACAGCTTTTTGTAACAGGTGTTTATTTAGGTGGAACATAGACGATGAAACATTCGTTTATTATAAGACGATGGCAGAGTATTATAAAGTCTCCCAGATCTTTTTGAAATGTTGTTTTTTGTTTATAAGTTCTGCTGATGATTTCATCATAGCTTCACGTCACCTTTGGCCCTGATCACCATGTGTGTACACACATGTTTACACTGTTAGCTGTTAGTGTTTCTTGTACAAATCCTTGTATGTAATATATACGTGTCATATATTTTAGAGGCAAAAAAACACGTCATTGTTAACATACTTAGTCTGCAATACTGCAGAAACGGGCAGGGAATAATGTTTTTAAAAGTCACGTGACATCAAAGTATATTGTATTCGTGGCCTGTGCAGTTTTGTAGCACAGATTGATTTTGTTAAGAGTTTGAAATCATACATCACCTGTTTTCTCACAGGTTGAACACACAGTGCTAGATGCACCAGCTGTGACATGGGGAACGTTTAGCGATGGAAAAACATAAGAGGTGAGAGTTTTTTAAAACCCCGGCCACATTTACTTCTCCTCACAAGCACGTTTGCATGTGGAAATCGAGAACAGTGCAGCATTTGTGTACTTTTTGGGGAGTTTTGTCTCATGACTTCTCTAAGAGTGTGTGTAATGTGTGTTTCAGTTCTGGTGAGGAGGACAGTTCTTTGGAGACGGGTCTGCTCTATACGTGGAGGGGATATTCCTACAGCACCACACCGGAAAGGGTGCTGCTCTCCCGGCCGGTGCTCCAGGCTGCCCTGGGGGCTAGACATGGTGTTCTGCTTGTAGAGGGTAATAAATTCATTATTTACACAAATTAGGCAACTCAATAGGTGTAATGTCCTAATACTTAATCCATTATTAAAAGTCAATATGAAATGATAAATTGACCATGTTTACTTTCTTAATGCACACTTCTGCTCTTTTTATGAACAATATTCAATCTAATATAAACAATGAACAATGTTTTATAATCCTGCATTAAATTTAATAACCTGTGCCACCTTTGAAACAGATTTCTTTCTTTGGCTCTGTGGGCTGTTGGTTAATATTAACTATTTTCCAGGCAGATATCTTGGTGATGTTTTAGGCTAACGTATTGGGTAATACGGTATTTATAAAATAATGCCAATGGCTCTGTTCTGGTGTGGAGTGCTTTTACATTTATGTTTATTCATTTAGCAGATGCTTTTATTCAAAATGACTTACAAAGAGAGGCAGCGTTTAACATTTTGCCCTAAGGACCAGCAAGCCTACACTACAAGGTTACATGTAAAATGAGACTTGTCAGGGAGGAATAGAAGAGGCCAATAGAGAGTGATCTAGTACCTCGTTGTAGTTGGTGGGAGGGGACATATATCGGAAGGAGTGAGTTGAAGAGAGTGAAGTTCTGGTTTCCTAAAGGCCAGGGGTCAGAGGTTTAAATGTAATGCAGGCAGCTCTTCTTCAATAGTACATTTATAGAATAAATCTATTTCTCACTCTTTTTTGTTAATTGTCCTTTTTACCACAGAACAACAATGGTGACATACCTCCCATATCGGAGGTAAAATAGGTTGTAAATTGTATTTCACGTTGGTTCATAAGTTAGCAAATGACACGGCAGTATATGCTTTCATGTATAGATTTGCTTCTGGTGTATATTTAGCAATGTATTGCAATTAAGAAATGTAATTTTAATGTGTTTTATAGGAGGGCATGTCTATAGCTTTGGTGAACTGCCATGGAAACAAAACCAAGTGTCGTCAGGGGCGACTGAGCCTGTTTTGGAAGCAGCACTTAGTGAACAGCATGTCATTTTTGTGGCTGCTGGCTCAGCCCACAGTGGAGTTGTGACAGAAGATGGAGGTGTGCACATGTGGGGAGACAACACTTATGGCCAGTGTGGCCTGTTGGGACTGTCGGTTATTCCTAACCCCACCCCAGTGGGTGTGGTTGACTCTGAGACCATGCCCTCTCATTCAGTCAAGGTCTTGGAGGTAGCGTGTGGGGATCAGCACACTCTGGCTGTCTCGGCCCAACATGAAGTCTGGGCCTGGGGCAGTGGTTGCCAGCTGGGTTTAAACACATCTACCTTTCCTGTCTGGAAACCCCAGAAGGTGGAGTGCCTGGTTGGAAGGCATGTGCTGCAGGTGGCCTGTGGAGCTTCTCATAGCTTGGCTCTAGTACGGTGTCCTCCACCTCCACAAGAACCTCGGAAACCCCCTGTAGACAAGTGCAGTCATTGCCATCAGCTGCTCTACACAATGACAGACAAGGAGGACCATGTCATCATCTCAGATGGCCATCACTGTCCTCTGGGTGTTGAAGTGGAGAGTGGAGAGACAAAATTTGGCTTGGGGGGCAAACCAGATCAGGGACTATTGGGTGAGCAAGGCAGGAACTCTCCCGAATCATCAAATCCCAGCCAGATCCCAAAATCTTCTACTTCCAGCACCAACCCTGCATCTATAACTTCCTCTTCAAACATAAATGCCACTGAACCACAAAATCAGTCTGCTTCATCTAGCCAAGAACCTCCAGAACCAGCCCTAAAAAACTCAGATGAGCTTGGAGGTTTAGCCACTAATGAAGAGGTTTGTGTTGAAGCCTCAGAGACTAGCGTGATTGAGTCGGATAGCTGTAAGGCCAAAGGTGAGTCAATGTTAGGAACAGGGTTGAAGTCCTCCCCATACCCTGATGAGCAAGCAGTGAAGGCCTACCTGAAGAGACTTTCTGATCATTCCCTGGCAGAGCCCACGACCAAGACCTCCAGCACACTTCACTCTGCTCAGGTCAGTCTGTGGATATATGGGAAGCATTTTCATGATTTTCCATACAATGTATAATTTATATATAACAACAATACCAATAAGTAAGTAAATAATCAGGTTTACTGTACCTATGTACCATGAGTCTTAGGTCTGCAGTAATCCTAGAAGAACTAGAGGACATCTAGTTACATTTCTTCTTTCTTGCACACAACAGAGCTCTCACGTCCATCTTATATCTGTCCTGTCACAGATCTCCAGTGACCCTGCTGCACATTTCGCCCCTGACCCCTTAATTCCAGTCGCCCAGTCCGTGACTCCAATGGGGTCAGCGTTGAATAACTTGGTGGTGTCATGTGCCTCTGCGGTGGGGGAGCGCGTGGTGTCCACGTATGAGGCGCTGTCTTTGAGAAAAGTGATTGGTTATTGGGTAAGTTTAATAACCAGTTGAGTTCAGGAAACCAGTAAGTACCAGAAACCATTTAAAACAACCACGCGCTTCATAGTCATTTCAGCCTGGGTTAATGGGTTAAGATTGTGATCCACATCATGTCCATAATGGGACATTATTTCAAGGTAATGAACCAGAAAAAATCAGCCTGATAATCAGTGAAAGATGGGCCATCCACAGAGAACTCTCTCTCTCTCTTTCTCTCTCTGTCTCTCTCTATCTCTCTCTGTCTCTCTCTAGCTTTAAAGGCACATTGACTCCCATATGCCACTAATATATACACTTGTGTAGATTTGTTAATTCCATCTCTGGAGTCACCTGATTGGCCCAAAAAACTTTTATAAACTGTTTTTATGTGACACAAATTTACAACAGTGTGTAGAGAACAGCCTTGATGGCCAAAGATGTCGGTGAAGAGCATGTTTACATCTATGAAATGACATGAATGGAATGTTAGAAGATTTCCTGTGTGAACAGCCCTTAACAAAGTTTTTAACAGTGGGGTTCCTGTAGTGCCACTGATAGAGCATGATGCTAGCAACGCCAAGGTCATGGGTTAATTCTCACAGAACGCATGTACTGATAAAATGTGTAGGTTGAAATTGCTTTAAGTCACTTTGGGTTGATAAATCTGCAAAATATATCCTTTATATACTTTATACATTTCCTTCCAACAGTTTTCCTTCGTGTAGCTTAGTGGTTAAAGCACTGGCCTGTAATCCAAAGGTTATAGGTTCAAATGCTAGCATGGATGCTACATGAACTTCCACCATTGTGTCCTTGATCAATACACTTAACCCCAGGTTAGACTGAAGGGATTGTTCCTGTATAGTTCTACTGTAAGATGTTTTAGAATGGAAATTGTCGGCTTAATATACAGAATAGTGCACAACAGACATGACAGGCAGGACATTGACTAGCGTTCTGATGTGTTATTCCAGGTTCCTGGAGAGGGGCGTGAACGAGCGGAGGAGAGACTCCGTCTGGAGGAGTCCATGCAGGGCAAGAAAAGCTCCAGCCTGGGCGACATCCGAGAGGAAGAGGCGGAGCTTAGCCGTCGCCTGTCCTTGCCGGGTCTGCTCTCTCAGGGTACACTTGCTCTCCTTCTCTCACACTCAGTGTACCATCTCTGTAAGTCTGCATGGGGATGTGTTTCTATGCTTGATTTTAGTTGCTATTTTTGTTTCTGTTCTTTATCGCTTCATTGCACAGTTTGTGTTGCTGCTGCAGAGGCTTAAAATAACTAACAACTCCAATTGATTGAGTGACAAATGTAATATTTAAATAAAAAAGGGCTAAGCAGGGTGCGGTGAGACTGAACGGCCATTTGGCCCCATAGGAACTTGAGTAATGATTGCTAATGTGCATAATCCTTCATTATTTGAATGTGTGAGGGTAAAGCATAATCCTGTGCCATACGGCACGTTTTAGTTCATTAGGCTCAAAATAAATTCCTGCAAATCTGTACGTGTCCAAACTGTAACTGTGTACTGTAACGTGTTTGTTAGCGGTTTGCAGTTTATTGCCGCGGCTCTTCAAAGTTTTGCCGATGGCACACATTGACAGGTGTCCCATATATTGCTGTTGCCATGGTTACAGATAATGCAGAGGCTGAGGAGAGTCCGCTGTCGTCCACTGCAGCAACTGAAGGTATTATTTTGTGTAGTTAAACAAACAGGAACGTTTCGATTTCAGATTAAGAGATGAATCACACAAAGAAATGTTTGTCATAATTTAATCTACAATCAAGAGAAAAAAATAATTATATCTACATTAAAAAAAAGTTAATTCTTTAATTATTTTGATGACAATTAAGAATTCCCTTTCTCATTACTGTGATGCTTTTAGTTAATTTACGTTTTTACTGTTGTTTTGCAATTCTCATTATTTTTAAATACTCAAACAAACTTAATTTGTCTGTCATATTAGAGGCAGGTTTTTTGATTTGGGGGAAATATGACCTGGAGATGTTGACATGTGATTTCCCATTGGGCCCTTCTTTTGTTTGGTTGAATACCTTTATTTAGTTGTGTAGTTTTTAGATTATGTTGTTTAAATACAACAGCACACAGCTAGTCAGCAGATGTCCCAGAACTCCATCTGCTGATGTGCTTTGCATGTGTTTAAAGTGATTTACATGTAGTTTTTTGGGTTAGATGGGGATTTAGTCGCGGTTAGAGGTCTGTCTGCTTATGAGACTGTGAGATACCCAGGGAGCGCTGGAGAACAGGTCTCACCTCATCCTGATGTGTACATCTATATTCATACATCAGCTGAAGCCTGATACAGGCTAGAGGAAGTAATGGTAGTGAAAACAATAGCAGCTACCTGCAACACACACACACCTTTTCCATCTCCCTTTCACTCCCACCTGTGCAGCAGATGGACCCCAGTGGGGCTGGAACATAACTTGGCATGGCAGCACTCTGTGATTTTGTGTGTGACATGCTGTGTGTGTGTGTGTTGTGCAGAGAATTGTTTAGGAGTTGAGAGTTCTGTCTGCGCGTCTGTGCTTGTGCTGCTAAATGATTCATATGAATTTTCTCTGTGCTGTTTCTTTGTGTTCATGTGGCAGAACCAACTTAATACATATTCAATGAAGAACATGCTGTCTGCTGTGAGTTCAGGTTGAAGGGCTGCTATAACCCCATTTTCCATCATCTGTCTGATGTTTTGACTGTTTCTGTGTTATGGGTGACTGTGAATTTAACATTTTTGTGGGGAGCATTCTAGAGAAAAACCATACATACATGGAACTTCTGATGATAATGATGAGTGGAAGGTTTTTATGTTTTTGATATGAATTGCATTAACATCAGCACAGATCATTCATTCACCAGCGCCTAATAAAATCGCTACGTATTTATTTACTCCTCAGATTGATTTTTACTCGGATTATCTTTTCTCTCTCTCTCTCTCTCTCTCAGTGTCTCCTCGCCTTTTACGGCGGACGAGTCGTACGCGTGGGCGGCCTATGCCATTTACTTCAGGAAGTATACCTGAGACCGACTCCCACTTGCCTTCCTTGCAAACAGAAGTGTGGAGCTGGGGGAGGTGCCAAGAGGGGCAGCTTGGACATGGAGACCTCCTCCCCAGGTCAGACATTAAAAGTCATTAAAAGGAAAGCATGTTCTAGAGATAGACCCATCAGATAGGCTTTAGCTCCAACTCTAGTCCCTGAACACTTACATAAGTTACACTTATTTAGAGTCTTTAAATTATAATGTGCCCTGCTGAAATGAGGACAGGTTTTTTTGTGGTCTTCAACACAGTGTCGTGGGGTTTCTGTTACCCTGTGTATAGCCTGAGGGGTGCTCATAGATAACCTTTCATAAATAATTTAAGGAATTTTTTTGTAATAGTTTCGTTTATTTGACCTAATAGTTCATAATACTTGCAGGAAAATATGAATAAACAGATTTTATTCGTTTTTATGTAACTTTTAAAATACTTGATACATGTTTTATCATATACTATATTTTCTGTTTATTTTTACAGTAAGCTAGCATTTTGGAACTCCATATTATCACTTACATTCAACATAAATACAAAGTTGAAAACAACATTCTATTCACAAACATTTTGCACACATTCAGTTGAAGCGTCTGGAAATTAGACTGAATCAGTCAGGAAATTTACTTCCTTCCTGAATAGACTCTCTTTAGAAGTTTATTGCAATAAATCAGGGGTGTGCGAATCTGGGTCCTGGAGGGCCAGTGTCCTGCAGAGTTCAGCTCTAACTTGTCTTAGCACACTTGCCTGGAAGTTTCCAGTCTTCCTAGTAAGATCTTGATTAGCTGGTTCAGGTGTGTGTAATTGGGGTTGGAGCTAAACATTACAGGACACTGACCCTCTAGAAGCCAATAAAGAGTAATATAGTAATAAAAACAATGTTTTAAATCAGTATTATTATTCTTGAAAATGTTTGACCCAGTCATTGCTCTCTAGATTATTTCATGCCTTCACATTGCACTTGTTTACAATAATGTCTCCTGTAGATGCATCACAGTGAAATAAAGTGGAAAACTCATCGTTTTGTCTCTTTCTCTAGAGCACAACCTGTTTGTATTATGAGTTTAAATGGTAAAGAGGTGATGAGAGTGGCTGCAGGTGCTCATCACTCTCTCGCCCTGACCACACAATCACAGGTGACACACTTCTGCCCTTTCCTGAGATACTAGCTTATTGTTACGGGGACTTCCTGTAATGTGTGTGTGTGTGTGTGTGTGTGTGTGTGTAGGTGTTTTCCTGGGGCTGTAACACATCAGGTCAGCTGGGACACATGGAGTCACCCACCACCCTTCCTCAATTAACCAAGGTACATTTATTTAACAAGGTGTCGTTAAGCAATAAGCAGTATCACACGAGCAGGATTTATACAGACTGTTAGCTCAGCCTAGATTCGGACACAATACAGACACAGACACAATACAGCACTCAGTTGTATGAAGTTCACACTGATCTGAGCATGCAGAATTACCTAAGAGTCTGCAACAAATAGCATTTCCACTGTCTTCCCATGTGTATGAAAGTGAATGGGGAACAAATCTAGTGTAAAAGCAAACAAATAATTCACTTGAATCACTATGAGCTTCTTATTACTGAGGACGTTTAAACGAAGATTTGTCACAAAAACTTGTGGGAACAGTTCACAGCAATTTTATTCCTAAAGTAAGACTAGGTTAGAAACACTGACAATAACACACATCCTACAGCAGTGTGAGACTTTAAGTGTGTGTGTGTGTGTGTGTGTGTGTATATACACATTTTGACATTTTGTGAGTTTGTTTGTCCTTTTACGTTCTCTCGCAGCTGTCAGACGGGATTCGTGTGTGGGATGTAGGGGCGGGGCAACAGCACACTCTCTTATTGGCTGATGGAGATTGCATTCAGCCAATCCTTTACTACAGTGGGCAGCAGGTGAAAGAGGAGGCGGAGCCGATGGCAGAGGAGCAGACAGGAAAGTACACACAACAACCTGTACTGCTACCCTTCTGTATGAATGTGAGCAAACCCTCTTCAACATCATTTCTAATCGCTTTTCTTGAACATTATTCTCATTTCTGAATACTATTCTGAATATGTTCTGAATATGTCTCCATTCTACTGCATTATTACTGTTGTTAACATGGCTCTTTTAACTGTGCATGCTAGTTGGGTTACGTGAGCAGTGTGTGTGCCGGCGGACAGACTTGTGCGGCGCTGGCAGACCGTAATGTAATGGGTTTTAAAAGCAGTCTTCACGAGCTGGCGGCCGCAGAGAGAAAATATTACTGTAAACTCAGCAATCTCAAGAATCATCTGCTCCAGCCACTCCTCAAGCTGGGTAGGACAGTGTTTGTGTGTGCGGTGCATTACAGATGTATTTGTTTTCATTGGACTTTCATGTAATCCTTCATTAGCATATTTCTATTATTACAGCATAATATGTAATTGTAGCAGCAAGTTTTGTCATGGAATGCCACATATAAAATATACATACTGTACTACCGCACAGATCACCAGGAAATCGCACCCGTTTCTAAAAATGCTTTTGGAGTCTGTAAGCAGACTGAAAATGGGTAGGGGAGCCACACACCCTTTTTTAGCCAATCAGAAGCGTTTTCTGCTTCTGCAGAATTGCAGATTGATTGATTGAGTCTGAATTTGCGGACTCCAGCTGATGTTAAAATGGATATGTATAAAGAATGGATATGTATAAAAAAACTCAATAAGACACAATAAGATTGTGACTTTAGTACTTAAATACATTTTTATTACTTCTAGATTCTCTAAGCTCCGCCCTCGGTCAGTCTTCTGCAGGGCTGCTGCAGAATCTGATTGGACAATTGAGCCGACTGTCTCAGCTCACAGGTCAAAACTCGGCTTCTCTGACCTCTTTCCTGAGGCAGTCACGTGACATCCGAGGTCTTGTTCTTCTTGAAGACACGCATCTGTTCCTGGATACATATTCAGAGTAAGTGTACAGCACACAGACACAATAAAATGAAAGAATCTCAAGATATGCAGAGGGACCTATTGAAATAAGCCATTAGCAGTTTTAGATTCATTAAAGATGAGATATAACAAAAATAAATGCACACTGTGTAATATTTTTGACGTTGGTTGATTTAGTTTTAAGTACTTCAGTTTATCGTTATATTTTAACAATATGGCAAAATTTAAGAGGTGATGTTAGAGTCTGTGAGCGGTAATTTACAGTTAATGTTCATTCAGGAAGAATGCTCTTTATCTTAAAAATGAGCTCTTTATCTCCTGGCTGTAATATTTCTCTTCTTCATTCATACAGGTGCTGCTCTGCAGTGGGTGATCTCTTAGTCATGGGAGGATTTCAGGCCCTTGTCAAACCCTGCCAGTGAGTCGTGTGTGTGTGTGTGTGTGTGTGTGTGTGTGAGGTATCTGTGATGGGTAATTTCCTAACATAGCGCAGATATGTCATTACTATAAATTATTATGTGCTAACAGATAAAGAGCTCACTTTTAATGACTGCATTTAGACAAACTGATTCTTGGGTAATAAAATATATGGAAATATTGCTAAGGAATTTTGTGCTGTTGGCTAATTAAGTAACAATTGTTTACACTTGTCAAACTCGTATGTTTTTTCCGTTGAACACAAAAGGAGAATATAAAATTCACAAGGTGAAAAATGACCAGAGGCTGTTAAGCTCCAGAAATGACAAAAAGCTTCACAAAATAAATAATAGAAGTGATGCACATGACTCGGTTTAAATTCTTGTGTGAGGAAAAGATCGAAATTTAAGTCATTTTTCACTGAAAATCGAATTTCTTTTTCTTACTCAGAATGACACGAGGCCAATTAAATGATTTTTAGTGTAAAGATTGAATTCTTGTTTCTCTGTGTGTTTAAAGGGATGTGTTTGGGAAGGGGGGTGAGGTTGTTCAGATGTTGTCTGAATGTTCTGAAGAGGGTTTGCCATTAGCTGATCTTCTGGCTCATCTCTTTTACCTGCCCATCAAACACCTGCATGAATACGGGCGACTGCTGCTTAAACTGGCTGCCTGTTATGAGGCGGTGAGTTGGCTTCAATGTCCTCATATGTAGTCAGAGTATAAAGCTGTTTTACCAAGTCATTGTTTTGTGTTTCGCTGACTCATGGCTTCTGTCAGTTCTGGACTGTTAATGGTGAAGACATGAAGCTCTTTTGTGTGTTTTTGAATGGCAGAGCTCAGTGGATTATCAGAAGCTGCAGGATGCCTGCTCGAAATATGAGACAATGGCTCTTCATCTGAAGAGGAGGAGGAAGGAAGCAGAATACACACTTCACTTCTGGAAGAGTTTTCCTGGGAAGATGACCGTGAGTTACCTTATGTCTGTCTCTGTGTCTCTAAGTAGCAGTCAGTGTAATGCACACCTGCCAGCCTGCTGTTCTTCCTCTGAAACAAACACTTTTATTTCAGTGCTGGAAATGGTGCAAGACTGTTAATTTGACTCTAAAGTACATGAAGTTTGACTTGTAAGTTAAAACTCTCCTCTTATTGTGTCCTGTTCCTCTCCTCTTTTTCTCTCCTGTTTTCCCCTCTCATTCTCTCCTGTCCTCCCCTCTCCTCCTCTCCTCTCTCTCCCTGTCTCATTCTCTCCTCTTTCTTCATTCTTTTCTCTCTTCTCAGGACTCTCTTCGTAAACCATCTCGTCGGCTGGTCTGTGAGAGCAGTAATAAAGCTTTGACTCTTCAGAACGCAGGGCGGTTTTCTGTCAACTGGTTCATACTTTTTAACGACGCACTCGTTCATGCTCAGGTTTGCTGAATTCTTTGTATATTTGTTTCATTTGTCACCATTTCAGCTTTTTTTTTGCTTTTTCTATGTGTTTTTGTTTAAACCTCACATAATATTTTCACTTCTGTTTTTTTATGCTTATAGGGAATTATGATCAGACAAACTATCTATTTTCACTTCTGTTTTTTTTATGTTTATAGTGAATTTGATCAGACAAACAATCTATTGCAACGACTGATGTTATAGTGATGTTTATCTTTGTTTTGGTAGGGCATGGTCCCCTATAAAAGTTTTGTAAGTATGGGCTGTATGAATTAAGTTTTCCTCCGTAGCATACTGCCCCCTAGTGCCCCAAGGATGCACCCTACAGCTGTAATGTTTGGCCAAAGTCTTAGCTAAAGGAATATTCTGGGTTATAAACAATTTAAGGTTTATCGACAGCATCTGTGTCATCTGGGAAATGATTTTGACTGATTTTAACTGTGTAAAAAATGCATGTGCAGTTATAAACTGACAACACAAGTCTACCAGCAGAAACATTTACCTTTGTACTAACTTGGTCCATAAATGATTATGTAAAAATGTTTAGTTTTGATCTATAGTTTGTAAATGAGCCTTTATAGGTAAAAATAGCTCTTAAGGTGTTTCAGATTCTGGCTACACAGAACTTTCACTCTTTTAAAATATGATAGAAATGCTTTGTGTTAGATCTCGTCCTGTATGACATTTATACTTATACTTGGCAGATGTCGCAATTACTCAAAGCTATTTACAGTGTATTAAAGGTTTACTTTTTAAAAATGTGTGTTTTCAGGGAATTAAAAAAAAATTCCCTGAAAACACAGGGAATTTTGAATACAGTGTTGAATACAGTACCAGTCAAGCTACAGAAACTCCTTATTGGCATCCTACAGTCACACAGTTTTGATACAGTTTGACATTTTCATGTTTTAATCTTGTACATTTGTGGTGCTGTGTGATGACCTCACATGTTGCTGTTTGAAGTGCATTACTGTACAAACATTTTCTTGTTTTTGCAAGCTGAAGGATCAGTCAGTCATTTTCTGTGACCACACATGCTGTCGATAGCTTTTATGATTTGTTTGATATAGAATATTATTTTTTTAATGAATGACATCAACTAAACCGTGGTTTTTGACGGGAGATTCACTAACAATTGATTTAAGACCTGATCTGTTGTTGTTCCAGTGTAGGATGAATTAATGTAAGGTGACAGTACATCTGGATGGGTACATTCAAAGGCTTCCTGCTTGCCCCCTGTTTAGAGATCATTTAATGCATAAATGTCCCTGATTGTTTATCCGATTGTAGGCGGGGCATGTTGTGCTTGATGGTTTTTATTTTCAACAGTAGTGGTTCTGTTTTAATGCCGAGTCTCGTGAATGTATTAGTGAGTATTTGAGATGACCATCCTGTATTTTTCTGCCAGTGTTGTTTTTTTACTTACCTGTCCCATCTTCACAGTGTGTGTGTGTGTGTTTGTGTGTGTGTGTGTGTATCTTTATTCTTAAACAAGTGCATAGCAGTGTTGTTGTTCAAAGAGCAAAAATGTGATTGTTGGAGAAGGATTGATATTTTCATCATTTTATTTATATTTGTTGCTACAATGATAAACTTTGATAACTGCTATAATCTAATTCACAGCTGGTTTTATGCCTTTAGATGCAGTTTTGTTTGTCATATTTCATAAGCAAAGGACATTTGAAATATTATTACCTGCCAAATACAGTTTAGCTCTACAACACGACACATGTAAAAGCAAGCCCTATGAAAACTGATTGGTTAATTCAGTCAGGCGATTCCAATGCAGTTTTCACACAAAATACGAATGTGAGACTGATTTTATAGGAATTTCCCTATAAAAAAATGCAATGCTACTTGCAGGAGATCCCTGATTAAAATAAATGTTTCTTATTGTCTATTAAAGGGGTCATATCAGGTCATATCATGGGTGAATTTGTAAGACAATAAACACTAAAACGTTCTCCCCTGTCCAAAAAGAGGTTTCAAAACCTGAACAACTGGTCCTCATTTACACACGTTCCACTTTTTTGGGAAAGAATTTGCATGTATGACCATCTAGTTTCACATCAACATTGGCCTTGGCCAATCAAATTCGAGGAATAAAAACAAAGAAAATATGGTTTTTGAACAAAAAAACGTTATAAGTGGACCTGAGGGAAAAAGACAGATAATGACTGACAGAGGAAGACATTGATAATGACCCCTTTATTCATATTTACAGAATGAGGTTCAAGAGTGAAGCGCAGAATCTTGATGATTCTTGAATGGGTGCATTCTGTTTCCTGTTGTTCTTGCATTAGTTGCATTTCTTTTTCAACCCCACGTAGTTTTCCACTCATCACGTCTTCCCATTGGCTACACTGTGGGTGGAGCCTATTTCTGAGGACAACACTGGCCTGTATGTCAATCACGTTTGTTTGCTTTATTTACCTACAGTACAGAATACCTGTATTTTTAGATTGTGTATTAATGAACGTTGTTGTGCAGGTTTGGTTTAAAGCTGACCTCACCTGAGGAGAGCTTTACTCTGCTGGCTTCATCCCCAGCTGAAAAGGTAGCCTCAGTTTAGCTTAAAATAAATCTGAGATGTTTAAAATTGTGTAAGCTGTATGGTTGTTTAAACAGTAATGTTCTGTTTCCCATAATTTCAGGCAAAGTGGCTTCGCTCCATTAACCAGGCAGTGCAGCAGGCACTTAGTGGACTGGGGCATGATGGGATACCTCCTTCCACGGGGGTGTCGCAGAGAGCAGAGCCGCCCATTTCACGAACGGCATCGTATACATTCTACAAAGATAGTCGGCTCAAGGAGGCCAAGTATGACGGGCGATGGGTCTCTGGGAAACCCCATGGGCGGTAGGCCACGAGTGAGGGAATTGTGGGAGTTTGGAACTATTCGTCATTAGGTAAAGATGGTGATTGGCTGTGTTTGCATTCTAGGGGTGTGGTCAAGTGGCCAGATGGAAGAATGTATACCGGGATGTTTAAGAATGGTCTTGAGGATGGGTTAGTCATTATTCATTTGTCATTTAGTGGATTTCTTAGACATTCTGTACCTGGACGCAATATTTACTTTAACGCAATTATTAAACTAGTTTATCTCTCGTGCAGTTTTGGAGATTATGTTGTACCGAACAAAAATCTCAACAGCTGTGACCATTACCAAGGACAGTGGAAAGACGGCAAGATGCAGGGCTTCGGAACATTCAGGTGTGTGCGTGCTTATGTTTGCGTAATAAAACAATTATTCATTCAAGTCGAGTAATTTTTGTGTAAAACAATGGCGTTCAGGTATGCGTCAGGCGAAGTGTACGAGGGCTCGTTTCAAGATAACATGCGTCATGGTCATGGGATGCTGCGCAGCGGGAAGCTAAACTCCACCTCCCCCAGTGTCTTTATCGGCCAATGGCAGTATGACAAAAAATCTGGCTATGGAGTATTTGATGACATCACTAGGTGCGAGTGGACATGAACAGTTGAGAATATATGTATTATATACGCAGTAATGCGTGTGTGTGGAGGTGCATTAACTGCGTGTTTCGTGTCAGGGGGGAGAAGTACATGGGCATGTGGTTGGATGATCAGCGTCAGGGCAATGGAGTCGTTGTCACACAGTTCGGCCTGTATTATGAAGGGGCTTTCAATAACAATAAGATGATGGTGAGATTCACACCAACACATCTTGTATTATTTAAGCAATAGAGGTACAAAAGGTTGTTCTATATTGTAAATATAGTCATGGCTAAAGGATGAAATTTATCATGACACACAGGGTGTTTGTATTTGCAGTATAGCACAGCTATTGCTATTTAATTAGCAAAATCAGTAACTGTCAATCCTTCTACTAAAATATATAATCCCAAAAAACAACAGCCTGCCTAGGTGTAGTTAATGCTGCCATGACAGCTGCGCATTAATATGGAGCGCTGTATCGACCAATCAGCATTTAGAACTGGAGCACACACGCAAACACACACACAAAATGTTAAGCTTTTAAACTAAGAAAACTTTGAATGTATTTCACTTCAGGGAACTGGTGTGTTGCTCTCTGAAGATGACACCTCGTTTGAGGGCGAGTTTTCAGAAGACTGGACTCTAAGTGGAAAGGTGATGTTTCAAACACACACAGATCTGGACACAGATTATGGGCTGTCGTCTGTGGGTGATATAGCACTTAAACCTTTAGACTGGACACAGAGGTACATGAATCCATGAGATTTGTTTGTGTACGTTTGGAATAATTAATCGCTCTTATCTGCAGGGTGTGTTGACTATGCCTAATGGAGACTACATTGAAGGTTCCTTCAGTGGGGTTTGGGGAACCGGACTGAAGATCTCTGGTTCCTACTACAAGCCCAGCCTCTATGACTCAGAGAAGGAGAAAGCTCATGCACTGTAAGAGTGTGTGTTTAACTACATAGTGCCTTCAAACGTTACGTAACATCATTACAATGAACAGGGAGATCAATGTGTTTGTGTGCAGCAAACTGGGGAGGTTAGCAGTCCCCCCAGAGGAGAAGTGGAAGGCCGTTTTTGCAGAGTGCTGGAACAGACTGGGCTGTGATTCTCCTGGACAGGGAGAAACCAGTACAGCGTGGGACAATATCGCTATAGCGCTTACTGTTAACAGAAGACAGCAGAGAGACAGGTACGCACCCCTGTCGCAATGCATTCTGGGATTGCCTTATTTGCTAAGGATAAACACAGTGCCTTAGGGATAAGGAATGTATGATTTCTGAACAGCCTTTGTGATGAGAAAGTGTAATTGTTTGTATAAGCTAAATGTGTGTGTGTGTGTGTGTGTGTGTGTGTGTGTGTGTGTTTTAGTCCAGAGTTACTGAGTCGCTCTCAGCATAAGACACTGGAGAGTCTGGAGCTCATCCCTCAGCATGTGGGCCCCGTAACTCTGGAGGTTTATAACACAATTCGCCGGTATCTCGTCAAGGTGAGTCGTACCAAAGATTATATTTATTAGCACATTTGAGAAATGTAGGTAGCAGACGTGGGTGTGAAGCCTGAACGACTCCTACAATTTACACCCACCACTGTCTTGAACTATTATTAATATTATTATTATTATGTTAAAAGTTAATCTAGTGTTCTTTAGCATTACTGGGGCCATGCCATGAACCCTGATCCCACAGCAAACAGAACCATCCGTCCAAAACTGTAAAATGAACAGAACCTTGACTAATGTCTTGCAAATATGGCTGCAGAGGAGGGAGATTTTAAAGGCACTTTGGTCGTACACTGTCAATATACTGATAGCACTATAATTGTCGTTTATAATATTGGCTTTCTCAGCTTTTCAGGTGTGTTTTGTTCACAATATAACTGGTTTATCTAATATGAGCCCCAAATGTTTAACCCCAGGCGTGTGATACCCCACTGCACCCTCTGGGACGGCTGGTGGAGACATTGGTTTCTGTGTACCGTATGACGTATGTTGGTGTTGGGGCCAACCGCAGATTACTGCCCCAGGCTGTCAATGAGATCAAGTCCTATCTCAGTCACATCTTCCAGCTGGTCAGGCAAGTGTGTCAGCTCAAATGACAACAAAGTGTGCTTTAAAAAGCTTTTATACCCTGTTTGTGTTGATCTGTGAGAGTTCATGGTTATATTTGTGCTTAGATTCCTCTTTCCCGATCTGCCAGAGGAAGGAGGGTCACTGGCTGAGCCAGTAAAAGAGAAAAGCGGTCCAGGTGCTGCTGGGAAGCAGCTGGAGTCTCCTAAACCTGGGTATGTGTGATGTCTTTATGAGATCACAGCCACACAGTTTAATTCAAAATAACTTACACTGGTTCCATTGATTGATTTAAATCCCAAAATCAATCAATGGACCCAAACATCTACCCAAAATGGTTTTGGGGAGATGTTTGGTTGGATGGTAATAGATGGTAGGTTTTGGTTGGGTAAATGGATGGATGATTAGTTAATTTTGGTGAGAATGGAGGAACACATGGTTTGTTATTGGTTGATTGGTTTTGGATCGATGGGTGGTTTATTTTGGAAGGTTGGATTGTTGGTTTTGGGTGGATAGCTGGTTAATTAGTGTTTGATGGATGGTGAGTTTGTAAGGATGGATAGATGGATATAACTAATCCCTACAGAGAAATGTGCTTCATGCAGTTAAAACCGTGATGGAAGGAAGTCTTCTGTCTTTCTGCGGTCACATGTTGAGTGTGTTGGGTTTCAGGTGTGTGGTGAGCAGCTCAGCTCTCCTCCTGCCGGTTCTTCTGCCACGTCTCTATCCTCCTCTCTTCACTCTTTACGCTCTAGACAAAGAGAAGGAGGATGATGTGTACTGGGAGTGTGTCCTACGACTCAACAAACAGCCAGACCTGGCACTGCTCGCCTTCCTCGGGGTGCAACAGTGAGTTGGAAGCACTCATGCTGAAACATACAGATACTTGCTTATTTCCTGTATGATCCGTCACTGACACTAACATTGTTTTTGCAGGAAATTCTGGCCTGTGATTGCTACAGTACACGGAGAAAAGCAACAGGTGATTACCTTTTATTTTAACTTTCATTTTAACTTTTTGGTCACAGTCACTGTTGTACGAAAGATGAAATACTGCAATTTCAATAAAAATTTACATCAGGAATTTACCGAAGTGCGTTTCAATTTAGTGAACTACACAAATTTATATTGTCGTCCAATGGCAAGTTGCTTTGGGGTGACATTTGTCTTAAACTGTGTGTAACTGATACTTAAGAAAGACTATAAATCTCTTTAGAATGTCAATGAAATCAAAACCAGAACAGGACAGAAGGGAACAGTGATGAATCTTAATAAACAGTAATGAAAGATTACATTAATGGAAGTTGGTTTGGCTTTGTAGGTTCTCTCAGGCAGTAAGGACGCCTGCTTTGCCTCTGCGGTTGAGACACTACAGCAGATAAGGTTTGAAACATTCTGGGCTACTATGTTTCTCTGCTTGTTTTTGTGGGTTCTCCTCGGTAAATACTTTTCGGTAATACTCTTCGGTAATACTTCTCTTTGTTGTTGACAGCACAACTTTCACCCCCTCGGACAAGCTGCAGGTCATCCAGTTGACCTTCGAGGAGATCACCCAGGAAGTTCTCGCACTCCTGAAACAGGATTTCCTGTGGTCTATGGATGACCTGTTTCCTGTCTTCCTCTTCGTTGTTCTGCGTGCACGGTAAGACGAAGATCACAGGTTATTTAGGAGATTTAAGATTTTTATTTAAGAATATTTAAGTTACTTAATAGCGCAATCAAAGTCTTATTGTTAAAAAAATTAGACCTTGTAAAAACAAAATCGTGAGGTAACTCCTCCAGTCTTGTTATTTGCCTGTACTTTAGTAGAGGAAAGAAAAATACTGGTTATGAATTAGTTGACACAGCTGTTGGTCTCTACAGGATAAGGAATCTGGGGTCAGAGGTCAGTCTTATCGAGGACTTGATGGATCCGTGTGTACAACATGGAGAGCATGGAATCATGTTTACCACACTCAAGGTATATACCTGCACTACAAATGTACCCATAAGCAGTGCATGTCGTGAGATTCTGAAGTCTTCCTCTTCCTCACTCAGGCGTGCTACTATCAAATCCAGCATGAGAAGCTCACTTAAGAAACACAATCTCACCAAACCCATCTGGTGGTACAGCTGAGTGACTGACACACGGACCAGCCAATCACAGAGTTCGATCTGAGTGGGAGTGATGTTTGCCATAATCTGCATGTGATGCACCAGTTGTGTTCTGCAGCTAGGTCACATGGCCTGGGGAGGGTGATACCATTGGCTGAGCTCTCATTGTTACACAGAACAGTCAGGTTTATGTGCAAGTCAGACTTTTGAGCAAGGATTCCAGTTTTATTTCTCAGTTTCAAACTATTCTAACATTAACTCATTTTTTGTCTTCCTCATTCGGTTCAAAGTGCTTATCGAGGCTTTTTAATTGCTTCCATCACCACAATGATTCTGTGGTCTCAGTGTTTTTAATATGGCCATTTTCCTGAGGGATCAACTTTCAAAAGCAGGCTGTTGTTGACTGTTTATTTGTCGATGACAATGAAGTTCATTTGTTTTGTACTGTAATCCATCCGAAACAACAGTTGCCGTCTACCTCTGTCTTTGAAGTAAACAACTACAGCAAACCTTTTCTGACAGAATCGTATCATTCAGTACAAGTAGCACAATGCCCTGGACCCATATCACGCACCCATCACCAGTACATGCAAAAACATCAGATTATCAGATCAATGAATGTTCATTAAGGCAATACCTGAACTGTTACCTGAAGAGCTCCACAAATAAGAAGCAGATTTGTTATGTGGAATACAATTGGTGGGCTGTTCTAATATGTTCTATGTACAGAGATGGTCGCCATGTTGTGTTCCATCTTTATCTACAGCCGCCAAATGAAACGTAGTATTAAAACAGTTTGCACTGTTTGTTGGTCAACGTTTTGTTGTTGTTGTTGTTTTCTATGCACTCGCACAGAAGTTCCTGAACCGTGTGTTCTGCACACAAACATTTGAAGCAATTTCCTGTCTGTGAAATATGAAGTATTTTTGTGGAATTGTTTTGAAATTGAGGGTATTTAATCTTAACGCCTTATTATGGGTTGATGTTTATTTAAACATCTACAGTTAATGTTTGAGTTGTTGGGGACAAACGTTTCAAAATCTTGCACTCATTTCCCATGATTCATAGCATGAGTCAAGATTTGCATGCTGACCTAATTTGGCCATGAGATCGTTTGTTTTCTGCATTTTAGTGTTCTTGGAAAGAGCAACTACTGCAGAGGTCATTGTGATGCACATAAGCACTGTAGTTTTCATAACTGTACGTCTTTGTTTCATAACAGAAGTATTTTGTAATTGCTTCTCACTGCGTTATGGATGTTTATGGGTACATCATTATTCAGCAATAGCTTTCAGTGGAGCCTCATTTTAAAGCTAACGGTGCATGTTTTCTTTTATTGATGTTTTATGTTTTTGAGGGTTAGGTCTGGCTGCAGAAAAGATCATCTGAGTGATGTAGATCATCTGAGTGATGTAGATCATCTGAGTGACGTAGATCATCTGAGTGACGTAGCTCATCTGAGTGACGTAGATCATCTGAGTGACGTAGATCATCTGAGTGACGTAGCTCATCTGAGTGACGTAGCTCATCTGAGTGACGTAGCTCATCTGAGTGACGTAGATCATCTGAGTGGCGTAGATCATCTGAGTGACGTAGATCATCTGAGTGATGTAGCTCATCTGAGTGATGTAGCTCATCTGAGTGATGTAGCTCATCTGAGTGATGTAGCTCATCTGAGTGATGTAGATCATCAGAGTGATGTAGCTCATCAGAGTGATTCTATAGAGGCAGAAGGGCGGCGATGTTGAAAAGGTGTGTTTGAATAAATGGTATGAAAACCCATTTCCAAGGATCAGATCAGAGATCAGAATCTTAAGCTTGTGTATGTGATTGTATGTAATGGTTTAAACTCTGTGAAACTGTTACGGCAGAGGACTGTTGATGTTTACAGCCACTGATGTTTGAAACGTTGCATGAATATCATGGTTTATGTTTTTCTTTGGATACAGGAAGTTATGGCTTATAATTCCATTTTCCTCTGCTGAGCCATGGTGTGTATATTAACCTGTGTGTGTGTGTGTGTGTCATTCTTTTCTAAGAGGTGAAGGAAATGAATTGTTCAAACTGTTTGTTGACTCATAATTCAAATTAATTGCAATAAAGCTCTGAATGGTAGTTACAATCTTGGTGTGAACTCTGTTAAGTGCTTAAATAATGATTTGGACAGAGAAATATAATATTTTGAACAGGATCCAGAGCTTACAGTGAACACCAACAAATTGTCCTAGCAAAATCTGAAGCCTGTAACCTGTGTGCAATAAAACCTTGCAGCTTGTTTCTGCACCCACCCAATTAGCTCCTACCAAGTGACAGATACACCAGTACAGCATAGGATTTGATTGGACGTTAAGCTCGCCAAATCAAGATATGTTTTTGGGTCACAACCCTCCAGTTGAGAGCCATGATTTTAAACTGTCCGTAAACCAACATCTGTTTATCTTTTTCCTAATTTAAACTGATTTTACAGAGTGGAGGGGGGGCAGATGGAGGAGCAAATCATGAAAATGGAACACAGCTTTTCCAAATCATCTAATGATTTGATATGGGCCTAGTGAATAATCTCGGATATGAATGCTGCCATTTAAAAGCATGCTGTCCTACAGTTTTATATTTCTAAGCCCTCTCTTGCACACACATCATTTGTATATGCTAAACAGAATAATGAAACTCTGGGACATGTTGTGTTGCCAACATGAGATTTTTGAGGTCAGATCAAATGCTTTAAATTGCTGTGCAGATAATTTACGGTTTAAAATTTGTGAATTATGTCAGTAAAAAATAAAAATTAAAACTTAATTTCTTCAAAGAAATATGTTCTTTTTCCAGTTAAATGTCATTTAACAAATAATCAAAATACGGTTTTGTTCACGTTTTTAAAGCGGTAAAAAAACACGCTATCCATAACACAACTGTGTGCGCGTGCGTCTCATTCACTACACGGCAACAGGAGGATATAGAGGATTAAGTGCGTGTGTACGTGATGCAGAATTTATATAGTGTGCACTCGTCACTTGGTAAATGTGTGTGATGGGGTGTGAATTGGGATAGAGATTGTCAGTTGAAAAAGATGAAACTGTAGTCACTGAATGAGTGTCGAGTGTGCTGTGATCATGTCGTCGCATCTGGTGCGTGATTCTGTTGATGCATTAAAGGTTTAAAGAATAAAATGCATTTTGTGATGGAATGACATTCAAAATAATGTGAAAGTTTTCTAATAAAACACTCGTTCTGTATCTCATTCACTCACAGACGCTCTGGAACACCCGCACCCCCCTCCCATCCGTACACGCGCGCTTCTCTCGCCCAATCTGACTCATTTGCTTGCGAGAGATTAAACGGGATAGAAACGGATTATGCTCCTTTTTCCGCAAGCACTTTATGGAATATTATTCATGCTATTCCTTAGCCTGCATCAGCATATTTTAACAATCTACACTGAAACTGACCGTCAACAAGCAAAATAAAGCAAGCGGGCGCTCTTTCAAATCCTAAACTGGAAAGACGAGGCGAGGTGAGTGACAAGGATTTGCTGCTTAATTCTCTCAGGCTGGATGCGGGCTTGTGCTTGTTGTCTCCTGCCTTTATCTAAAAACAATAATAATAAACGTATATAGCGCCTTTAAAGCTGCTTTTCAATGCACTTCACACAATTAAACATAATATAAAACAGATTAAAAACAGGCGAGGGTACAAAATGGTAAAAACATCACAAAAAAACTAAAAATAAGTTTCCCCGGTGCGACAATAAAGCAGGTTGTTTATGAAGTTTGATGTTTAAACAGCCGCTGTATGTGTGTACGCGACGCTCCGTTAAGAATTTAACATTGTTTAGTGTAAATTCCTCACACATCCTGCAGTCTGATCAGATTTGCATATGCAAATGAACGCATCCTCTGAAAACATCGAGTCTTTTAAAAGAATAGTATTTCTAAGCAGCATGTTTACAAAAAATAGTTTTAGCAAAATAATTTGTAATTATTAATAGTAATTATTCTTACAGTGATCACAGTAAATCACGTGACACTCCTGGAATCACCTGTGGTCAAGTGTCTCACTTAGGGACACACAAGCAGTCAGTGTCTTCAATGGTATCTGTTATCTTCCTGGATCACTCTTAGAGGGGTTTGGAACCTATAACCTTCTGAATACCAGCCCTGATCTTTATTCACTAAAAGAACACTTTAGTACCACACTGCCATAATTTGTTTTTATTAAGCTTGAAGCACGTATCCAGCATACTGTACTTGAGAACAGTGAGCTTGTTTCTCTTATGTAGCTTAATGCCCAGGTCACTGCGGGCCTCAGAATGAGACCAGACATGGAAACTGATCCTGCGTCAGTTTCACTGGATATGGGAGACAATGGTAAGAGACTCTTCATGTCATTTAAAGTAAATGATAATGCTTTATAATGAGGACCCGCATCATGTACCACTGGCATCTACCCAACATTCATGTTTGTGTGTGTGTTGTAGGTCTGATGCAGATCTTGACCCATGTGATTGCTGAGGTGAGGGGCTCCATAAATAAAGATATAAATGGAGTTGAACTGTTACACAGTCTTCTCAACGCACCCTGGCTGCAGTCCCTTCTAAAGGTACAGTAAGACCAAAATGCACTCAACAGTTATTATACATTATGATATACACTTCTATGTAAAGCAACTTGCAGTTCATTGAAGGTATATATTTTGTAAGAAATAACCTTGATGATGTTTGCCACATGCTCTACCAGTTGAGCTACAGGAACACTGGAATGATGAGGAACAATGAGTTTAAGGTCATGCCTCATCTTCTCGTTCCTTTTGTCTGTAGGTGTATGAATGCCTACAGCAGCACTTAAAAGATTCTTCTAGACCGCATCTCTCCTATTCATCTGGACTGTCTTTGCAGGTCAACTGTACTTGATTTTCACCTATAAAAATCAATATGATTATCTATTGTAGCTTCTTTCACAAACCTTTGTTGGACCCTATTTGCAGTGAGCAGATTATATTCCCAAATATTACTTCTGAAGTTAAAAGTATTGAAGCATTATTTAAAACATTTAATTCTGAAGTTCACTTAAGAACTTCAAGACTTCAAGTCTCAATCTTGTGCTTTTGGCCTTAAGACCTCTTGAGGCCACACTGAAGTTTCTCATCTGGATCTGGGACCAATAACTTTTGGTCTGAGTCTCAAGGGGTCTGGTACTGGTTTAAATCTTGGTCTTAAAGGGTGTGGGTCTAAGGGGGTTATGGTTTTAACTGTAGTACCAATATATTTTGAGTTCCTGTCTTGAGTCTAGTTCTGGCACTCTAGATTCTGTCTGATCTACTGGCAATCCCAAACCCTTCAAAAGAAGCTCAAGAGCTCTACAATCTCCTCAGTCAACCCCACCTACAGGTGAGGTGGAGAACATCAGATCTTTCTGACTTGTTATAAACATGCATTTGACCTTGGTGTCATGGGTGGTGTGTAACAGCAATGTGCATTCATTTTCAGGCTCTCCTCTCTGCTCATGACACAGTCAGTTTGAGAGACTATGAACCAGAACTGCCTCCACTGCCTAAAGACCTGCCTGAAGACGAGGAAGCCATGAGGATCGTTTGCCTGGTCAAAAATAATCAGCCTCTGGTAAGAATGACCAGAAAAGGAATGGTAGGCAAATCTAAGGCTTGTTTTTACTGACCTCTAATTTACTGACCCGCCCATTTATTTTGGCATCTCTTGTTGTCTTTCAAATCAACATGGAAACAAGGTACAAAATCAGAGGCTAACAGTGTTTCAAAACTCTTGTTATGGAGCAGTTTTAGCCATGCAGTTCTTTCTTATACAGTATCTTATAGAGTAAAAAGTTACCTGACCGCTATTTTAACATCTGTCGAGTGTTTATATTGGTAACTCTGAGCTGTGTGTTGACATGGATAGACCAGAGATGGTAAAGGATTCCCCAGCCATTGGGGCACTTTAAGACAAGCAACACATCGTGGATTCTTCTCAGATGGGGGACGAGTGACTGAAGGTTTAGGTTGCACATCTTCGGAGACATCTGCATCCCTAAGCACCATTGCAGCCACTACTGCATGTTGTCCAAACTCTCATGGCAGCTGCTATCCGAGCAATGCGTTATGGGAACAAAGTCTGAGATGCGCTTCTCCTTGTGTCTGTAGCTCAGTTGCAATTGGTAAGGACCAAACCTGTATCTGGAGGTTCATTTTTATTATTTAATTTCACCAAGTTTGGTGACTTGTAGGTCTCTCCTGTATGGATTATCTAATTAGTGTTTTTGTCTTTCTGTTTTATTGATCTCACCATTCCTTCCTCGTTCTTTCTCTAAAGATGATGTTATTGAGGATGCGGACAGTGGTGAGGAAAGTGATGATGGTCATTCGTTGCCACACACATTCTCCCGACTTTCTCCATGGACTTCCTCAACATCTTGCTGTTGTCATGTTTCTGAAGAAAATTCTGTAAAAGCCCCTCATGCCCGGACTGCTCCCCCCAGCCCAATACACTGTCATCGAGTACGAGAGGCCATCACATGCTCCCATGTTAAACAGCCACAAAAAGAAGGTCGGGATGAGTTGTGGAGTTCATTGCAGCAGGCAGCAGGCCTCATAGAGCGCAGTTCTGAAAACATGCAGGTGCTTGGTGAGAAGATGGTCGCTGCAACTGATCGCATATCTGAGAGCATGCAGGAGAACTCTCAGGCTATGATGATGCTGACAGTTGTGGTGGAGAAGCTTCAGGAGATGGTTACCACAGGCGACACAACAACTTCAGCACCTAAAATAGTTACAGAAGTACACAATGATTTTCTTAAAAGAAATGCAACCCCTGTTAATGCCAATAAAAATGTAATAAATGCAAGCGCAGCGGCTAACAGTTGGGGTAGGACATCCCTTAGTGTTCATACCAGTCCAGCTATTACGTCCTCCTCTCGCTGTTCCCGTTGTTCTGTTTGCACTTCCTCATCCTCTTCTTCATCTGATATTACTTTGCTGGAACAGCCAATGGTATCAAAGAGAAGATCCTTTAGCCATGCCTCCAATGCTGCATCACTGAGAGGCGGAGTCAAAACAAAGCCATCGCCATCTCTATCCCACAGGATGACCAAGGGCCTTCCCAGAACCAAATAGAGATCAGCAGGTGCTTCTTTAGCCAGAGGAAGAAAAAGAAAGACAGGAAATAGGAAAAAAGCTCTTCAACCGTTTGATGGTTCTTAACATCCTTTCAGATTCTTCCTGTCTCAGGCATGCTGTTTCTTTACTCCTCCTTTATTATGTATATTACCACCTTTTATTTAAGTTACCATGATAACAACATCAGTGTTCCTCCAGTGTTTTTGGAAGTTGTTCATTGGTCTCTTTATCCAAATGTCATTGAGCATCTTTTTCATCTTCATTTTTATTTCACCATCTTCTCCTGACCTTTCCAAAGATCTTCCTTCTGTTCACGTAACACACCGCCATTCATTTGTCTGTCATGAATAATGATCTTTTGCATGCCACGCCCAATCAGTGGTTTAGATGTTTGTTGAACGCATGCTATGTATGTGATAAATGAAACCTTCTACACATTATGATGGATATCTGCTGTCTCCTGGCATGTAGGGAGCAACGATCAGACGAGATGAGGTGACGGGGGAAATATACATTGCTCGAGTTATACATGGAGGACTGGCTGAGCGCAGTGGTGAGAACTGCCTGTGTCTCCTGAAGCTCTGATATACAGTTGACACACACACCCTCTGCTGATAGCATTTCTCTAATGTAGACCCACGTCTTGTTTATGTGCTTTCTGTTTAAGGTCTTTTGCATGCAGGCGACAGGCTAGTGGAGGTCAATGGTCATCCTGTGTTTGGACTGGAACCAGAACAGATCATACAAATTCTGGTTAGTATACAAATTCTGGTTTCTTTAAGGAAGGTCTCTGCACTTGGCGGCCATATTTGCAATACCTCCAGGGAGCTGTTTCACTTATACAGGACCATGTTCTATCTACCTGGAGAAAGACAGGTCACAATAAAACAATATATTTCTGACCAACTATTAAACCTGACATGACATGTACCATAAATTCTGTTTCTTATAATGAAATTGTGCCAAAAAACAAATATTCCTGGTCGCTTCAGCTACTGCGTATGCGCAAAGTCTGGCAAGTGCCTTTGATGATTGACAAGAACGATTGACGATTGACTCTTTGTACTGGAAGGCGGGACATTTTTTCGCAGGAGCGGCCATATTGAGCATTGCACTTTCCCCCATTCATAGTACTAGAACAGTGGCACCGTGTTAATATCTACAATCTTTGTTAGTACTCATGACTTCACCAGAACAAGCTTCACCCTAAAGATCATGCTGTTGACCAGCTTCCCTTCTGGTGAACATCATTTCAATGCTGGTTCAGCAACTAGACCAGAATTACAGATTTCTTGTAACTAGCATGAACCAGCAAGACAAATAGCCAAATATGTTTTATATTTTTTATATAACCACAAACCAAGTTTCTGTCTAACAACAAAACTTTTCTCATTTAAAGTTTATAATAAGCTAGACAATTTGAATGAATGAATAAATGAATATTCATGGCTTCGTCATATTAGCATTATACTGTTGTTCATTTATTTTCCACTGCAGGCTCATTCCCAAGGAACCATAATGTTTAAGGTGGTTCCCATCACTGACAGGCCAGTGAACAACCAAACCATGGTGAGATATCAAATGTCACAGTTGTCTGTAGCAGTAAGATCTGTCAGTCCTGCTTTATAATAAAGTTTTTAACTGTACTTAAATAAGAAAAACGGTATACAGTGTAACTATTGTGTAACTATTGCATGAATGTTTTTAAACCGTACTTACATTTATAGTGTGTTGATGTAATTACCACTCTTGACCCTATTGTAATTTAAAAAAAACCCAAACTCCAAACCCACCCCTAACCCTAAACCTTCCCCGAACAACACAGTAAGTATCACATGCTTTTTTCTTATGTACATAAACAGAATTTAAAGATACAATATAAACTGTGATCGACCTTTTAATCTAGTGCTTTATCTTTGTTCTAGGAGTATGTAAATAAGGCTATGTACAGAATTGCATACTGCCTTAATAACTGCATACTGTTTCATATACTATATTTAATAGTATGCAGTAAGCAGTGTACTTCTGTGACTCAAATATATGTGCCAATATGTGTCAATGGTTCCTGCACAGGTCTGTGTGTCTGTCACACTACGACATCTTTAACGCCTGTGCTCTCTTTTCACAAGCTGTATGTGCGTGCCATGGTGGACTACAACCCCCAAGTGGACCCTTCCATTCCCTGTGCAGACGCTGGTATGGCCTTCAGAAAGGGAGATATACTCGAGATTGTGGACCAGACAGACGCCGTCTGGTGGCAGGCCATTAAACTGCCCAGCACCGCTGCCTGTGCGGGCCTCATTCCTTCCACAAGCTTGTTTAAAAGGTCAGTTCTTGGTAGTCAGTGACTTAATAGTCAATGAAACATTTGCATGGGCTGTGATGAGATTTAAAGACTGTGATTTGAGATTATGCCAGTAGTCACTGTTTTCCTGAATTTGGAACTTTATATTTATGACCTAAATGTGTGTTTGCAGAAGGCAGAAGGAGTTTTGGTGGTCTCAACCTTACCAGCCTCACGCCTGTGTCACAACCTGTAAGAATATAAGCATTCATCAGTCATTATTACTAGTTATTACAATACTTTTAACAGCTGCTATATATTGGTTATGTTTTGTTTCCATGACAACCTGCAGTAAGCACAGTGGATGAGGGTGAGCATTTAACAGTGATCTGAAAACACACAGACTTTATGTATGTTCTTTATTTTCACTTATTTTTGAACTCTGCATTTCTTTGTCTTACAGAAGAGGACATGATTGCTATAGATGACAAATGTGTAGAAGCAGGTACATTTTATTTGTCTACATATTAACAATGACAGTTGATGACAGTTATTGTCCTTATATTCATATATGTTTAATCTCAGCAATCTCATCTCAACTCATTATGAACTTTATATTTAAACAGACGAGGAGGCATTTGAATCTGGTAGGTAAGTCCTGACTTATCAGGAGAACAATTATTGGGTTTCAAAGCATCTTCTGAAACCATTCCATCTGACATACAAACATGCAATCCTGTTCCAGAGTTTAGCTCCAACCATAGTAAAAACGCACCTGAAGCTGATCTGGCTGACTCGAACATTTTCAAACTGGTGAGATTGATTGGGGGTTGGAGCTAAACTCTGGAACAGGATCGATCCTTTAGGAGCAGGATCAGAGACCCCTGATTTAGATCATCTGTAAAATGTATGAAGATGTTAATGCCTCTTTTACTTTTGTTCAAATCTGTTTATACGTGGTCACGCCTTCAGAGGAGTTAAAGGATGGTGAGTATATATTACCAAAGAAATTATACAGATCAATATTTACTGTATGTTGTATTGACTGTATGTCGTGTCTTTTTCCAGAAGAGGGTGAATTCAGCAACAACATTGAGGGGATTTACTTGAGTGAGTTATCTTTAAATTACTTTAAATTAATAACTGTACTTGACCACGTACAGTTTATAGTGAAAGTGACATGTTTGTCAGGTATGGTAACCTGTACCTGAAATATGACCGCTGCATTTAACCCATTGAGAATGTCTTATTTCAAAGAATAAATGTGAGTGTTACTGTAAAGTCATTTTTAAAAGAACACAGACAAAAGTGTATATATTTATAATATTGACTAGCATATTGCTTACATTTACATTTATGCATTTGGCAGACACTTTTATCCAAAGCGACTTACATTGCATTATATCACACATTGATCACTATACATGTATGTGCAGTCCCTGGGATCGAACCCATGACCTTGGCGTTGTTAACGCCATGCTCTAACCACTGAGCTACAGGAAAGCATTGCTTAGCATTCATAACATAATATGGTTATCAACTTATCAAATAAAGGTCATATTTTCTTATACTCCTATTTTCTTACGCAATCACTGCTTGTAGACCAGTACATTTTGCACATAATGACTGAGTATAAATGAAGTCTGTAAACTTTTATATTTTACTTGTCCCTAGTTGGCAGGTGTCTAAGTTTTATTGATTGTGCTTCCATTGTTTGCTCATCTGATCGTGTGTTTGTCAGCTGGTTTCCGGCGAAGTCTGCGTCTATGTCGTCGGAAGAGAGGTCAGGCTTTTGGATCTTCTCAGTTTTGTTCCCTTCGCTGCCCCACAAGCTGTTACAGTTCCCTGGCCAACCCATACGAAGAGGTGGTGCGGTACCAGCACCACCAAGAACACACAAACCGCCTAATAGCACTGCTGGGTAAGTAGAGTCTGCACACACAAGCAGACAGCAAATGGCGAGTTGCAAACATTGCGGAACTTCCTGTAGCTGCGTACCTAATTACACCGATTGGTTTAAATTGGACCAATGATCTGCCACCAGGTCCTTCTGGGGTGGGCGTGAATGAATTGCGCAGGAGGCTAATCGAGATCAATCCAAAAGTTTACCAAGGAGCTGTTCCTCGTGAGCTTTTCTGAAATTCTGTGATATAACTTTCATTCTATTTTCCTTGTGAAAAACTGTACATATGTTTAAGTTGTTTTGATTTTTATTTCTACTCAGATACCACACGGCCACCCAGATGCCATGAGGAATCTGGCAGGGAATATCACTTTATTAGCAAAGAGCAGTTTGACAACATGATCTGCAATCACAGGTGTTACACTATGTGTCAAACAGACACACTTCCAGTTTCTGGACAGTTTTTCCATCAGTCTGTCTGTTTTTCCATAATCCAGGTGGCATCTTTGTTTTTTTTTCTCTTTATGTCTCAGGTTTATTGAGTTTGGGGAGTTCAAAGGTCATCTTTATGGTACCAGTGTAGATGCAGTCAAAGACGTTCTGGCCAATGGAAAGATCTGTGTGATTGACATTGAAGCATATGTGAGCTCTTAAAAATCTCTTCATCCACGGTTACTTCCATTTACAATGTTACCAGTTAACCAAAACTAGTTAACCAGAAAATTAACCAGAGCCATTTAACAATTACTGTGTTATTTACCTTCAGGCTCTAGAGTCAGTAAGGACCCCTGAGCTGAGAGCTTATATCATCTTCATAAAGCCTCCGTCCACTGAGCAGATGAAACACACACGAATGAACTCTCATATCATCACAAATTACTACATCAGCCGACCCTTTAAGGTGTGATTGCTTCTATAATTGTGTCCAGTCTGTTTCACAGTATAACGGTTTGTGTTACTGCGTGATGTTTATATTTGAAAAAGAATGAATATTCTGTCATAATTTGCCGATCGCCATTGTAACAAATGTGTGTCAGAATCCAAAGGATTTAAACAGCTTTTTGCATTTAAACTCATTATAAACAATGTTTTCGTGTGGAAAAGAACCGCATACAGATTCTTCAACAGTCTCATTTGTGTTTATTTATTCCAAACCTATATGCTGTTGTTTGTTTCTGTGTAACACAAATGAGACTGTTGAAGAATATGTAAAGAGAGTGTTTTAATTTAAGGATGAACTCTCTCTCTCTCTCTCTCTCTCTCTCTCTCTCTCTCTCTCTCTCTCAGGACGAAGACTTTCAGGAAATAGAGGATGCAGGACGCAAGATGGAGCAGCAGTACTGTCAGTTCTTTGATCATGTGATAGTAAACGACGGCCTGCAGGCTGCGTGCGTGCAGCTGCTCACTGCAGTGAGGAGAGCTCAGGATGAGCCGCAGTGGGTACCAGCTGCATGGATCAGACCAACAGACCAGTCTTAAGAGACGCGAAGAGAAGGCAAAGGGCATGAATATGCAATTATTTTTTTCCTTTTTCACCTTATATGATGAGAATTCGGTATGTTTTGTCTGTAAAAATATTAGTCTAAATAAAAAGTGTTTTCTGTTCTGTTTGTTTGTTTTTTCAAATTGCAGTATTTTCACCCGTGAGAAAAACTGAAACCTGAACATTTATTAAGCCCCCATAAAAGTGATTTGCTGTTTTAATGCGGAGTTAATGCGGAATATTCCACCATGACGTCACGTCACTGGTATCGTAATCTGGTGCGTCTATATACGAATAATTACGGTCTGAATTTGTGCGCGCATCTAACAGAGTTAACACGTCAAGGAAGTGAGACACGCCCACTCGTCTCCAACGTCAACAATAGACAACGTGCAAAACAAAATCTCAGATAATCAACATACTCATTCAAAATTAAGCCTTAAATAAACCGATAGCTGTTATTATAAACCTAAAACAATGGACGCGGACGCAAAGGTTTGTTGCTTGCTTATATGAAAAGTCGCGTGTGGTGTGCATTCAGCTGGTCTGCGAACAGTTTGTCACAGATACGCTTGGCTTTTCTAAGTTATTTAAAGAACTGCGTTGTTTCATAGTGTGTATGTTGAGATCTGTGGTTTATGGATATTATTCTGCGTAGATTCAGAGCACAAGGAGAAGAGATCTCCCACCAATTCCCCAAGGACAGAAGGTAAAGCAGACAGGCTTGCTCCTTTGCTTTATGTTCATTGATTATATAGCCTCGAGGAGCACTGTGGTCAAATTTCACGTGCTATTTGCTTTAGCAAAAACCACGTTTGGGCTAATCTTAAAAACACATCAGAAGATGAATACAGAGACCCACTACAGCAGGACTGGCTTTACTCACTATGTAGGTGTGTAAATACAGAGAAACTGGTTTACAGGGTTTGCATCCAATGCAATCTCTTGTTTATCCCTGTTAAACTGAAGCAGTTTCATAGTCATGGAAATAAATGATGAGTCCAATCCAGAAGAATGGCCAGTGGATGCACATGGGTAGGAGTTTATCATTCTAGATCATCATCAACCGTGTGTGCGTCAGAGACGGTTGAGTAACACACCTTGATCCTGACTCCTCCTCTGTTCTTCTAATCCTGCTTCATGGCAGATGCCCGTCTCAGATTTATACTCTTAGACTCACATTAATCTCTGATGTAAGTGCACTTACATCAGAGGCGTCTGTGTGTTTGTGTGTATGCACACAGCTACATTTCTGGCAGATCTTGCGTGCTGTTGAGTGGAATGGCAAAAAAGACAATGGTAAGCTTGATCAGATGAATGAAAACTGTCGACCTGTCAGGTGCAGCGTCTAATGGTTCCAGTCAGAGTGGTTTTATTTTTTGACTAAGTGGGGAGCTGTACAGTAAATTACATGTGTATAGTAAACAGTAATGGGCTTAATGTTGCTTTTGTCAAGTCTGATATTAACTTCCTACATTTCAGAGGGGGCCACGAGCATTGCCGTCTATGCCCAGGTAAACCACATTGAATATAGAAATATATTTTGGTTACATTGTAACCCATCGATAACCCGACACACCAGCTCTCACTTTTCTTTCTTTTCCATCTTTATGACTACAAACACAGTCAGGACACAACAGGTGAGTGTTTCTCTGTGAAACCTGCAAATATGACCTCACTGAAAGTTATTGTTTTATTTACATATCAATTTTTACAGTTTTGTAGTTATAGAGAGATAATGTGTGGTTTTTTATGATTTTTGTTGATTATCACATGGCGCTCTAAAATACTTGATTCTGATTGGCCAGTTGTGCCATCCAGCAATCAGATATTTCTCAATGACTTGCCCACATTTGGAGAAATGACATTGCTAAAATATTTCATTTATTTAAAATACTAAGGGACACAAATGGCATCCTTAAGCAATATTTTGTGTAGCTGTGTAATAAGTTGGTTGTTATTGCAAAATAAACTCCTTGTGGGTGAAATTCCACCCATCTGCTCCAGAATGGGATACTGATCACCTTGTTGGGGTTCATTTTGCACTCACTACCAGATGAATGTGTGTTATCCTTTTTTAAATCCATACTGATGTTTATGGATAAAGTAACTCAGGTAGTAGATGTACTCAGAACCTTCTGTTGTCTCATACAGATGAGGTACCTGTACCAAAGAGCAGGAGAAAGAAAGGCAAGAGGGATGTGGAGAGTGTGGAAGAAGCTGACGGTGAGTTGAGATAAGTGTTTCTGAAACTCAGTTGGAAGAGCATGAAGCTAACAGTGAAAAAAGCATGAGTTCCCATCTGCCAACACATACATCAAATCTTCCAGTGAAAGGTGGTCCTTGCTTGAACATCTAAGAACTTTTTAGGTGGTGTAAAGTAGTTCAGTGGAGTTGCTGTACTTGTCCGATCCATGCGCATCATTACCAGTGGAATGTGCAAAACTTTGTATCTGCAGATGGTGGAATGGAAATGGGAGGGTTGGCCAGTCGCAGACAGTCAGAGATCCAGGAACCTTTGACCCCGGAGCCTCTGGACAATCCGCCACAGAGAAAGAAAAAGAAGAAGAAAGCACAAGCCATTGGTACAAACACCATTTGTTAGCACTTCCTGCTCAACTCCGTGTGATTTAACATACACACAGACCTCTCCAGTGTCATGTTGCTTTGCTGTGATTGGTGCAGATGCAGAGGGAGCTTATACAGATCTGGTGTCAAATGGAGATATGAGGGACCAGAACACAGATGAAGAGGTGACGCGCAAACCAAAAAAGAGGAAGTGAGTCGTTGATCAGTGTTATGTTTGTATGTTGTAAACATACAGCCCTGGTTTCGCTTCGCATCACCTGTCTCTCTCTCACCAGGGTGAAGCCCAAAGTAGCAGAGACACAGTCCAACAACGAAATGGATGTGGAGGATGATGACATCATCACAGATCCACAAGCTCCGGTCCCCCAGCATTCCTTGTTCTCCGCTCCCCAAGGGCAAAGCCAGCCCGTGGGGAAGGTGTTTGTGGAGAGGAGCCGTAAGTACTAGTTAGTTAACATGTATGTAATGCAGGTCTGCTCGAGTTTGTGACACACTCTGTGCTTTATGGAAGGCCGGCTGAGTGTAAGTAGTTATAGTGTGTTTTTGCTGGCAGGTCGTTTTCAAGCAGCCGATCGAGTGGAGAAGTGGAAGGCCGGCGGGCAGGTGGAGCAGAGCTTTATGGATGTTCGCTCAATGTGGACCACTAGAGATGTGTCGATAAGAGTACACGGCTGCTTCAGGTGTCTCCCACTAAATTCCAAATGCCAAAACATCTTCCAAAACAAAACATTGTGCCTCTAACATCACCAAATTGACCTGCATGTTTTAACAGGGTTCCCCATTTCCATTGGTTAAAAAAATCAATAGTCCTGCCCCAATTTCACGCCATTGGTTGAAACAATGTTGCCGTGTCAGCTGGGCTGGTCAGGATGTTCATACAAACAAATCATGTTTTGATGTATGTTTAGCGGCAATGTTGATATATTTTGGAGAAATCAATCTAAGGTTGGCCTATTTATAGATGTTTGTATAAAGTGTTTTAACAACTAAAATAAGACACAGATCACCTTTAAATGGGAGGACCTGTGATAGAAGTGTTCGGGAAACTTACTAGGATGCAATCATTCTGTTTACATTTCTGTTTTGTGGCAATTCCATACTTCAACAAAAGAACATGTTACACTACTTGTTTTGGTGTTGTTTATAAATTGAGCACCGACCGTATGAACCTTTAATATCCATGGAAAGACTTTCCTAAATCTTGTCTGTACTCACTTCACAGGGTGATCGGGCTGTTTTCTCATGGCTTTCTGGCCGGTTACGCTGTATGGAACATTATCGTGGTCTATGTGTTGGCTGGGGAACAGCTGAGCAGGTTTTCCAATCTGCTTCAGCAGTATCATACCCTGGCTTACCCCGCACAGTCCCTCATGTACCTGCTGCTGGCCCTCAGCACCGTCTCTGCTTTCGACAGGTGGAGCACCAGTCCTTTTGTTTGTCTGCCTAAATGTCGTTTACCTGGACCAATGTGAATAACAGTTCTTTGCAATATTTGTCCACGTCTGAGTTCTTTATCAGATGAAACAGGAATGCATTCTCTCTCTTCTCACAGGCTGAATCTGGCTAAAGCCCCAGTGGCCATGCGGAGTTTACTAACCCTCAGTCCTGTGGCTCTTGCCTCACTTTGTGAGTTTGTCGCATTTTTCTGTCCCTTAAGCAACTGATTTCAGTTCTCATGTATTGTCAAGTATTGTCATGTAGCTTCTGAATGTGCACCGAAATCTAATATTAGGGTGTTAATAAAATCATGATAATGGTTTTAAATGGAAAATAAAATGTTTTATGTATTACATAACCATGTGGTAATGCATATTAATGCATAATCCCATGAAGCTGCAATCCATAACATTTTTTTAAAATTAACAGGTGTCAGTAATTAATCCAGCACATAACAAATCAGTGTTCAGAAGTCACCATACCTTAGGCCCATTCGCATAACACTTAATATGTATGGTTTTGATTTTGCAGTGTACTTCTGTGCACTTGTTCTATCACTGAGCCAGCAGATGACGAGCGACCGCATCAATCTCTATCAGTACTCCAGCTTTAATGTGACACTGTGGTAAATCCCCCCTCATTCATTAGAGCGTGCTGGGTAAAGACCCAACAATGATAATCAGAGCTGATCTCTTATTACAGGCAGCCGGACTCAGAGCGTAGCATCCTTTACCCCTGGATTATAGTCAACCTAGTGGTCACGCTGCTGGTCGGACTGGCCTGGGTTCTGATGTCATCAAGTCCAGATATTGACCTTACAGAAGGTAAAAACTAGTTTAGTTTAGTCTTCTGGTGCTCCATGTTCAAAATTAAATGACAGCATTACAGTATCAACAATAATGAAGTATTTTGCTACTTGTCATGACATCATAGTGCTTGTTTAATTTTGTGAGCACTAGCCAAATATCTCTAAAAAGGCTGTTTGCATGTTTAGACAAAACATTTAAGAGTTAAAATGTCTTGGCCATTTAATCAACTAATGCATCAAGATGAAGTTCTAAGGTCTCTTACATGACTTAAAGTTCAATGTCACTTCCATGTTAAAATAGAAGGTACAATGCAGTGCATTGTGGGATACAATTCATAATGTGCTCTGTTGTGTAATGCGTAAAACATTAGCTTATGTTGATGTTCTATGCGCATTTTAACGTAGAAAGTTATTCTATTGGAAACTAAACATAGTTCCCGGTTAATTTCATTGTTTTTCTTTAGTACTTTAATGTCGAGGTAACATGCACTTTTTTTCTCCTGTAGAGTTTTTATTGTCAATGGAAGCGGAATATCCAAAGGCAGAAGAAAAAGGAAACATTGTGGCATAAGACAACTGAATTTTTTTATTTAGTTTTGATACATTGTTGTAGATTTGTCAGTGTACAGTACGTGTAACATTTTCCCCAATGTAAGATTTACAATAAATGGTAGAACATTATGAATCTTTTGACTGATCTTTGCCTTGGGAGGGGCAGACACTGGAGGCTAGCAACAGCCACACTAGACCAGACCACGTTTGTTTTGTCGCTTTGTGTCACACCGGCGCAGGCTGAGGACGAGGTCTGGCACGCTGTATTAAAACAGCCACCACAAGTCCACAGACACCAATCACAGCCAGAGCTGCCGCCACCCATAATCCATAACCTAATAGCTCTGGGATTAGAAACAATGAGATATGAGATGGTTTACAGATAGAGGCAAGTTTGTTGTCACTTAAAAACCTGTAAAAATGTTCAATTGCATTTCATACCATCCTCATGCAAATGACTCTCAGAAACTGGCCCATCAGACAGCAGTATGACCTCGCCACTCGAAACTAATACATGCTCCTTCGAATCCTGTAGCTCTTCTGAAACTGCCCTTCCTACAAAAAACAAACCTGCTGCTGGAAACGCCACCAAACGACTACATCTCAATCATTCATGTAGCTGTACTCACTCGTCCTGCCACAGCTGGGCTCACAAGACTCTGTGGCAAACGGGTGGCAAACAGACGTGGTGCAGTGAATAAAGACCTGTATAAGAGACATGAAAGCATGTGGCAATAAACAAGATCAGCCAAAGTCTAACGGCACACATGGGGTGGGCAGGGGGACACGTACCCGTTCCTGCAGGGGTGCAAGAGAGGGCTGATCCACGAAGGTAAACATCTTCATGACGAATCGCTTATAATGAGATGGGTACTGTAGCCCCGACTGTTCAACAGGAACCATTGTGGTCAGGTAATTGTCATCCTTGTAGGGACAGCTAGGAAAAGCAATATTAGGGAAAATAATTCGACACAGACCACTGATGTAGCATTTCAGGCATTCCAAATTTGAGTGCGCGTCAATGGGGAGTAGATTTATCTAGAGATCGGTGCTTGTGAAAGAATTCTGGGTCATTTGACAGCAAAATGATCTACAGCCAGCTTTTACCCATTAACGATGAGGTCCCACTGGGGCAGACTCTGGGGTTCCTCTGTGGAAGTGGCCCAACAGTGGTCCAGCACAAGCATAATGTTTGGGTCGGTCCTCTCCAGAATCCGCACCTCCACGTACACGGGTTCTCTCAATACTTTAGTAACAGGGTAGTCTGCCTCAGAGTAGTAGGAGGTATATATATCCTCTAAAATATACAAAGAGACGAACGATTTTACATTTAAAATGCGTTTCATTACCACATTCAGCAAGTGCTTCAAATAAAAGCTACGTAAAGTTTTCCGCTATTATTACTTCAGCATATAGCATGAATGCTCTGTATGGCATGTACATTTCTCCAGGCTTTTCTGTAGTTCTGGTAGAGCGTAACACTAGCTAGGCCAGGATCATTGGTTCAAATACATAAATACAAATTAATAAAAACTAGACCCAATATATTGTCAATTGCTATGCATAGGAGTCTTCCAAAGGCACAGATGTAAACACTCCTTATGCACAGAATACTGAGCCACTTGCCACGTGCCGTTTACAAGCAAAAACTGGACACTGAATTATACATAAACTAAAGTTAAGTGACAATACACAAGGCATTCAGTGGGATGTCGTACTGTTCCTTTCTTAATAGCAATCTATGTTATGGAATACAACCAATTGTATCCGATTGGGGATATCACTGCTTACCATCAGAGCATCCCTTTGTAGTACACTGTCCATTGGCCAGCCTGAGCTCCACTCTGATGGGGCCCTGCTGTAAGACAGGAGGTGGAGGAGGGACTGTATTTACCTCCATCACCAGGGCCTCGACACCGGTTGCTGAATATCTGCACTGGAACGTCAGCCTGTAAGACATCACAGTGTTAAAAACATTCAGCCCCACGCCAGCGATTCTCATACAGACCACTGTTGTGAAGCTGATTACAGTAGTTAAGATTACAGTAATAAGTGATTACAGGAATGAGTGACAAAAAACAGCCCCCTAACTCATAAACACTGTCTCTTGTGATGGATCCACGCTGTCCAATGCCAACTTCGTAGGCTGATGACATCATGTTCTCATAAATAATATAATCATTTTCTTCCTAACGGAAAGGGAAAATAGAGAGACGAGATCAGTGACCATACGGCAAAAAAAAGTGCTGTATCGCACCACCTGGACCCCAGTTTAAACCCCCAGGTGAGGTTACCTTCTCAGACCCACACAGTGACAACTTGCTGATCTTATAGATGAAAACTTGCCACTTATTTATTGGTCAAGATCACTGTGATCAATAATATATACTGCAGGCCCGCCCACCTTCCCCACCTACATTCAAAGCCAGTACACACCTGCATTCTGGTCCCACAGGAACTGACAGGAAACTGATAGATGGCGAAGGCGGCAGTGGCGCCGACAGAAGAGCACAGACCGCTCGGCTCGTTCTCCAGCATGTGGACGGAGTCTAAACTGATGCGGGGCAGTGTGGCGTCTCGAGCAACCACCAATACAAACTGCCCATCTCTAGTGCACTGCAGGGTAACTGCCACAAAGAGGAAAACATGAACACTGAAGTAAATATCAACAGACTTCACACATACAAAACTTATGATAACTGCTTACAGTTTTACAGCATTGCCTTATGAAAATATTACCATAGTATTACCAGAATACAAACCATTGATGGAAATATAAATGTCATGTAGATTAGAATATAGCTGGAACCATTTATTTCACAAATGTTGTTTTAATATGCCATCTTGAAGTTAAAAAAATGAACCATGTAAATACAATAATACATAGTATTTTTAGGGTTGTGAAGGGTTCTCACCTGCCCTGGCATAGTAACAACCTTGTCCGTCGTAACAGCAGCTAACGGCTTCACATTCAGCCGGAGAGATGTCGGGCTCGCCGCACTCAATGCGCTCATACTGCTCCACCACACAGCGCTGAGAGCCGGAGGACAGCTTCCCCTGAGGGTCACTCCTCTCAGGAGGAAACACCTGCTGAGGGTTATACAGCTCCTGCTGGGCTGATTCTTTCACAACTGGTGAAAATGACGAACCACCAGCCTGATATTGTGGCACCTGCCAGGGAAACTGCGGATCCTGGGCGTCGCTAAAACATACACTAAGCGTAAACGCAAACAATGCTGCAATTACTACCATTTTTGCGTATTACTTTTGCTAAGTAAATGCTTTTTTTTCTGGGTGTCACATTTAAAGAGACCATAATGAGGCTAATTACTATTAGCCACGCCCCCTTAATTATAGACAATCCTAAGGTATGTTAATGAAAAATGATTTTGTTTTATACTTTGGCTTTTTACAAAATTATGAAATAAGACTTAAAATAATGAAAAACACATACTATCATTATATAACACAACTATCATTATATAACAAAATAAGTTTTCATAAAGTTTTTATAATAAAGATTAGACTTACAAAAGATAACTTACTATTTTACTATTAATCTACCCACATATTTTGGTAGTTTAAAAATAATAAGACTTAAAAACCTATAAAACATAATAAACTAATATTATTACCACATAAAAGCTTCCATTCCATTCCATTATATATAAGTCTGTCTGTCCGTTCATAATGAACAAAGTAATTTATGGAAAATGTATTGAGTTTTCACTCAGCAAGTACATTCTGCAATTGATTGTTTTAGTCTTGTTGTCAGGATGTGGAGTTGAATGCCGATCTGGACGGATGCCGCTTTCAGATGGTCACTGAGGACGTGGAGCTGCTAGCTCAGTCACTTTAAACCCATTTCTGACTAAACATGCTGGATTTTGCTATATTTGCAGTGACATTTGTCATTATCCTAATCGGTGCCGTCCTGTATTTATATCCGGTGAAAATATTGTTGTTTCACGTTGTATGATGTGTTTTGCAAACTGTTGTGTTGTTGTGATACTGCTTTACTTTGTGTCTAGTGTATGTTTGAATCGTTTCTGTTTTAGAAAAGTTTTGACCTGCTGTCAGAAAGTCACGACATGACCGTTGATGTTTAAGGGAATAAATATCAACATTTGACTTTTTTTACCTTAAAGTTTATATTTGTCAGCAAATGTAGCAGGAGTTGTTATCCCGTGACTTATAAATGAGAATAAAACAAGCAGAGGCTTTATGCATTTTAGTAAACATCTTAACAAATGTTGAGATTTAATGTCACATTTACTTAAACTGCAAAGTCAACACTTAAATGACTTTCATATTTATAATGTGTGTATTAACGCGACGTTTCCTGTTCTGTTAATGACAGTCGTCTAGAAGAGCCTCGGGTATACCTGGTCTAAACCCAACAGAGGAGAAGTAAGTGTGTCTGATTGTTTTTCTGTTTCCCTTGAATCTAAAATTGTTTTTACCAACATAAAGTTCTCTCTATTACATGTTTCAGAGATGGAAATCTGCAGGACATAGTAAGCAGAGGAAGCCTGCATGAATTCTTGGTAGGTCTTCATGATGAGTTTGGATCTGTGGCATCTTTCTGGTTTGGCAGGAGACCAGTGGTCAGCCTGGGTGCCGTGGACCAACTACGGCAACACATCAACCCCAACCGGACCAGTGAGTAGCCTGCAAAGGGGTGTTTGTGATCAGATAAAAACAGAATCTGCGTGACGTTCCTTTCAAATCCAGAATATTACAAATACCTTTTGGCTGTTGTGTACCACACATGCTTTATCTAATGCGTGCTTGTGCCTTTTCCCCAGCGGATTCATTTGAAACGATGCTTAAGTCGTTGCTAGGTTACCAGTCAGGTTTAGGAGCAGGAGTGACTGAGTCGCTGATGAGAAAGAAAGTGTATGAGGGAGCTATCAATAAAACCCTGGAGAACCACTTTCCTGTTCTGCTCCAGGTGTGTGAATGTATCACCTTGTGTTCAGCTCTTTCTTAGTTTATGTTAATTTAGTTTTATGACAATTCCTGGAGAATTTACTCTTCTGCTGCTATGTATTTTGTAGCTAGTAGAGGAGCTGGTTGATAAGTGGGCATCCTATCCCACATCTCAGCACACGCCCCTTTGCGCACATCTGCTTGGATTGGCTATGAAAGCTGTCACTCAGCTCGCCATGGGGAGTCGCTTTGGGAATGACGCTGAAGTCATTAGTTTCCGCAAAAACCACGAAGCGGTGAGTGTTTGTCATTAGTTATCCCTTGAATATTGTCTGTCACAGTTGTGGGTTGCCATATTTTTGATATTTGAAATGTTTGTAATCAGATCTGGTCAGAGATTGGTAAAGGTTATCTTGATGGATCGCTGGAGAAGAGCTCCAGCAGGAAAGCCCATTATGAGACTGGTGAGCAAGACGTCGTGCAAGTTTTGTAAGTATAGATTTTGTTTGTTCAGTGTCAGTTGATGCTGTGTGGTTTTGTTGTTTTCAGCTCTGGCTGAGATGGAGTCAGTGTTAAAGTCTGTGGCGAAACAGAAAGCGGGACAAAGATCCAGTGAGTCGTCGTTTGTTAACCATTTACTCCAGGCTAACCTGACAGAACGACAGGTAACAACATCACAATGGCAAATGATTCATACTCATATCAAGATATTGATTAGAAATGGAGTCACGCTTATGATTGAATTACAAACGTGTTTGTCATGTTTGTGCTGCCCTCAGGTGATGGAGGATGGTATGGTTTTTACTCTGGCCGGCTGTGTCATCACTGCTAACTGTGTGTCTGCACTTCTCTTTGTGGTCATTTTAGTTCTTTTCTCTTTTTAACTATGCTACTCTGCCAACTTTGTAACACGTCTGTTCTCATCTGTATAATTTCCCAGTGTGCATCTGGGCAGTGCACTTCCTGTCAGTGTCAGAAGCAGTGCAGGAGCAGCTCTACAGCGAGCTTGTCGAAGTGTTGGGGGAGGAGCCTGTTACCTTGGAGAAGATTCCCCAGCTTAGGTGAGTCCAAATCATGGGTTCTGTGTCTTACAGGTGTTTGTTTATAGTGTCTTCACCCCTCCCATCATCCCGGCCACTAGGGGCAGCTTCTGAGGTTATTTTTTGTATAGCGTGGTGTATGTCATATGTATGTTACTATCACGTGTCTTGTGTGTCTTCCCTGCAGATACTGCCAGCAGGTGCTGAATGAAACTGTCCGCACAGCCAAACTAACACCAGTGGCTGCCAGATTACAGGAGGTGGAGGGGAAGGTGGACCAACATGTTATTCCTAAAGAGGTGAGAATCAGCCTTACTCACGGTGTCATAGGTTTGCTTATGAAATCAGATAAGTTTCACTAACTGTGAAATGCTGCACAAGTGCAAATGAACATGTTTGATGTATTATATACAGCTGTGGGAAGGGTTTTTGGTGCGACAGTATACCAGTTATTGTGGTTGCAGCTGTTTAGGACAAAAAGTAAATCATCAAGTGATCCATCATTTAATTCTGTATCGCATTGCACTTGTTCAGGGTTCCTTCATGTTCAGCAGATCTTCAGCTGTTGTTAACATGCTTCTGTGGTTTTTGTAGACATTGGTTGTTTATGCGCTGGGGGTTGTACTTCAGGATGCAGATACCTGGTCATTTCCATACAGGTAAGACTGTGTATGTACGTCAAATATATGAGGCTCATTAATAAAGTTTGTTTAGGGTTCTCAACAGCTCCTCTTCTTTAACAGGTTTAATCCTGACAGATTCGCTGACGAGTCTGTGATGAAGAGCTTCTCACTGCTTGGCTTCTCCGGAAACCAGGCCTGTCCTGAACTCAGGTATAAGGTTACCTGTATAAGGATACAGCTGCTAAGTAAATCATTTCTTTATTAAATATTACAGTGTTCTAATTTCTGTCATGTTTTTTTTGCATGCTCAGATTTGCATATACCGTAGGCACAATACTGCTCAGCACCCTGGTGCGCAGGTTAAGACTGCACAAAGTGGAAGGGCAGGTGGTGGAGGCCCGGTATGAGCTGGTGTCCACACCCAAAGATGACACCTGGATCACAATCAGCTGCAGGAACTGAAGGACTCCTGTTTGACTTAATAATGACTTTTCCAGGAAATGTGAATTTATTCCTGGCCAGGAGCGTGTGTCTGTTCAGTGTCTGTAAATGAGAACATTTAGCTTCTGCATTGTGTGGTACTGGAGCAGATAAGATCAAAGACCATCATGTCATTCAAAACATGTCCAGTTTATTAAAACTATAATATACTGTCATATTAAACGTAACATTTCAGCTTTGTTTTTTTTTTGGTTTCATTGTCACAACATTTTATCAAGAACACATTTTAGTGTATAAAGTACAAGTATACCATACTTCCAATTTTTATAATAAATGTCTTAGCAATATTTAATTATAGAGATCGTCCTATACCAATAAAAAAGAAAAACATTTGTGCATCTGTTTGTCTGTCCACCCATACATTCATCTGTCCATCCATCTAAAAATAAACCACAACAGGGTCATTTCGTGTCAACTGAACTAAATTTTGACATTTCCCTGTCTTAATTTATTGTTTTTTTTACTTAATTTGTTTTTTTAATCTCAAATATGTCTTCAGTTACATGCAGTAAACTTTGTAAAAAAAAAAAAGCTTTCTCCTTACTTTTGAACAGTCACCACTGACTTATCAATTCTTGTTACATTATAAGTCAACAGATTTCACTAATAGATCTACCAATCTGTGTGTAAAATAATGATGCTGGACTCCTAAGTCATTTTTCACCCCCTCTGTTATGGCTCCGAATTTCAGGTAAAAAAATTATTTTGACCCCCTCTACAAATTAGTGGATTACTCAGTAACTATTCATCAAAGGCATTTAATATTTTGGCTTTCATAACTATGTCGGTCTTCCTTCTATAAGAATATTTTAAAAAATCAAATATTTGCTCCAGGGACCTCTGAGTTTACACAGATTTACCCAACAGGACCTCACAAAAACACAGACCTTGGATCTGGAGTGTGGAAAAGGAACTTTAATCTGAAGGAGAGGTGGGACACGTGATGGTGGTGTTTTCCTTCTGCATCCATCACTGAGGGACTGAAAGAGAGTCACACACTCACACACAGAGGAGAGAGGGTAGTGTGATGGTGGTGTTTTCCTCCTGCATGCATCAGTAAGATGTGAAGATGGCGGAGCTGCAGATGCTGTTGGAAGAGGAAATTCCTGCCGGTCGAGTAGCTCTGCTGGACAGCTACGCCAACCTAGAGAGAGTCGCCGAGTACTGCGAGAGCAATTACATACAGGTAACGTTAAAAACGCTGAAAATATGCAAGAAACATCCAGAGACGTGCCGTGATACTGAAGTGTTCCGACGGCAGCTGTTGTCGAGCGATAACGCAGACGAGCAGGCTGAAACACCCACAGTTATCAAAACTGTATAGTATAGCACTGATAAAAACACTTTTTATTAACATTTTGACGCAAACCCGGGGTTTTTGTCGATCGCTTTTGGTGATTTATAAAGAAACGAGGCCTCCAACGCGAAGCTAACAGGCTAACGCGCTAGCCGAACCAAAACCAATGTGTGAACCACAAAAGAAACCATATGAACCCGTTTATTTCACACATACTATTCATTTATGACTGCTGCACGAACGGTAATAAAGGTGGTTATTAGTCATTGAAAGCGTTTGTACAGAGATTTCAAACAAAACAACACAACGCAGTGCTGTTTGAAGTTAGCTTTGCTGCTAATAGACTGTTTATTAACGCGTTAAATAATCAATGCAGTTTTCACGTTTAAATTGTTTTGATTATTATGAGCGTTTATATTCGTTTTTAATTGTTAGATTACCACTGATGTTTGTTTATGGACTAGAATGGATATTGTGTTTTTGTAGTAGTGTTGATGTAATCATAATTTAGTTATCAAAGTTTTCACATTTACATTTTTTTATTGTATTATCAGGTTGCGATGGTTTTTCTATTGTGACACCAACTGTAACAACCTCTTTGGCAGGAATGTGGTTTAATACTGTGTTGTGAATTGGTGAAATTGGTGAAATAAATATCTGCCTCGTTGTTATCACAGCTATGGCAGTTATAGTTTCTAAATGTGTTAGTTTGCCAGGTAGTTAGATAGGCATCTAACCAGAGTACCAGGGAACACTCCCTAGTTTTACCTGTTTTGTTTAAATACCACCATAAAACTATGGGTACTTTGCAAGAAGATTTACAACTGTAGATTTTCATATGGGATTTTCCCATCAAACACGAGTTTGATGATTCACTCTGGAAACTGTGAAGTGCTTCTGGAGCAAACATGAATAAATTGTGTTATTTTCAGTGTTCCTGTGGGATACACAGGTGGGTGTAGAAGCATCTCCACTGCCCTGTTTCACTGTTGGTCATCTTACAGAAATAGAGTATTTTAAAATCATGCTTGGACACGTTTTGTTCCAAACATACAGGGTCTCGCATGGACCTCAGCAGATCACTGACTCAATGTCACTGCATGTGAGATTGTTCTCGGTGGATGCTGATTCGTGTGCTTTCAGGTCATCATGGGTTCCTGATAAATATTTCATACTTGAGGACTTAAGGACTCAAAATGTGCAAAGTGTGCGAAGTTTGTCAGTTTTAAATATGTTGAAGAAGTTTTGCTGTGTGATCTGGCCCGGGGGATCTCGGTTTGTATCTGTCCCCCCTGAACCATCTCAAGCACACAGACATGTTCTCTGGATGCTTGTTGTTCTGGTGTGAGCACAGATCTTCTGTGATGAACGTCTTTAGCAGGACGCAGCTTTTGTGATCTGTGTGGTCTATGGTTGCTTTGTCATAGCAGGTTGAATTTAGAAATGACCAAAATATCTGCATGAGACCAAGCTCAGATCTCTTTTCATGCTGGTGTATAGTGCAGAATCAGACTGACACGGTTCTCGCCTGCGTGTGGCCCGTGGTCTGATTTTAGTGCAGTGTGTAATCCTGTATTCATTTATTCAGACCCATCGCTTCACGTAATGCGTGTTGCATAAAAATATGATAGAGGTTTAAAATAAGGTCTCACACTATTTAATAAGGCTGATCCTTTATTGCATACATGAGTCTTATCATGCTGGTTTTGGGAAGTGATTATGATTAATGTATAATTGTTGAATCATTTGCACAGATGTCATGGGGAGCAGAACTTTTTGCTTCCGACAGTAAAAGCGGCCCCAAAAAATAGTCACAAAAATGATGTTTAACTCACAACAGTCAACTCTCGGTCACTATACGTTTTCATTGTAAGGAAATAAACACAAAACCTCTGTTGTTTTCCATGGAAAGACTAAATTTAAACATTTTCAATGACATGAGGGTGAGTAATGATGTTGAGTTAGTAGGGAATTACTTAATCAGCTGGTTTTGGAGTTTGGATATGAAATCTGTATTTGAATGCTGAAAGGCGTGTCTCTCTTTTTCACTCATCGTCCCCCCACTGTCTTCACCCTCATTACCGTTTGTCAGTGGGCTTTCCCTTATATTTGACAATATCACCATGGTTACATCAGTGGGAAATGATTGATGGTTGCAGGCAGCCAATAAGGCAGTGACCCGAAGCGATGTGCGATGCTCTGATTGGCCACTGCTGCATCTGTCTCACTGTTTGTATGCACGCTGTCCTGGTCACAGGAAATTAATCATGAGGGCGAGAGAAAGCAGGGGAGCAGAAATGCAGCCATCTGATGTACATATGATATTCTCCTCCAGCTGCAGCTTCCCTCCTGCACTGACATGAACACTTTCTCTTTCTCCTCGTGTTCTGTTTAGTCTCCAGATAAGCACAGAGCTCTAGAAGAGACCAAAAGCTACACCACTCAGTCTCTGGCCAGTGTTGCGTATCTCATCAACACTCTCGCCAACAATGTGCTCCAGATGCTGGACATACAGGCGTCGCAGCTACGCCGCATGGAGTCCTCCATCAACCACATCTCACAGGTACGTCCAGGCACTTTTTATTAATATAGTATCATTATGCTTTTGAATGAAGTCCTGACACGTATGAAATATGTTACAACTTTGTGCAATGGACATGGTTGAAACCTCAATCATCATCTGGATTAATGAAACGAGTCACGCAATGTTCCTTAATCAATGAACATTGTGAGAGGAAACGCCTACGTTCATGATAAATAAAAGAGTCATTTCTTTTAAATACTGCTTAATCAAACCAATATTTTTGTCAACCAGACTTGCAGTACAGAGGGCTTTTGTAATTCATGCTAAAGCTTTCTGATTGTCATGAAACCCCCGTTTCAGCAGTGTTTTTGTTACACCTTTGTTTTAAAAAGGGTTCCAAAAAGGGGCATGGTCAGTTGTGATAAGCTGTCAGGGTATACTATGAAAGAGGGAGGAGATTGCATAAAAAGAGGAGGGATCCATTAAGCACATAGAAACAGCTATTTGCACAACATCTCTGGTTTAATATTTACTGACTTCTGTTTGGCCATGTAATTTGACATGTTTCTACATAAATGTCTGCTTACATAAGCTCTCAGACACCCACAACTTCCTCTAACTTTCCTCTCCAGACGGTGGACATTCATAAAGAGAAGGTTGCCAGGCGAGAGATCGGCATCCTCACCACCAATAAGAACACTTCTCGCACACACAAGATCATTGCACCAGCCAATCCCGAGAGGCCTGTACGTTACATCCGCAAGCCTATTGACTACAGCATGCTTGATGACCTAGGCCATGGGGTGAAGGTAAGAATGGTGCCACTCTGTGTCTGGATCATACTGTGTGTGTATATAATGGTACTTTAATTCCCATCCGTGACTCTGATGGGATTGGGTTGGGCAATGAAAATATTTATCAATAGTAGACAGTAGAAGTAGAAAAATATTTGATTTAATGATTTAAAAATAAAAAACAGCCTGTCATTAAAAAAAAGTTTACAACTGGTGTGCGGTACAGAAGTAACAGAAGTTCTTCTTTATCTTATTTTGCTTAAACTGTGTGTTTTTGATATAATCTTGTGTGTATTTGACAAGGTTGACATAAACACAGTCGCTTATGTCTGAAGTGAATATAAACAGTGGATGTGTATCAGTATGTCTTTAAAGTGACAGTAACTTAACAAATCTGGGATCTGTGTAAATAATGTTAAAGAGAAAGTGATTATTCAGTTTTTTCTTAAATAGATCTACATGAAAAATGCAATAGTTGTTTGAAATGTAATTTTCATATTTGTGGGATTATGATACGTCTGCTCATTACCAAAGCATGTGAATAATGTGAGTGATTTCGTTGCAGGTTTTTTTAAGGTATGCCCTTTTGTTGGCCTTTTTAAAAATGACCAGTAATTGTTACCGAATGATATGAAACATAATGAATTTGTTGGCTGTATCACCCCATCCCAAGTAAGAGCTTGACTCTGAAAACTGGCACAGACTGAAGTGAAATTAGTCCAAGATAATAATAGAATTAAGATAGCAGGTCTTTGAGGTTGTGTGTTTGCACTGCTGATTGATGTGAAAATGATCATTGTTTACTCACCCTCATATTCTTCCACACCTGTATGACTGACTGTATGTGGAATACAAAAGGTGATTTACTGACGTTTGATAATGTTGGTGACCAGCCTCTTTCACACAGACAGTCTTTGCCAGTAATTCATCATTCAAAGAGAATGTCAGGACCTTTTCAAAAATACCAGTCAATCAATTCTGCCAATTTACCAGAAAAAGAAGTTGTAACATTACTAGTAAAGTACCGTTGATGCTATGTGGGAACAAAAATAGGATTAACGGTATAATTATTGAACTCGCTGATGTAAGATGTCTGCTTTGGACCAATCGTTAAATTGTAACGTAGATTACACATTTCATCTATCAAAGTGGTTCAAAACACTTTCTTACGTATTCTGCGAATCGCCCGCATCCTTTGTGCCTCTGTGTATGTTTGTCTGTGTGTGAGTTCCTCTCTACAACTCGTCACACTAACGGTTTGTATCTTTTCTTTCCTGTTTCTCTTGTTGCCTTCATTTCTGAGTGTAGTGGTTACTAAGGTTTAAGGTAAGGAATCAGTCGGGCTTCTGTTAGTGGGTGTTTCGTGTCTGTGTTTTAACATTCTTTCAGACGCAACATGATCGTATTTCACTTTTGACTCAAAGGTCAATGCCCAGAACATGAAAGCGGGTACGACTCCTCGCACAGCTGCTCCTACCCAGAAACCCCCCAGCCCCCCTGGTCTGGGGAAAGGCACCATTGGGTAAGTGTGTATGTGTTTTTGTATATGTGAGTGTGTGTGGGACCCTGCTTTTAGTTTGATGCCATTTAAATTAAAAGCAGTTTTTTACATTATGGAATTGTAATTCTGATGGAGATCTGACATACGTTTTGTGATGTTTTTCTATTTGTATGTGGGTCGTTCAGGGTTCGAATTTAAAGTATTCTGTGGGGTTTGTCTGGTATAATAATGAGCTTGTGTCTGTTGTCTGTACAACAGGATGTTTGGGTGATCTTGTGGTGACCTTTTATCTTTTTATAGAAGACAGAGGCAGTCAGTCTTAAGAGGGGTGATATTATGAGGAATCCTCAATATTGAGATAGAAAGAATTCATTGTATTATACTGTAACTAATTCAGCCCTTTTCGTAAAGCCACAGCCCCACTAAATGGACAGTTCAACTCAGGGGTTAGTGAGGGATTGCCTAACATTGTAAACGGACCCCAAGGATGAAATGAAATGCAAAGAAATATATGTCCCCTTTAAAGGATCAGCTTTTGCATGTGTTTTTAAGTTTTCTAATGCTCTTTCTCTCTGTGTCATATCTGACCTGTGTTCCTGACAGCCGTCCTCACACACACAAACACACATCTGTGACTGTGTGTATTGTTGCTGATGATTTGGGCTTGTTCTCTGTTCAGGGACTGACACACTAAAGTGTTCTGGATCTGTGTGTGTTTTCAGTCTGTGTGCCTTTTTCAGCCACTCCAGCTCACTGTGGACAACAGTCTGTTGTGTGTGTGTGTGTGTGTGTGTGATGTTTATTATTTTATGTCATTAGTTAATATAGCTGATGTTTGTTACTGGTAAACCGCAAGTGTGTTATCCCCACTCACTACCATGTCCACAGCCCCCAACACCTCACTGTAGCTATGACAACATACACGACCAGTCACAAGCAATATATCTTTGTGTTTTTCAGAATTTTTTTCTCACAAATGTAAAATCTATTGTTTTCATGTTGATCATTGTTGATCATTCCCTCATTAAAGACGTTACGTACACTTTTTGTTACTTTTTATAGTTGGCAAAGCAATTTATTTTATTTGACAGTTGTTTTACCTTGCAGCTGATTGGTTTGATTCATGGGTTAAAACTCATTAATGAAGAACATTTGTATTTTGTACTATAGAAATAATTTATGATATTAACCAGTAGGTCAATAAGTGGGCTGCACGTTTGCGCTTTATACACCATAACAGGCTACTTAAAATATCTACACGGCACATAACAAATTCCGGCTAATATATACAAATATACAATACTATACTGCAGCATGAGGTTCCTCGGTGGATTTTCACTCTACGAAATGACACAGTCTCTCATGATGTGCAAACATGGAAGTCGGTCATTGATAACTGAATCCACCCTTTTAGCGGATGTAAAAATATTTTAACCCCGCCCCCCCTCGGCAGGCGCCACTCCCCTTACCGGACACTTGAGCCAGTGCGTCCGCCCGTCGTTCCTAACGACTATGTGCAGAGTCCAACCCGCAACACCGCAGCTCCCCTGCAGAGCCCGGCTAGAACTGCATCTGTTAATCAGAGGACCCGCACGTACAGGTACTCACACACACACATACATACACACACACACATACATACACTCCCTCACAGTAACACGCAGCTTTTTCGGAACCCTAGGACAGACCTTTAAACTGGTGTCCTTTTAAATGAATAGGAACTTTGAAAAGAACCTGTCGGTTCCTCAAACTGTCTCACCCACTTTTTCCGCATCCTGTTTTTCTGTCTGTCTGTCCGTCGTTCTGTGTTTGTAAACCGTCTTTGTTGGGTATCTCCGTCGCCGTGTGACCCTCGGCTAAAGACGCTAACAGCCACTCACTAACGTTCTTGTTTCTTCTTTGCTTTCTTTCATACTGGAGTGTTTTTGGGTTCAGACAGCCATAGCCTGCTTACAGAGGAGCTCCTTCCTGCTCTCTCACTCACCAGCTTTCTTACTATTTCAGTCTTTTTTTAGCCGCATCTCTTCATCTTTCCTGTCTTTGCATTCTCAGCGCACTGCTCTGATTCTGAGAGTCTCGGGGGATTCTTATAAATCTTCTCTTCCTCCACTTCTCAGATTCTTACCCATAATTCCTCACTCATGACCATGCCAGATCTTTATAAAGATGTCTGATTCATTTAAAATAGATTCGGGAAACCAGGAATTTGAAAAACTCTGTCATTCATGGTTTGACTAGTGGATGACTGGTATGGGTTTTATGATGACCAATGATGGCAAATAAGACAAAATTGTTTAAATTAAGACTGTTTTTGCATTGTGTACTCAGAAAATATACATAATGTTTTTAACGGACAGTTGGCATTAGAAAAAAGCAGGTTTTCAGCAGGTGTTGAACAGAACATATATTAATCAGACTATCATCAACCTGCTCACTATATCAGTCTACCACTAGTTATCAGCCTATATTCTTAGAATGGCCAGATATTGACTGTTTAGTTGTTGAGTTTTCTAACTTTTTACCAGTCTGTCACTTTTTGATGATTTTCTGAAATTTTAATTTTGATGGTTTTGTGAAATTTTGATTTATTGAGGATTCTGTGAAATATACTGACATGATATGCAGGTTTCATGTGGATTGTTTTGTAATGGGCGGAATAAAATATGACTTTTGTGAGGATGCTGTTTTATGTACCAGTGTGTTGGTTGGTGTGTGCTGTTTAAACTGCAGTGTTTGTGTGTGTGTGTGTTTCAGCAGTGGCAGCAGTGGTGGCAGTCATCCCAGCAGTCGCAGCAGCAGCAGAGAGAACAGTGGGAGTGGAAGTGTGGGCGTGCCTATCGCCGTGCCAACCCCTGCCCCGCCCACAGCCTTTCCTGGTGAGAATACTCTGGAATTTTGGAATTAATCTTGAATTTATATTAGTAATCAATCTGAGGTGCTTCTTGTTTTACAAAGCTGTGGTTTACTCAAATTTCTTTCCCACTAGTAATATTTTTTATTTTAACTATTAGTAAAAATTAACTCCTCTCTGTTCACTTCCTCTTTCCCCCCTTCTTCTCTTTTCACATGCTGTTTTTCTCTCCCTGTGGCTGTTTATCTCTTTAACCACTGTTCTGTCTCTCCTGTTCTCCCCTGGGCTTCCTGTCTCTGTGTGGCATGCCGGGCTGCAGGTTCTGCACCTGCCCCTCCTAACCCCCCCAAACCTCCTCCCAGTGTTACTATCCCTGCCCCTCCTGTACCTCCGCCACCTCCCACCCCTGAGCCAGTGCCCCCTGCCCCAGCCCCTACCCCTTCTCTGCCAACTGAGAGCCCTCCCGAGATACCACCACCCCCACAGCTGCCCCCTACCCTCCCTGTTAGCACCAACACAAGCCTTGCTGCTGCAACTAGCACCCCCGCTCAAGGTGAGTCCCCTCACCCACCCCATCTGTACAGTCCTCCATCTTGTGAGTGACGACCTGCACGCAGATATACATGGGCACCATTTATACAAGATCACCCAGAACTCATCCCTCCTCTGCCTGACCCAGGCTTCACCTGCATGGGCTTGTCTTGTTCTGCATCTGTGCTGCAGTAGCTGGTTTATGTTTCCAGTGAAATTCAGATCAGATCTTTTGCACGTGTTTGTCTTCATCACTCCACACGGCCCATCCGTTCTTCCTCTTTGTGCTTCTTGTGAGACTATTTTGGGTTTTAGTTTTCTTTTTATGATGATGTGCTTTATGGCAGATCATAGTGAAGAAATGTATTGTGGGCCAACATCACACTGCTGCCATTGTTACCTAGACAGTGTTCTCTAAAGGACCATGTGATTCACAATGGCTTTGTCCCAAAAGCTAGTGAGCTGCCCATCTAGACAGCATTTAAGGCATCACAGGTGCTGGATGGGACATTTCATCCATTCTTTAAAGAAAAGCACAATCCCATAATGCATTGCGACAAGCTCAGTGAAAAATTAAAATGTATTTCTCAAAATATTTGCATGTGTCATATTGTTATTAGCATATCGAGTTGTTAGCTTAGCAACATGCTAATGCTAATGCCAAACTTGGTGTGCATTAGTTACTGTAGATACATGCTGCCTATGTAGAATCTAAATCAGTCACTTATGAGGTAGCTGCCTATGTAGACAGAAAGGCAGCATACTAGGTTTTGGACAAAGCTGTGTCTTCAGTCCATAGATTGAAGATTGGAGGGCCAGTGTCCTGCAGAGTTTAGCTCTAATTGCCTCAAAACACTTGCCTGGAAGGTTCTACTCTGTCCAGTAAGACCTTGATTAGCTGGTTCAGGTGTGTTTAATTAGGGTTGGAGCTAAACACTGCAGGACACTGGCCCTCCAGGAGCAGGATTGAACACCCCTGTTGTAGATTGTACCATTGTTTTCTTAAACTTGTGCACAGTTCTCAAAAAAAAAAACAGCAGAAATTTTTATTCTAATTTATCTGTCTCGCTGTCTCCTAGGCAACGGCCCTCACTTTTACAGTATGAATCGACCAATGACGCGGCATGTCACGCCCTCTGTGGGAGGTTCCCTGCCGTATCGCCGACCACCATCAGTGACGGGACAGCCTAACAACATGCCTCAGAACACAAATCCAAACATGATCCAAAACCAGCTCAATGGAGGGCCACACTACAACCAAAACCAAGGTAGAGTTCAGACGTGGTAAAATGTCTGTATGTGAAGTAAAATTTGTATATTTTTATTTTGACTGACTTAAATAATAGTTAAAGTATTCCCTTAATTATGTTACTTTGTGAATTCTACTGTTTTTTCAAGAACAGCTTGTCTATAGTTTACCTGCCTTGAAATGATAGCTTACCAAAATACAAGCTACATTTAGACATTTAGCAGACACGCATATCCAAAGAGACTTACAAGCTACAGATTTAAAGTTGCTTCCCAAATGCTACTGATATAAAATGCAGTAATTCTTCGAGGGCTGTTTTTGTCATTAGGTTTTCATTTGGAATCGGTCTTACTGTCTTGCTCTGATTGTTTTCTCGTTTCCTTCACTTGCCACCTTCTCATCCTGTTTCATGTTTTTCCTTCTCTTGTCATTCTATTGGTTTTACCTACACTGTGCTCATTTGTCCTCCTTTTCTTTCCATCGTCTCTGAATTGTCTGTTTTTGGGGCGAGTAGCCCCTATGGCCCCTCCTCCCCCCTCTGTTCTCCAGATGACTCCTCAGCTCCCACTCATGGGCTTTGTGGCTCGGGTTCAGGAGACCAGTAAGTTATCCGTTTGGGACATCCAAACTGTGTGTGGTAGATGCATGTGTCATTTTTGTGTGAGATTTTGCATGTTTGGTCTTACACAGAAGGCTTGTGATATTATAGATCCATCTTTCATAACATACTATTTGAAATTCCCTGCATGTCTTGGGTCACGTACACGAACAAATTGTGGAAATGACATCCGCATTTAATATAAAAGTCAATCCCCTAAATGAATGTTTTGAATGTGAACAGAAAACAGCAGTCACTACCGAATCCGAGAGGATTTACAGTGATGAATATAGCAACGGTTTGGAGACTTGTGTTTATAACCAAAAAACAGGGATGACATTTTTTTCTTCAGAAGGCATTTTTTACCAAACATCCGATAACAGGTTCTGTGTTTTGCTTTCGACACTGCTGCTTTCAAAGCGTAATGATACAGGTTGCCTGCAGGACCGGTGGTCACCACTAAAGTAAAGACATACTGGTGTCAAAATTAGTTGGTAACACTTTACAATAAAGTTCTGTTTGTTATTGCATTAGCTAACATGAACTAACAATCATTTATATATTTTTACAACATTTACAACACAAGATCGCAACATAGTTTGGCAGGCAAGTAGGACATCCTATTGCAATGATTGACAAACATGTTATGGTCCTGTGTCTTCCACAGAAGGTTATATATTTAAGTGTAGCCCAAAGGGTCGCAGGTTTGATTCCCAATGCCAGCAGGAAACAGTGCCCTTGAAGTGCACTTCTTCCAGTTGTCATGCGGGTGAACCAGTGCTGCCCACTGCTCTGTGTGTATGTTCACTACTCACCGGTATGGGTTACATGCAGAGGTCACATTTCAGATACAGCTTACCGTACAATGACAAATGATTCTTTCACTTTAGATTTAATTTTAGTGCGGCTGTCATTACCACAGTTTTGTAGCTGTGAATTTAAATATCTGAACTCTGTGTGAACAGAACAGGATTAAGCAAGCAAAAATGGAGCGACAACCATACTTGTAGTTTGTACGTGGCCTTGGTAAAGTTCTGTTTGACTAAGTGGTTTATAACCGCTGATCAGCAGATTTTACACTCCTTCCTAAATATTATTTCTTGACCTTCACTAACACATTGTCACTCTTTAGTTCCAACTTCCCCACCCAGCATGACTCAAGTCCTATTTAAGCAAGTTGTTACCAGATTCTCTCAAAATCTGCTGATGCACGAGATAATTGGTATATCCTTTCAGTTTCAGATGCACCTCCTCCCCCACCCCCTGCAGAAGAGGTGGAGTTTGAGGAAGCAACCCCACCCCCACCTCCTCCAGAGGACTATGAGGATGAGGAGGGTGATGATGAGGAAGAGTCAGCAGTGGTGGAGTACAGCGACCCTTATGCTGAAGAGGACCCACCATGGGCCCCTCGCAGTTATCTGGAGAAAGGTACAACTGAATGTGAAAATGTTTACGTTTTGTGAACAAATGGCATCACCTAGGAAATCTGTGGGAATATTTTCATTTTACTTTATCTAAAACCGTTCCGGTCGTGGATGCTGATTGGTCAATACAGTGTTCCAGATGTGCTAATGATGTGATTCAACTTAGCCAGTGTGTAATGCATAGAACTCACAGAGGCCAATTATTCATTTTAGTTTACATATCAAGAACTATAAATTCAGGCAGAAGCATGTTACTTCCTGGATTAACATTAGCCTTTAACAGTTTAATGTGTGCCCCTTAATATTTATAACACCAAATTTATAAAACCATCTGCTGCAATAATCAAACATTGTGTTTCTTCCACTTGCTTTTGTATCATCCTCTTTTCTCTTGTGCCATGTCCCCTCAGTGGTGGCGATTTACGACTACACGCGCGACAAGGAGGACGAGCTGTCCTTCCAGGAGGGGGCGATCATCTACGTCATCAAAAAGAACGATGACGGCTGGTTCGAGGGCGTGATGAGCGGCACCACGGGCCTCTTTCCTGGGAATTATGTGGAGTCCATCATGCACTACGCTGACTGAGCCACCGGGTGGCGCCGCTGCTCCTTCGGCCTTCATCTTCCTCATTCTTCTGAGTGTGCACACACACACACACACACAAACACAGGAACAGTTAAATTGAGCTACACTACGCCGTGCACAGGCTAGTTGCAGAGGGAGGACTTTGACACACTGACAGAGAAGCGGAGAAAATAACTGAGGCATTGTGTACATCATTGAAGAGGACGGTGAAGATTTTAAGGGGAAAATGTGTAAGATAAATACAGCACATTTATTCATCTTATTATTTGAATTTTTTAGAAACATGTATCAGAAAAGTGTTGTTTTGCTTGTGTTGATATTGATTGCTTTGCTTTTGTCCTATCTATCTCTGCCTCTCTCTATACTGGAGGAATGGTCATAACGAGTGAAAACAGTTACTCTCTCATATATCCTCATGAACATTCTTAGATGGGGAAGAGTGGGTATAACATCGTCTTGGGCATCTTGGACATGCATGTTCCTTATGACATCACCTTTGTGTCCTCTGACCAGCCAATGAGATTGCAGATGGTGTGTATTATTGCGCCAGGAAGTAGAGAGATGTGTAGATGGAGGTGGATTTGCTTTTCATTGTGTTGGATTTCTTTTTTAAACTCTTACATTTCGAGTGCAGTTCTATCTGAGGTTTTTTAGCAGAAGGATATACCAAAGGATTTCAGTGGTGGTTTGAATCGTCAGCGGGACCGAAAATAACCTTAAAATACTTTTTTCTTCATTCCTTTACCTCGATTTCTTTCCGACAAAGTTTTATTGCTTGAAATACTTGCAAGTATGTGTATTCTTTAAATGTATGATAAAAAGATAAAACGACATTATTAAATCTTTCAGGAAGTTTGTGCCATAAAAACATGTTTGTAGATGGTCATTTTTGGATGCGCGGGGTTGAATCTCGGCACCAGACACGGTGTTCTGTGGAAAGAGACGTGTATTGTGATCTTTAACCTCTGATTCATCCCTTTGACCAACTGTGGACTTAAAGATACAAGATTATTCTATATGTATGTTATATATTGATTTATATTATAGAAATGCTATTGTGTTGGTGTATGACTGGTGTAGAGATGAGAACCTCCCCCATTATCTGCAATAACAAAGGCACAGTTAGAACGTCCTCCGTGGATGACCTGGAGATCTTTAAAGCACAAGAGATTACATGATCTTAGGGACCTTACAAAATGTGAAGAACTGACTTCTGGATGAAGTGATAGAAACAGAAACCAGCCCAATGTTTAGATCATCCTCCGACCCACATGTAGATAATGTGGAACAAACTGAACTAATGCAGACTTTTTCTATACAGTACTTTGATGTCTATGTGTAAGCGAGTGCGTATGTAAGCGTGAAACTGAGTTTGTCTTTTATGGATCGTTGGTGACTGACTTGCTTGTCTGTGTTCAAATCTTTATTTTCAATGACAGGTCTGTGGCGGTGTGTGTGAAACGAGTCTTGCATGTTGATCATTTCTGTGATTTTCCTGCTGATGGAGAATAAACTGGATATATCTGATCTACCTGCTCACACCGTGAGTTTTACTTCTGCGGTCTGTGTGTCAGAGATTACCTATTTGTTGTGGTTAGATGCGTCTGTATAGAGCCATCTTGCGCTGCAAGTAGCATACAGACCTAACAGCGAAAGGCACCATTTACACCATCATTAAAACAACGGGTGTGTTGATTGACAGTCACAAATTTGCTGATCTCATTTAATATTAAAATTGATAAAGATGAATTTGAATTTTTGATGTCGCTGCTCATTGGCAGGTAGCACTCCCAGGGTTTGAGACAAGGTCCACAGGTTTGTCGTCCACCCTATTCTTAGGGTGTACTCACACCAGGCATGGCTGCCTTGTTCCGTGCCCGAAAGCAATTGTTCAGTGCTCTGGCACAGTTAGTGATCACACTACATCATCACCCCTTTAAGGGGGCCTGGGAACGGTTCGAGTGATCAGACTGCCTGGTTTGAGTATTTACTTGCATGAATGCAGGTTGACGCATGAACAATTTTTACAAAAGGCACAAACCCAGACAAAATGAGTGGTCAATTTTTTAATGTGTTAATATGTCATTTTAACATTAAAACCTTTGCGGGTTATGTACAAAATATAATCATTCCAACTGATGTTCTCCTACACTTTAGTACATTTAGACGATCTTTACATCACTCATCTCTCCATCTGTTCACACCCTAAATGACTCCAAACGTAACACATTAATTCAGATTTCATGACAACTGATTCGTTCTGGATATCTGAGGATTTTTAATGATCTATGCTAACCAACAGCTGATGTTTTATATCTCAATTTGATTCTAAGTTTCATGTCTTTAATATAGGACATACTGGAACAGTGTATTAACTTACAGCAGAGCAAAATCTGTCATTTAAAAACAACTCTGAAGTGCAACTAGTACAAAAATCAATTCTATGCGTGTTCTTACATGTAATTATTGGGCATATAGCGTAACAATTTCTAGTCAAATATATCTTCCAGTATATAATAATCTGGCATCTGTGACATAAGTTCACAGTTTAAATGCACACTACACATTTAGTGCATCTTGTATAGATTATAACCCTACATTTCTCCGAGTCGTTCCCTCTCCCGGTCAACTTATTAGTAGCTATCAATTAGAATACACACACATCCCACACACCCACCCTGCTTAACAGAAACCCCAACATGGAAAATGCATTTCTAAGAGAAAAACTGGTCAAAACGTTTACCTACACACACAGTTCTATGCATAATATTGCTCACGTCTTCTCTCTGTAATATTGTTTGCTGCTGTACAGAGAAACAAATGTGAGCGCGTCATACACGCGCCGCACGCATACACACACGCAGTGAGAACAGGAAAAGGGTTTAATGAAGGAGATGGGCAGAGTGGAATTTGTCAAAAGTGGTTTATCTTGCTACCCAGGCATCGTCTTCCCCTACTGCTCACAGATCATCGTCTCCATCACGAACTTGTTCTCAAAATGGAGGATCTTGTGGCAGTTGAGAGCCTCCCGCTTCTGGATACCTGCGAGGAAGAAACAGGAGGATGTGTGCTTGTTTACACCGAGCGATTCTGATTACAGACTGACTGCTGTGTGAACGTGTGTAACACCTATATCAACCTGTTTCAAATCAGGTATACCAGTGTTGTCGTGTGTGTGTGTCCCTAAGTTTCATACAGTTAAACTCCGTTCATACAGTACAGTGGCTTTGTTTGTACCACTGGGTCAAGCCAATGACAATGTGTGGGTGTGGCCTGGGTCTCCACCTACTTTAATGCAAACATACTAAAAGGAGTGTGGGTGGCGTTTTAATGTTTGCAAATAAGGTAGTGATGCTTCTAACTTCTAAGCAAAGATCTTCAACTTTGGAGTGTAATACAGAACAATGGGAGGTCTTTACATGATCAGTGGGTAAGATTGTGTGTTTACCAAAAATAGTCTCTCTGCGCTCCAGTTTATAGGTGTCTCTTCCTCTGCAGAGGCCGTAGATGAAGTAACCCAGCTGATCCACATGCTCCACCTTCCCAGTCACCATCATCTGCTCATGGACCAGGTAAGACTGTGGCAGGTACGTTCCAGCCTACACACACACACACAGTTACATTATCACATTTAAACACTAGACTAGGACTGTCTTTCAAAGTCTATTCTGCTGCCTGCACAGCAGTTTTTAACATGGCACACACGTGCCTATGATACCCAAATATCTGGTTAGACAGCTCACAAGGTTTTAAGGCAGCCAAGACTCACTTCAATTTTGTTTAAATGAATCTCATTAGGTCAGTTTTAGAGAAAGCCAGGAGTGTACGGAGCTGAAATTCGGGGAAAAAGACTCTGAACAAACTAAATTATTACAAGAGCAATAAATATGATTTTTTGAGCACTACAGGATTCCTATACTTTGTGTTCTTCCATAGCTGTTGTTAATTTAAAACTAATTAATAAAAACTTAAGATGAATAATATATATTCATATTATAAACAGTGAGCAGGTATGTTTAAACTGTTGACTGGTAGTTACATGTTTAACACAGCAGTGATGCTGCAGTTACCTTGATGTTCACCAGCAGCTCCAGGAAGTCTCTGGGTGGCATCACCACAGAGGTGTTGAGAGGAATGACGTAGCATTTGTTCAGACGCAGATCCAGGTAGGCTGTCAGTCTCTAAAAGCAGAGACAGAAAATGTACCAAGAAGCAAAGACATTTATGCTAATCTTGATAGTTCTTGAGATGACGTGCAAGTGCTTTTTGTAACCTCTTATATTCTGCACATATTACACAAGTTTTCAGTTTCAAGTTTTTGTTTTCAGTTTCACTTCTGTTTTAGTTTCCACGGCGCAAATCAAGCTTTAATTTTATTTGTTTTTGCCGCATGGAAGAGGGAGAAGAATGCGGCTTCTCACCCTGTTGAAGTCATGAACGATGTCAGCAGGGTCACTGTCGCTGAACTTGGGCACTGGGATGTTAATTAAAGCCACGCCCTCGTCCTCCAGGACTCTCACTCGCTCCTCAATCCTCCTGGAGGCGACTGGCAGCTCCATCACATCGTCCTCGTCTGGTATCTTGTAATTGTCCTCTTGGTAGTCCACCCCACAGAAATACACTGTCTCCTGAAGACCATCAAAATAAACACGCTTTCACGACAGAAACATGCGGCTAATTGTTTGAAGAAGGCTAATTGTTTGAAGAAGGCTAATTGTCTTCTAGTTGCACTCAAACTCGTAAGACATTCTCATTCTGTGGAACACGTTTTGAAAATGGTTCTCTCACCTCTGTGAAGTAATACCTGTACAGGTAAGCTCCGCCCACCACTACTCCTGACAGAATGAGAGCCAGACCCAAACACATACACCAGCACCAGACCCTGGACTGCTGCCTGACACGCAGACCATCCTCCACATCCTACACACACACACACACACACATCGTTTTATTATGTGCATTTATTACAATTTTTTGCTTTTGATATTAAGCTCCATGAACTCTCCAGTTAGTCTTTGTGTAAACTAATATTGCACATAACAAACATGACGTGCATTTAAAAACAACTGCTGGGAATTGTGTATATTTTGAAGCTTTCCTAAAAGATCTCGCTCTCTAATGCACCGGCATATTGTTTATTTGCGTTAAACGAGAAACGGTTTCCTTACATTTTACGCCAGCTCGGGTGTGGCTTTCTTCAAAACAATCGCATTGTGTGCAACAGATACTGGGAAACTTCCCTTCAGAGACCAGCAGGAACAAACACTGCATGATGTGAATGAACAAAACATCTGCCGGCACAATGAGACCGAAAGAGAAAGTGATCAAGACTCCCAAAATCATTTCCAAACTAACTTTCTTAGCCCGTGAAGATCAAGCAGAACATTTATATGATTGTCATATTGTATGATAAAAGATCATGAGAGGAAAGCAGGATAAACTAGTACACTTAAAAGGATCGTTCTGTACTAGACTCTAGGGAACTTATGTGCAATAAAGTGGCTACATTTCAAATGGAAAAGTCTATGTGTTCAGGTTTGTTTACAGGCGTGTAAGGGACGCAATCTGTGCTGCATTTCCCGTGGCAATGGTGCAATTTCGAGGAGTCTGGTCATCATGTTCACCCTGCTGGTACAGTAAACACTGTGAGCTTTTAACATCATATTTATCTTGGAGATCGTGTCAGCTGTAAAATGATGATCCGAATGCTTGGTTCCATCTAAAAACAGCACAAAATGCAGAACTGCTCGTTCTGTGTGCTGATAAAGCAAACAGTTGGAGTGGTGCTTCAAATGATTCTGTACTGAAAACGGTTTGGCCTTGAAGTTAGAGAAAATCTAGGACAGCGATGTAAGCTCTAATTATCTCTGAAGATACAGCATCTGAACAACTTGAAGTACAGCTGAAAATATCCTGATGCAACATTCAAATGAACCCCTGCCGTCACCTCTTATATAATCACAAAAATGTATTCACTAGACCCGTACTTAATTCTGCGTATTTCTGATCCTCAGTATCTGATTGGATAGGTCACATGATGTTCTTGTTGTCTTGATTTCCTGTTGTCTGGTTTGTTAAACAGAAATGTGAAACACAGGGTTTCACCGATTCACTTTTACCCACAAACACACCTGTTTCAAAATCCACTATGCCTCACCCATGCACACACATACACACTGCAGATTACGCCTTAGCCTGAACAGAGACGGTCTTTGTTTAAATAACCCAAGCCTGGAGAAGGAACAGAGATTACTGTTTTGGATAGCCAGCTCCAGTCAGAAGTGAAGCTTTGATCACCCGTGTGAGGACTTCAGACTACACAGCAGGATTTTTTACAGCTTATCTTATGATGAATTGATATCTTGGAACTGTTTCAGATAAGTATTGGAGAATCTGATAGTTTCTGATTGCAGTCTAAAGGTAAGGCACACTTCATGCAATGAACCTTCATCTGTATCAGTTTCTGCAGAAACGGCTTCATGACACGGTTGTGTCTGCTGGAAACAGGCCGATGGATCAGGCTGCACTATCAGCCGGATCACGGTGACAGTGCTCACCAGACACAACAGTGTCATGAATTATTCACCTCTTCTTCATTTTACAAACCCGGTTAGCACATTTGCAGCTGACTCATCCACGGTGGCAGCTGATCATGTCTGAGGAACAGAAACAGCAGACGAGTGGGAGCTGGTCTCGCACTTTGGAAAGTCTCCCACGATCTGCTGGCTAAACATGCCTTTCCGCTTCCTGACTTTACTACAATCGCGACTGCAACATGTTCAGGAGGTGCAAGAAATGCAACGATGCATCTGCGATACGGTTTCGCATGCAGCATTGCGCGACGGTGCACCCGGCTGCTAAAAACCCTTTAAAGTGCGTCTTAATATACCGGCATTTCTTCAAATACCACTTATTTACAAACTCTACTTCATTATTCATAACGCTCGTGCATAAGATATACACGAGAGAAATAAAAAGCTCTTTAATGTGCATCGCATGACGGTGTTGATGTTTTGTGATGTTTTTCTTGGTGTTCGCATTGAACTGTCGGCCATTTCCCTGTAAGCCACACATACACACACACTGAAAGACAGGAGATGGCTTCCCTTTACATACATACACAAACAAAACAGTCAAAATCAACGAGAAATACTCAAACATCCGGATAGATGCCGCCCGTGCGCTTTTATTTAAGAAAGTCTAGATGACAACTAAACAGTCCAACACAACAATATTTTTTGTTACTTTCGCCCTTTAATGTACCGTCGACACATTAAAATCTCCTCTTGACGGTAACATATATTCATCTTTACACTGTGATCGACCGCCGTCACGACGAATAAACATGTTATAAACAGTTTCACGGGTAAACACGACGTTGTCAAACGCTCCGTTTGTTTTTAATCACATTATCCGTTCGCATAACGAAACTCACCACATCTTGAGGGATCAGAGCTGCTTCTTTCTCCTCCTTTTTCAAATCCTTCTGCCCGAGAGCGGAGTTAAACGCAAGTTTAACCATGTTGGTTGAGAAGTTTTTATTTTTATTTTTAGGGTATAAGCAGTAAAGACACAGCTCAGTGAAGCCGACGATCTCTCTCGACACTGTGTCGTCTTATAACTTGCTGTGGCGTATTTAGCTCGAGTCGGACTGTATGTGCATCTTTTAGCCAAAAGAGGGCGCTGTTCGTACAATCAGTTCATTTCACGTTATATTTATTTTTAAAAATTATAATATTATATAATGTAATGTAAGAGCATTAGTTTACCGGTAGATGGAGGAGTTACAACTCAACTATTGAACCCAACAAAACATTTTGTCAGGTAATGTTGATTTGCGCGCACCTACAGATGGAAAATTATTGAGGCTTATGAAATTATTGCAGTTAGATTATCAAAAAATGAGTGTTCTGTCTGAGGCTGTTTTGATCAAATATTTAATTGTGACATCATCTATGAAAAATGCTTTTTTACAGTCATCACTTTACTAGCGTTTAAAGATAAGCCTTAAACTATCATAAATAACTATAAAATAACCTACAGTGTGTATGTGTGCATGGTAAATCACTTCACTCTATTAAAGAGCTGTGACGTATTTAATCATGTGATAGGCGAGTCACTGCAACCTGCTTCAACAGTCAATATGAAAATAAATCTTATTACTGGAGGTCAGTGCACATTTTTACTGACACCGTTTAAAACTCCTCAAAATGATACAGAAATGCATCTTCTCTCAAGTCTTTAAAGCACAGATAATCAGCTGACCCTGAATCAGGTGTTAACACAATCCCTTTAACTCGTTCTGAATGGCTGGAATCCCGAGAAGGTCCTCACTGCAGAACATGAAATCCACTGGGAGGAGTTGGATCCAGATCCAACTCCTCCCACTATATATACTTCGCCCCCACGCCCCACCACCAG